>VWZI01012083.1:48848-63940 GCA_013396835.1 Psilopogon haemacephalus
CGAAAACAACATTTATGTTTCTTATTAGGCAGAAAATGATCACATGCCATGTGCTTTTCAAGATTATGATTGCATAATTATGTGAAAACATGAAAATGGATTCAATTAAAAACCTTTAAGATTCAATTTAGGGCTGGTTAAGAGAAGTATGCAGCTCTCCCTCAACACGGCGCTGGGAAGGTTTAACAAGTGCTGCGGCAGGAGAAAATGGCCCAGGCAGGAGCTGGCCTGAGGCTGCCCTAGGAGCTGCTCCCTGCAGCTCTGCCCCGTGCCCTGGGCGTGCAGCAGGCTCCCTGCCCCTCATCCTGCTTACCACAAACCCAACCAACGTGCAGAGCTAACCCTGCTGAACTAAAAATTGGCTTCATTAGCAACCAAAGTTGGGTCCTGAGCCATCCAAACATTTACCCAGTGTCTTGCATGGCAAGGTCATGTTTCTGTCTCGCTCCTGCACAACAGAAGAGCTTAACTGCTTGGCAAGGCACATTGGATGGGGATGGAAATATTTGAGTCTCTAGCTTAAAAAGGGGGAAAAAAAAAATATGTACAAAGGCTTCAACCTGCAAGAAAATGCAGCAGCATAGAAGCTGTACAGAGCCATATTGAGTTGGGGGTCTGGCCACAAGGCAGCAGATCATCTGTCTTCATCTGGGATTGACTCGAGTCTTATTTGGTTCTTCCCAGGCTAGAAGATGCAGCACTGATGGATTCCTTTTCAAAAGCAGAGCCTAAACCTTTCAAAACCAAAAAATGTAGAACCAGATGAAGCTAGAATGTGCAGCACTGGTGGATTCCTTTTGGAAAGCAGAGCCTAAACCTTTCAAAACCAAAAAATGTAGAACCAGATGAAGCTAGAATGTGCAGCACTGGTGGATTCCTTTTGGAAAGCAGAGCCTAAACCTTTCAAAACCAAGAAATGCAGAACCAGATGAAGCTAGAAGGTGCAGCACTGATGGATTCCTTTTTGAAAAGCAGAGCCTAGACCTTTCAAAACCAAGAAATGCAGAACCAGATGAAGCTAGAAGGTGCAGCACTGATGGATTCCTTTTTGAAAGGCAGAGCCTAAACCTTCCAAACCCAAGAAATGCAGAACCAGATGAATTTATTTTTAAGGCCACATCTTTCAAGCTGCACACAGAGATCTTGAAATTAATATCAAGATGATTTACTTCTACTTGAAGCCCTCTTTACCCTCGGAGCCCAAAATAAACTGGAATTTGCGTAAACAAGAAACAAACTCCTTAGCTCATTTCTTCATGGATCTTTCACATCATAGATTGGCCTCCCTGGCTTTATTTATTCACATATGCATTTCTTGTGCCTCAATGTAAAGGCAGAAGCCAGATACCTCTCCTCACCCCCTGCAATCTGGAGGTCTGGAGCGCTGCCTTTTACAAGTGCTGCTTTTCTCTGTGTGTAAAAGAACAGCAGAATGCTGTGTCTTCAGCAGGCCTTCCACACACACCCTTGCTGTAAACCTCCAGAACCATCAGTTGCCCTGTTTGCCTGGAAAACCACACATTTTGCCTTGCCAACTGAGTGAAGGTGCTTGCAATCAGTATTTTAGGGCAAAAGTGCCTGAAGCTGCACGGATGGGCTAACAGATCCCAAACCAGGAGCTGACTGAGAATGTGTTCTTTAATTCTTATGTGTCCAAGTAGCCAGGGAAAGAGCTGTTTCCCTGAAGATGTTCCTCACCCGCATTTAGAATGATGAAATACAAAAAGCTCTCAGCTTTTCTTCCCTTGCAGCTGTACCATTTAATTCCTACTTGCAAGTCACACAGTTTGTAGCTTTTGTGTTGTTAAAAAAAAAATAATTAAAAAATGATAAATAGCACAAAGGAAAATACCTGATGCAGAGGTAGATTGATCTGTTTAAGGAGAGCTTTCACTGCCATCTGGAGCTCATACAAGAACAATTGAGTAGGGCAGTCCGAAGTATGATCCATACTTTCCACAGATTCTGAGCCAGAAAGTGTTTGGATCCATTCCCACTCATCTCTGTATGTTGAGTCAAGTTAAAATTAGAAATATAACAAAAGTTCAGTGCACGAGCAGGAATTCAGTGTATGTGCATTTGGGATCTGTTGATAGTTTAATCCTCATATAGCAAAACATTCCAACCTCGTGCAGCCTTGATTGTTTGTTGTTTAAAAAGGAAAAAAAAAAAAAAAAAAAGAACCTAACTCTAAGAAGTTTAATTTTTCTAGCACATGTACATCAGGCTGAACATTCCTTGCAAACCTCTGCAAGTCCAACTGCCTTTGAAATATTTCACCAAGGCTTCCCACTCCAGGTTTCCTTTTTCACATAACTTCATTCCCTATCTGCCACAGCACTCTGCGAGGCATGCACTGGGAATGGCAACGGTGGCAACCAGCAGGAGGTTTAATTCCTGTGACAGGCTCTCTGCTGCTGGCTGGAGCCAAAGAACTTCCTGGTTTGCTCGACGCATAACCTGTGCTAGAGCTGATAAACACGGGAGTCATCTTTCTGGATCAAATCCTTAATTCACCCTGCCCAGTATCCACTTCTTGAAAAGCAGCCAGCACCAAACAGTCAAGGAAAAGAGCACAGGAAACCCCACTACAAGACAAGTAGTAGATGTGGTTTGATTCGCTCCAAAAATAAAGGTCTTAAACTTCAGGAGTCAGAAGCTGCGATAAACACAGAAGGTTTTAGATTCCTTCCAGGGTTGTTGCTGGTATTAATACTACACCACTACTACATGTTGTTGGTGCTAATTCTACACCCCTTGCTACCCATATAGCTAGCCAGTTCCTTTTTCCTCATGCAAAATTATCAGCTGGTGGCTGAAGTGATATGGGATGAAAAAGCTCCAGAAGAAAAGCCAATAAAAGGTGTTGCCAGGAGGACAGGACCAGGTAGCACAAAGAAGTGCCCTCGCCCAGTAGGTAAGGGAAGCAGTGGAGCTAGGGGAAGATGTCTGTCCCAGAGCACACCACTTCAGTGGCTGAGAACACTTGTCTGAATGTTTTCAGTCACTGCTTGCTGTGGATTAGAGCAAGAAACCAACACACAAAGAGAACGCCCAGAAAAATCACTGGCACCACACCTTAGGGACAGTGAAAGGCTGACACTGACTTCACTGGCTCAGGGCTGCAGGCTGTGATCTTCCTAGGAGATATGTGGAAGATCACTGCCACTGAGCACAATTTGAGTGACCACAGAATACTGTCCAGTGGGCTCCCAAACCCATGTGCTGGACAAGCCTTCAGACAGGTGCTGGTCTCTGTGCTGGCAGCTTGCTCAGGGATGTGGTTGCAGCCCCTTCCCTGGAGACATCCAAGCTCAGACTTGATGTGGTCCTGGGCAGCCTGACCTAGTTGGAGGTATCCCTGCTGACTGCAGGGGGCTTGGACAAGATGCACTTGGAGAATCTCTTCCAACCTGATGCACTTTGTGAATCTGTGTACCCACCTGAGCCAAGACTTGCTGGCACCTACAGCTTTGCTATGGCTTTTAAAATCTGCTCAGTTTCAACTCAATGCAAACGTTCTCTCTCTCTCCCTCCCTCTCCAGATGTGTGTGCAAACATGGAAATGGATGCACTTACTTGGAGACGTTGCTGTTGTCTCGGACTTTAACGTGGCACAGGATGTTAGGCAGCTTCTGCAGCACCAGCACTTTGATCTGGTCCACAGAGCTGCAAAGCTTAAGGTAACCCAGATACAAGCCTGGAGGGAGGCGCTGCTGACTTCGCTTGTGATAGGAAAGTATGTCCTGTGTGGAGAGAAACAGCCCCACCTCAACATCTTTTTAAAAAAAAAAATAAAAAATTTGTTTTGTTATTTTTCCACATAAGCAGAAGAGTTGGAGATCAAAAAAAAGCAGCAAATGTTTTCATAGCCGACTCTGCTTCAAGTGTTCCCAACTCACAAAGCATTTAGGCACATGCTTAGGTGTATAAATAATCTCTGGTGCTTCACATGCACTAGGACAACTTTTTTTTTTTTTTTTTGCTTACAGCCACACACAAGTTCTCTGTGATCTCCACATCATGCAGGCACTGGCTCTATAAACCTGAGATTTCAATCTCCTACAACTGTGGTGTTTAAACTGGCTTAGCTAACACCCACCTCTGCACTCCTGCTGCTCATCCCAGCAGTGAGCTGAGGCAGGGAACTGCTTCAGCTGACAAACAGCTCAGGAGGAGGAAAAGAAGCATTTTCCAGCCCCAGCAGCTCCTTGGTCCATTTTTGGTGCATAGCTACACCAAATGGAGCTGAGCAGCACTGGGGAAAGGCTGTCACTGGGGCTGCATAAACCAGGACTATCAGCAGGGAAAAGCCCTGTGGAGCCCCAGCCTACATCCCTAGAAAGCTGCTGTGTGTCACCTGCTGTCTGCAGGAAGATCTCTGGGGGCACTGGGGTTGGTGGGTTGCCAAGTTTAATTAATGACTGGTTTGTTATTTGTTTTCATAGAATCACAGAATGTCAGGGGCTGGAAGGGACCTCAAAACATCATCTGGTCCAGCCCCCCTGCCAGGGCAGCATCACCCAGAGCAGATCACACAGGAACGCATCCAATATATTAAATATATCCAGAGAGGGAGACTCCACAACTTCCCTGGGCAGCCTGTTCCAGTGCTCTGTCACACTCACAGGGAAAAAATTCTTCCTGAGATTCACATGGAACCTCCTATGTTGTTTGTTTTTTTACATGAACAAATACCTTTATCAACAAACAGAGCTTAGAAGGCCCCAACAATGAGGATGCATTTGCTGAAGCCAGCAGACATTTCCAGCATGTACAGCACAGAGTCCCCCAAACTACCCTAAAAAATGATGTCTGCTGCCAGCCTGAGGAATGTGTGCTTCTGCCCTGGGTGAGGATTAGACACCTGGCCTTGAGCCTTTACTCTTGGAACCATCAAATTATCTGCCAGAGCTATGCTTGGCTCTGGCCAACGCAATTAGACCCTCATTTTCACGAGCACTCCATGAACCAAATACCCATTGGATGATTAAACAAGTAACACAAGAAAGGGTGGGCATTAGATAGGAATGTGTAAACCATTAGGGGAACATTTTTTTCCACTAAGATCTTTGTGGAAATCTGATCAGGCCTGTATTTCGGGTTTGCTAATATAAAACTTTTGCCCAGATTGGCTTTTTTTTTTTTTTTTTTTTTCCTCCTCCACCTTTAACACATTTTAATGTACCAAATCTAACATAGATCAGGTAGGTTTTATTGTCTTTTGGAAATGTTGCAAGGTTTCTCAGAGCTGGTAAAGTGGATTTTGATTGCCTGTCTGTTTCCGGCTTGAGAAGTGGAGTCTGAGCTCCAGAAAGTGCCTCCAGCTCCACAGTGAACCACAGCAGACTTCTTCTAGTGGAGGGTGCTAAAGGAGGGGCTAGGACAATGATTTTTCTTCTGGGTAGTGCTGCAACAGTTCCAGAGAGAGTGGCTGCTGACATCTCCACAGAATGGCTCCAGTTGGAAGGGACCTCAGAGCTCATCTGCTTCAACCTCCCCACCAGAGGTAGTGACACTTCTCAGCCAGACTCAGCTGCTCAAGGACTCATCCAACCCAGCCTTGGACACATCAAGGGAGGAGGCAGCCACAGCCTCCTTGAGCAGCCTGTTCCAGAGTCTTACCACCCTTTTACTGAAGAACTTCCTCAGCTCCAGTCTAACTCTGCTCTGCCTCAGCTTCAAATCATTCCCCCTTGGTCTGTCTCCAGACACCCCCATGAGAAGTCACTTGCTGTGATCTACCTGTAATGTGTGTGTACAAACACTCTGCTTCCTGAAGGGCTGAAAACCTCATGGTTTGGTGATGTCAACTAAACTGATGATGCAAACCAACCTCTGAAATCAGTCCTTACTTTGGTATTTCACACAATCACAGAAACATCCAGGTTGGCAAAGCCCCTCAGGATCACCAAGTCCAACCTAGAACCCTGCTCTACAAGATTCACCTTAAACTCTATCCCTAAGCACCACATCCAAACCACCCTTAAACACATCCAGGGTGGGTGACTCCACCACCTCCCTGGGCAGCTCATTCCAGTCCCTGACTACTCTCTCCATGAAAAACTTTTTTCTAATGTTCAGTCTAAACCTGCCCAGCCTCAGCTTGAGGCTATTCTGCCTTGTTCTGTCTCCAATTCTGTGTGAGCAGAGCCCAGCAGCAGCCCCTCCACAACGTCCCTTCAGGTAGTTGTAGGCAGGAGAAGTTTAGGTTGCCTATTAGGAAGTATTTCTTTACTGAGAGTGGTGAGGCATTGGAACAGGCTGCCCAGGGAGGTGGTGGAGTCACCATCCTTGGATGTATTAAAAAAAAAAAAATCAAACAGATCTGGCACTTTGGGACATGGTCTAGTGGTAGTGGAGGTGGTGTTGGGCAGGGGCTTGGACTTGATGATCTCAGAGATGTTTTCCAACCTTATTGATTCTATGATTCTAAACGCGAAGTCTAGGGGCATGTTATAAAGAAATGAAAAGAAAGCTTCTGGTCAGCAAGGAATTCTTTAGCAACTATACCAGGCTCCAAGGAACTCTGAACCCCACAGAACAAGTTTATGAAGTGGAGCAGTAAGGTTTTTAAACCTAGATTTAGTGTTCAAGGTTGGATGGAAAAATCTCAGGGAGCGTAGAAATCGTAAGTGTCTGTAGAGGTGCTTAAGAACATCCCAGAGAACTTTAAAGGTTTTTATATCCCTTGCTGCAGAATTCCACTGCATGGTTTCCTGAAACTGATAGAAACTCCTATTCTCTGCTAGGACTTGGAGGTAATTTCTTTAGAATCTCGTGGATATTTGACATATTGAGGATCTGGTCCCAGACCCACTGGAAGCAATATAAGTCTTTGCTTTTGGTGGGAGCTTTGCCATCCATTTTATTGGGCACTGGAGCTGGGCCCAAAATTCTACAAGGCTCTTCCAAAAATCGGGGCTCTGGCACAGGCTTTACAAAAGCAAATAACACACAGTAAGGGAAGCGAAGCACTACCTGGATTGTTATGAGCAAGATGTCTAATGCTGTTGGCTCCTCCGGAGTTGAAAGGGATTTCCTCTGGCTTTGGAGCTTGGATACCTGCATCCATTTGCCGTTAAAGAAGGAATAGAGGCTCTCCACTTCCCTTATGGTAACTATCAGCATGTTGCCGTGTCGGTCCTTGATCGGCTCGTAAAATACTCTGCCTAGGTTGTGAGTTCCCAGCAAATTCTAGAAAACAAGCAGATTGGAAGGTGAAAGTTATTTATCAAGCAGCGGGAAGAGTGACATCAGCCCAGCTCCGCGGAACCCCGGCGCACAGATTGTCAAAGCCCTGCCCTGCACTTGTAGCATTCAGAGGCAAAGGGGAAAAAAAAGCTTTGCCCTGGGCTGGGTTTGTGGACCGAGCTGTGGTTCCTCCGAGGCTTTTGGTTCAGCAGTGCTTAGTCCGACAGCAAATGGAGACCTTAGGAAAGCTTTTTTTACAACCCAATGCCTTTGGAAAATGAAACGCTGCAAAGCAATTCACTGATTTGGGCAGAACTGCCTCATTTTGCCCAGGCAAGTAGAGATGCAGTTTTAAAATTGCTCAGTGTCGCTCTAGTGCTGTCCCTTTGGTATCACTGAAGCCCTTCTGATTTGAAGCTGGGTGCTTATCTTAACCTCTTCAGACCCAAATGTCAGAGATGACACAAAACTCTTCCTCTGTCCTCGGATCATTCATGATAGAAGATTTCTGTCAGGGTCACTAACTACAACCTCTGCTTTCTGTCCCCCTGCTTTAAAACAACTCGGATTATATTCAGCAATAAAAGCAAGAGGCTCTCCTGTCTGTAACGTAAATAATTCTGGAGCTGAACTGCAAGAGCGTGTTTGTGAAGGAGCAAGAAGACTCCGAAGAGACAAGGACCCTTTCCCTTTTGCTTCAACTACCAAGAATGTGCTAGACAAAACCGGCAGAAACTAACGAGCTACCAAGGGCGAAGCTCTCCAGGAAAATATGCGAGGATTAAAGAAAAGTAATTTTAAGAGACTCCACATAAAATACATATTTTGGTCAAAAGCCCTTTCCCTCACACAGTAAGGCGTCTGCCTGTAGGTGCAAACACACTCAGCCCCGGGAGCAGCCACTGAAGAGATTCCCAGATGTCCTCAAGAAAAATGCCTAACATCCGAAATATGCTCAGCACTGCGCCGCTTCTCGGGAGAGCTGCAGCAAGCTGGGCAGGGCTGGGGGTGGAGGGAGGGGACTTGGGGAGGAAAACCTGAGTCCACAATGCAGGACATTGTGTGCTTAGGCAAGTGCTGAGCATTGACTTAATGAGGTTGTAAAGGGATAGGTCACCCCAAAATGATTTATCTGCACTTAGCAGGCAATAGTTGCTTATGAACTGGGCATTATTAAATTGCCTACAAACTCCAGGTACTCGGCATGGGGACTGCCCTTGGTGTGGCATCCCTCGGCTGCTCCAGCTTCATCCATCCCTCTGCAGGGCACACTGATGCTGTGTCTATAGCACTTCTCTCTGTTGTTGTGGTTGATTCTCCTGCCTTTTGAGGTGATCTGATCCAGTGGTTTTGAGGTGATCTGATCCAGTGGTTAGCGCTGCTGTCCTGAGCACACCTTTTGTGTTAATCCCCACATCCACAGGTGGGACAAGTCCTTGCAGGCAGACGTTGGCCACCCTTTTGTCATATCACTGCAGCATGGGAGCGTGCCTAGGTGTGCACAGACAGCTCTTTCCTGTCCCCGTCCATTCTGGATGGCATTCCAGCATGGAGAACCGGGGGGTACCTGCAGATGTGACTACGTGACCAGTTCATACAGTAAAAGCATTGTGCCTGCCCAGCTTGGCACTTCATCACTCCTGCTTTGTTTGCTTTCCTGCTGTCTCTGAATCCACTGATCTAGTCCCTTAGCAGCTGATCTTCCCCATCCTGCCCTGAATTCCAGCAGAGCCAGCCTATTAACTGCCACAATAAAACCTATTCAGCCGTATGAACTTTATGGAGATCCTGCCACGGGTGGATCCCAGCAGGCCACACACCGCTAGAGCTGGCGTGCCCGGGATGAGCCCTGCCTTCCTCAGGGGACCAACCTAACACAACAAACGTTAAGGACAATAAATTTTGCCAGCAGTTCAGCAGAGCACTGCACCACATGGGCACATTCGCTGTGTTTCTGTGCTCCAAGCTCTGCCCTTGACATCTCTGGTAGCGAATAACAGCTCCGTGTCCAAGCTGCCTTGGTTGTAGAATCATAAAATGGTTTAGGTTGGAAGGGACCTCAAAGCTCATCCAGGTCCAACCCTCCACCATAGGCAGGGACACCTCCTACTAGAACAGGTCGCTCAAGGCCTCATCCAGCCTGGCTTTGAACACCTCCAGGGAGGTTGTGGATCACAGAATCTGATGGAAGATCATCTCATCCAGCCTGGCCTCAAACATCTCCAGGGAGGTTGTGGATCACAAAATGTTGATTGAATCAATGAAATGATGAAGAATCCATCTCATCCATGAAATGATGAAGAATCTCTCTCATCCATCCTGGCCTTGAACACCTCCCTGGGCAACCTGTGCCAGTGTCTCCCCACCCTCAATGGATATTAGGATGTTCTTCCTAATGTCCAGTTATAATCTGCCCTCTGCCAGTTATCTCCCAGTGCTGCCACTGCAGGCTGGCAGTGCTCTGTGAAAGGGCATCTGCAGAGGGAGGGAAGCTGAGCTAGCCAGAGGAACCTGGGCTACCTGAGCTGAGCCTAGCCAGAGGAACCTGGGCTACCTGAGCTGAGCCTAGCCACAGGAACCTGGGCTACCTGAGCTGAGCCTAGCCAGAGGAACCTGGGCTACCTGAGCTGAGCCTAGCCAGAGGAACCTGGGCTACCTGAGCTGAGCCTAGCCAGAGGAACCTGGGCTACCTGAGCTGAGCTAGCCAGAGGAACCTGGGCTACCTGAGCTGAGCCTAGCCAGAGGAACCTGGGCTACCTGAGCTGAGCTAGCCACACCAGAGGGAACCTTCAGCAAATGCAATGAAATTTTTCTCTCTGCCAGCTCAGAGGACTGAGAGGCAGCTGCTGCCTAGTGCAGGTGGTCCCCAATAAAGGTGCAGCAGGCTGACATTCCACGTGTTTCGGGGTGCTTGGGGGAAATCAGGCAGGACAGGTGGCTGCCCAGGAAGGCTGCTCCCCTCTGCACTTTGCTTTTGCCAAAAAGATGTAAACCAACCCCCATGTGGATGGTCTTAATCACGGCCACAGAGCTGCCTGGCTCTCAGAGCCTCTATAAACCCAGCTTATTGCATGGGCTGGCTGTCACAGAGGGGTGGCCAAGCAAAGAGCTGAGCAGCATCGAGGTCTTCATTAATTCCATGACTGCACCATAGATTTTTTTTTTTTTTTCTTCTTCTTCTCTTCTCCTGGCGCCTTCATCCGAACAAAAGGAAGGAAGAACTGAGGCCTGGGTATACCTTTCCTGTAAGAATCACGTTCACATCTTTTGGAAAAGGGAAAGCAAATTAGCAAAGTGCTGCCCTCCAGCTAGGGATTTCGCCCGGTCTTGAAAGCTGCTCCTCACCAGCCTTACAATAAAGGCCCAAATGTTCTGCTGGAGAACATCTAATTACTATTTGCATGACAAGTAGTGGCCCAGGAGACAGAATGGTGAAGAGGCCTTTTCAGTACCGCTCAGGTCGTGCCTGCAGGACAGGGAGGAACAGAACCATCCTGAGGGTCGCTGCTGTGCCTCAGCATGGGCAGAGGAGCAGTGTGCTCAGCGCTGCTGGCTGCGCACCCCCGAACCTCTCCTGGGCTCAGCTCTTCTCTGCACAAATACAAAATCCTGGCAGCTCTCTTAAGAACTTAATGAAAGATTCCTGCCTGTTTGCCCACTGGCACAGCCCTCCTGTCTGCCAGGCAGGGTGGTTCTGCCCCAAAAGCTGCGCTTGAGCACTTTGTAAGCCATGGGTGAACCACGAGCACTATTCTGGCAGCTTCAGCAGCCTGCTTGTCCTCCTCGTCAGGGGCAGGAGGTGCCTACTGCTGCAGGGTCCCATATAGCACAAGGGAGCAGTAGATTTACCCAGAGTTTAAATGCTTCATTAGCATATGAATAATTAATTATGAATGGACCCTCTAAGAGGCTTATTGAGCCGCCAATATTAGGCTTATAACTCTTGAATCCCCCATAGGCTTATCTGTGGTCATTATTTGCTGGTTCATATCTGTTTGTTTCTTTGTGTGCCACTGTTGTGCCTTTTCTTTCCTTCTTCCTGCTCTTTTCTAATGTGACTGATTCCATCCAGCTGACAGGAGAGGCTCAGCTCCTTGTAGGTGAGAACATTGCTCCAAAGAAGAGGCCAATGGGGAGTGGTGAAGCACGGAACAAACCCTTAGAGAGCAGAAAGTCACTAAATCCATAGCCAGAAACGTGCAAAGCAACCAACCTGTAGCTGTGCTGCTGCTGAAAGCATCTTCTGCCTGGCCTGAAGTGCTGTTGATGAGGACACAGATATAGACATGTTCTGCCTGAGCCATCTGATGTCATCCCACATGCAAGACAACTGCAAAAACATGTCCAGTCCAATCAGTGATGGTTCTCAGCATTTACAGAGGCAGAAATCAAACTAAAAGCATTCTGGACTTGGAAAAGTCAGTAGAGAGTGCTCATTTTGAGTTCCCGTGGATGGCAGTGAGTTGCCTAGACAAGCATGAAACAAATATTGAATCAGACACAGAAGCTGTGCTGTAAATCACAGGAGCACAAAATGGCTCCAGTTGGAAGGGACCTCAGAGACCATCTGCTGCAACCTCCCCACCGTGCCCTGGGACACCTCTGCACAAGATTCAGCAGCTCAAGGCCTCATCCAGCCTGGCCTTGAACACCCCTGCAGAAGAGGTAGCCACAGCCTCCCTGGGCAGCCAGTTCCGGACTGTCACCACCTTCATACTGAAGAACTTCTCAGATCCAGTCTAACCCTGCTCTGCCTTAGCTTCAAACCATTCCTCCTTGTTCTGTCTCAGATACCCTCAAGAAAAATCCTTCTGCAGCCTTCCTGCAGGATCCCTTCTGCTATGGAAAGTAGCTCTAGGGTCCCCCTGCAGTCTTCTTTTCTCCAGGCTGAACACCCCCAGCTCCCTCAGCCTGTCCTCATGGCAGAGGTGCTCCCAGCTCTTGAACCATCTTTGTGGCCCTTCTGGAACATCTCTGCTACGAGCTGCAGCTCTTTCAGTAGCATTTTGGACTCGTGTAAAATCGATCTACTGTTCCTTAGGACAGTGTGAAGATACCTTGTGTGATGGCATCACCACAATGCTGCCTTCCAAACCTCCTAGCTTTTGCTCCAGGCTCTTCCTCTAAGTGTTCATTCAGCCTTTGCCCTTGTGTGGGATCACACATTGGAAAGCATTGACTGTGCCACCACCAGCAACCCAGGCAGAGCCCAACCCAGGAAAGTGCACTTCGAGGTGAGGGAAAGGGAAAGCCAAAGCCCTTCACCGTTTAGCTCTTTAATGGCATCATTTCCACATCTTCTGAACCAGCATCTACAAACTGTGGAGGCAACAGACGAAAGGAGGTTGCTGTTACCTTTGTGAACCAGAGGAAGTCCTGCGTGACTGAACTGCTGTGGGAGTCGTCGATCTCCACGATTGGGATTTGATCTTCGTTGGTTACTAACAGATTGTCTTTGTAAAAAAATATAACAGATAAGTAGAGTCCCCTAAAGAGAGAAGGAAACATTGTCAAGCACCTTCCACATCCGTGCCACGGTTGGCTCCACAGAATCACCGACATTGAGTTCGGAGGAGACAACTGGAATCATCTGGACTTAACTCCTGTGTCACAGGGATCAGGCAGCTTCAGCCAGTAAATTCTGGAAGATGTTTGGGCAGCTTATCACTCCAGATGATGTGAGACTGCAGGAATCTAAGAAATATGAATCTGTGCAAGCCACTGACATCAGCCTTAGCCAGAACTTTGGCAGGGTAAACAGTGCACAATGGAGGCTTTTATGCCCTTTGGAAATCAGAAATTTGACTGAAACTTTTTCTCACTAATGGGCTTAGTTCTGCCCCCCCCCAAGATTTACTCTTGCTTCAGAGGAAATCTGAAGAAACTCAGCTGAAATCAGGTGGGTTATTGTGGATTTACATGAGCGTGAGGGAGTGGAATTTGGCCAGCATATCTGCAAAACTGTTTATAGAGATTATTCCTTTCAATATTTACCCTTGCAATTAGTTACATACGTTAAGTAGTTGCCTTAGGGGATTCAAAAGGCTCGGGAGAGTTCGGAGAGAAATCAAACTCTTAACCAAAACGCAAAGAAGAAGAAGAAGCCAACTGGCAATGAAAGGAGAAATAATCCAACAGCTTGCAGTTGCTAAAAGAAATGACCAAGGCTGAGGGTTGTTTGGGTGACCCTGGGTTGTAAACCCAGCTACAGATGTTAGAGAACCCTAGATGTGTTTCTTGCTGCCAACAGCCTGTTAAACCACGTTATCTGAGCTCTGCATTTCATCCTGTCAAGGAAATAAATACTCAGTTTTGTTACTGAGCAGCAGCAGGGGCAGAGCTTCCAGGGCAGCTCAGTAACTGCGCTTTGGGTTTGCGCAGAATCTTTCACTCTGCTGCGTTTCGGCAGCACTCGCAAGAAGATTCTATCGATTCTCAGGAGGAGCTGGAGTATTATTTTCTTATCAGCTGCACCAGGCCTACACCTAAGTGTTTATATCAGGTTCTAATGGCTTGCTTGCTGGTTGGTTGGTTGGTTGCGGAATCATCACCCACACTTCTGAGGTGCTTCTCATTATTACATAGGGGCAGCAGCTGCCAGCTAAACCTTCAGAAGGGTCAGGAGATAAAACGCGTGACGAACCGTTTCAGAGTCTTCACAAACTTGTTTGATGAGTGGAAAAGGTGCTTCAGGCTTCTGGAAACCGATTGCTTGCGACCAGCATTCTGCAATTTAGAGCTTTCTAGAAGGGGAAGAGAAAAAGCAAAGCAATCCCAGCACTTGAAATTTCAGTTAGCATCTCATAAAGAACCTTTGTCTCTCGAAGCACAATGCTAAATTCAGCGCCCGCTAATTCCCTTTCAAAATAAACCTGAAGCAACATTTAGCAACGTGCTCAAAGACAACCTTTTGCTTGTATTCTTGTTATCTTAGTGATAAGCAGCAGCAAACCATTTCCTTACTTGCAGCAAACTCAGACTTGGTAAAAATATTTTGCTCAAAGGATAGCTCGAACCAGTGCTGCAGAAAGACTGGGGCGGGGGGGGGGTTGAAAGTGGCCTCATAAATCCAGGAAAGGAGTTTGAACCCTCAGACAACATTTTAGGTGTTGTAATGCCTCCGTTTCTGTCCACACATAACTTAATCTTCTGAACTGAATAATTGGCTCATCAGTAACATCACAGCATCGCCAGTCGGACCTCAGGGCTGTCTGGAAACAACTGAACTGACCCTTGGCTTCCTCTGCCTCACACTAAATGGATGTGCTTTTGTTTGGAGGTTTGTTCACTTAGAACAGCAATTTCCACTCCCCAGCAGTCTGGAATCCAAAGAATCATAGAATAGCTCAGGAAGAAATAGAATAGAAATAGAATAGAAATCATCTGCTGCAACTTCCCCACCATGGGCAGAGGCACCTCTCAACTAGACTCAGCTGCTCAAAGCCTCATCCAGCCTGGACCTTAAAATCATTTGTTCACTTCAGATCAAAGGTGAGAACTGTTGCATGTCTGCAAGGAACCTGACTTGATGACTTCCTTCCTCTTGTACATGGCCTGAGTGTTCTTGTAAGCCACTTCTGGGGCTGCAGGTGTGCCCACCTGGAAGCAAGTTTTGGAGGCTGTGCCCATAGGTGGCAATCAGGACCACGCAGGACTGTACAGCCTAGGTTGTGTTGGCAGTTGCTCCTCTCAACATTTAAAAGGCATTTAGAAGGAACAGGCCCTTAAAATGAGGTTTTTACATTGTCCTTTATGATGTTCCTCCTGTTTAATGCTGCTGTAAGAGGCACGACAGGAACATTTAGTTAAGAAAAAAAAAATTAATAACGAATTAATTCTTCAGTTCTTTGCTCTGATCTTAAAAAAAAAAAAAAAAAAAAAAAAAAAAAAAAAAAAAA
>VWZI01012083.1:63952-75039 GCA_013396835.1 Psilopogon haemacephalus
AAAGGACAAAAAAGGAAAGATGCAAATGTGAAGCTACATCTCAGTTTTCCAGCATTTGTTTGTTTGGATGGACACCCATCCAGACGGCCAAGCATTTTGAGGGATGCCCTTCTCCAGCAGGGAATAAAAAGCAAGCCTCATGAAAAACTTCTTGCTGAAAGCTGCTCATCAATCTGCTTCAGTGTTTTCAGACCAACACCTACCCCACTCACCTCCAGAGCAGAGTGGGAGGTGTCTGCCTGTGTCTCCCCAGTGAGTTCTAAGTTTGAACATTTAAAGAGCATCTAAATTTGCTGTTGTCAGCCCCCATCGGTGGCAGCACTCCTCCTAGTTTTAGGTGACGAATAAATTTGCCCCCCCTAATTTGCCAACTGCAAACTGGGGAAAGCAGACAGGTCGTTAGCAGTAATTACCACCCTGCTGAACAGCCAGCACAAAGGGAACCAGGTTCTGCTGGGGCTGAGATCATACAAATCAGACGGATGAGACTTATTAGATCATCAAATCCATTGTCTTTGCAGGGCAAACTTCTTCTCTGGGGCACATTCCCCCACGGCACTGCTCAGTTCGGTTCTAACAGACCCATCAAATCCACCAACTGCTCCTTCCAGGTAACTGATCTGGGTTTGCTTNGGCCAATTTTAGGAATATAAATTTCATTCTAATTATGCAGGTTTGGTGTTTGGGTTTGTTTTTTTTTTTTTTTAATTTTATTTTATTTCCCGCTGTATTAAGGATGGAAGGGGATGGAGGAGGAAATTGCTGAAGGCAAAGCAACATAATTCTGTATAAAACACCCAGAGACTGCAGCAGTAAAGTGAGAGGGCACATTACAAGCGAGATGTATGTTATTGGGCTCCTCGGTGGTTTGGGTTGAGTCCACAGCTTTGCAGAAGCCAACTGCAAGAGAAATGATGGAAAACTAGCTGGAGACTGCAAACTCTCCTGCATTGCTCTTTGCTTTTGTTTTACAGTGCAGCGTGTGTCTGGGAGCCAAAACCGTGGAGCTGAGCCGAGAGAACAATTTGGATCTCCGGGAAGTGGAATTTTGTCTGCTATTTAATTAACTAATAAATAACATGGAGCAACCCTTTGCAGAAAAGCACCAGCAAAATAAGTTTGCATTAATAAATGATAGAGCAGGGGAGCTGAGAGCCCTTTTTAATAGATGCTAAGGAGTGAACAAATAGAGAATTTCCAGCCATCAGCCTTAGATCAGAAGCATTCAAAGCTGGGCTGAAACAGGCAATTAACTACAAAGGTGTCTGCAGCAGCTTTTTTTCCCTCTTCTCAGGTGGGATAGAGAAATGTGTCTCTGCAGCTCACTTAAATACAACACACACTGCCTAAGAGGGCTGTGGAAGAGTAAGAGCAAAGCAGCTCCTGCTGCCAGTGCCCATCTGGGGTCTCTGCTCTAGAGGAATGTCTGTTATGCTGTGCTGTTCCTCTGAGGAGGAGATCATCTGGAATTCTTTGGCCTGGACAAGGGGGTGCTTCTCCTCAAGTGGGGCAGATGTGAAGTCCAAGGAATTATCTTAGTGCAAAATTGTCTGAGATCTTAGCCCTGGAAGAGCTAAGTTGTACTGCATTCAGTTTTGGGCTCCTCAATTTAAGAGGGAGAGGGATCTGCTGGAGAGGGTAACACAGTAATGCTCCCCCAGGAGCCAAGTACTTAAGGTCAACATAAATGAGGCCAAAAAAGCAGCTAAACGTAGAAGAGCTTAGCCCAAGCAAGGAGTGGAATAGTAATGAGGCCCAAGCAGCACCCTTGGGTGATGCAAGAGCAATGATCAAGTTTTCACCCTAGCTAGCCAGGGGGCCACCAGGCCCCCCAGCCTTTTGTTGTCACCTCCACCAGTCACCCAGTGCACACCATGGGCACTCACCAGTATGCCAGGAGGAGGATCCCTCTGCCCAGTTGGGCACAGCTTAGGGCTGCTGCCTCTCCTGGGGCCGATTATAAAGGGGAGTGAGCAGGGAGGGCAAAGTGGCCACACCTGGGGCGGGAGGAGACTCCAACAGCACACAGGTGCTGTGGGTTTGGGGGGAGAAGGGAAAATGCAGTGTGGGGTGGGAAAGGGACAGGTGTGGTGGAAAAGGGGAGGTGGTGCTGGAAGGAGGGAGATGGAGAGGAAAAAGATAGAGATGGAAAAAGAAAGGAGGAAGATGGAAAGAAAAGGAGGGAGATAGGGGAAAATAGGAGATGGGGAGGAAAAGGGAGAAAAGAAAAAAGAAACAAAATAAACTGGACTGTAAAAAAGAAAAAAAAAAAAAAGGTGGTCCTGCTCTGGCAGTGGAGTTGGACTGGATGATCTTTTGAGGTCCCTTCCAGCCCCTAACATTCTGTGAAATAGCTAAAGAGATGAATTTGAAATCAAATGGAAACTGCACATCTTTAGCAGTGCAGACAACTGGGCTAATGTGCATGGAGACAGAATTCCAGGCAGAAGTGAAGGCCAAACAGCTGAATAGCTTGAGACCATGAGGAATTCTGTACTGCCTCACCTCAGGGTGGGATGTCATTCAGAAGAAGATGCTGCATCTCCTGAAGCAGCGGTTGGCATCACAGTCATATTTCTGGGTGGGGTATTTTGGCTTACAAAGGAAGGCTCAGCAGCTGAAATTGGAACTTTTAAAATGCTCTCCCTGACCACCTCAACCTGTTGGCTTGGTCCTCAGGCCTGCTTTTATATACCCTCAGAAACAATGATCAATAAGAAGTGGAATCAGAGAGCCTTCTCTCAGCTGAATGCAACAGAACTCTGTGCTCTGCTTGTGCACCAAGTTACAGTTAGAACATTTCTATTTCACCTCAAACACTGCAATCAGATTTCAGATAGAGAACACCTGGTAAGCATGCTCCTGAGGAGTTGGGTTCTTAATGAAGCATCACACAATTGCTTTAGTTGCAGTGTGGCCAGCAGGTCAAGGGAGGTGATTCTCCCACTCTACTCCACCCTGGTCAGACCCCACCTGGAGTACTGCATCCAGTGCTGGAGTCCCTATTACAAGAGCGATGTGGAGATGCTGGAGGTGTCCAGAGAAGGGCCACAAGGATGCTCAGAGGGCTGCAGCACCTCTGCTATGAGGACAGACTGAAAGAGTTGGCGCTGTGCAGGCTGGAGAAGAGGAGGCTCCCAGGTGACCTTCTTGTGGCCTTCCAGGATCTGAAGTGGGCTACAAAAAAGCTGGGGAGGGACTTTTTAGGCTCTCAGGTAGTGTCAGGACTAGGGGGAATGGAGCAAAGCTGGAGGTGGGGAGATTCAGATTGGATGTGAGGAGGAAGTTGTTCAACATGAGAGTGGTGAGGCCCTGGGATGGGTTGCCCAGGGAGGTGTTGGGAACCACATCCTTGGAGGTGTTTTTGGCCAGGCTGGCAGAGGCTGTGGGCAGCCTGATCTAGGGTGGGGTGTCCCTGGGCATGGCAGGGGGCTTGGATCTGGATGATTCTTGTGGTCCCTTCCAACCCTGACAGATCCTATGATGGTATGACTCTATTCTAATCCACTCAGAATTATTTAGAGGGAATGGTCTGCAAGAGGAAAAAAAAAACCAAAAAAAAACCATTTGAAGTGGTGCCAGGACATCCAGTTGTAGTAGCTCAGTTATGATGGTCTGTAGCATGGTATTATGAAGACAAATGGCTGCCTGTTCTTTGCAATCATCAGGGTTTTCCAGAAGATTAAACATATGAAAGCAAAGCTTCCTAAGTAATTCCCTCGGAGATTTCATCATATCACAGAGCAGGTTCAAAAGCAACAGCTGATCTAATTCCAAAAGCTCTTAAACTCACTGTACATTCCAGTGTATTCTTCCTGGTATTTCTGTAAGCTTGTTTTCTCCAGCCCCTGCAATGCAAAGCCCAGGGCCAAAGGCAGGCTGGAGTGCAAAGCCTGAATGAGGAGCTTTGGACAAGAGCTCTGCCTGGAATCTGGGCAATTCCCCCAGCCCAGCTCCTGCTGGAGCAGCAGCACAGCCCTGCTCTTCCAGCTGCTCTGCCTTCTGAGCCTTTCACCTAAGTTATCCAGGTCATCTCAGGCTGATTACCCTCAGTTTTCCACTTGCCCTCCCCTCCATCAGTCAGCCTGAGCAGCAGAAGTGTGGTGCCCCACAGAAGAGTCACCCAGTGCCATGCCAAGGTGCCAGTGCCCCAGCTCTGAGCCCTGTCTGTCTTCACCTGGCTTTAGTTCATGTGGAGCTCATTTATAAAGCAGAGCAGATCAGTGCTTGTGAGCAGAGGCCAGGATGCTCTGCAAACAGTTTCCAGTGGCTTGCTGATGGCTCTCAGACAAAGGAAGAAGAGTTTACATTTCAGTGTACAATCAGAGGGGAGTGTGGTCAAGGCAAAGAACAGATAAATGCCTGGGCAGGTCCTCAGCTCTGTTACATGCTGATTTCCATGCTGACTTCTGTCCACGTCAATCCAATCATGCTAATTTACGTTAAGAAGCCAGCTCAGGGCCCTCAGTTGTATGAAGTGAACCTCATTGTTTGGAGTTTCCAGTCCTCTCCAGCAGCATATCTCAGGTCCTTTGAGCAAACTCAGATTTCACTGAGGCTGAGAAATACCAGAATCGAGTTTCAGAGTCAAATTGATGCCATCCTTCTTATTTCTTCTGCAAACTTTTGGTCTCGATCCTTTACCAAATGATGGAGATATAAGGGATTGCCGTGAGCCTTGTATGTAAGGCGAGTTCCAAGGGCTCTGCTATTATGTTACAGCCCAGATTTATCCCAAATCCAGCCCTGGCATTACAAGCAATTAGGAGATTTTGACTTGGGGCTGCTCAGGCTGGCGGCACGGTGCAGAGCTGCCACATGCAATGTCCCAGAGATGCAAGAAAACATTCTGAGCTAAACAGATTAAAAAAAAAAAAAAGAATGTGTTGTTGCTACATGTTATGCAAGGAGAGGGAGCTAGGAAGTAACAGCAGAGGTGTGGGAGCTGTGCTTTGAGCCTGGGGCTGCCTTCTGGAGCAGTGGAATGCTCTGAGCAGCAGGCAGTGGTGTTGGATTCTCCCAAGGAGGGATTTTCTGCGGGTTGTGTCTAACTGCTTCTGTTCTGGGCTGTGGCAGTACAACAGTCTGTGCTAAGAACATTTTCAGGTGTTCCATCACTTCTTCCCTTGTTGCCTGCAGGACCTGAGATCTGTGCTAACTTTCAGAAAGGAAAACCTGGGCCGTGGAGAAAAGGCTTTCACAGCACCAGGGAAGGGATGTCAGAGGCAGAAGACATCCTCTGTATTTTCAGTACCGAGACCACCTGCAAGTGACAAACCTTATGTGGATTTTAATTAGAAAAAGACAACATTTTCCTGCAGTACCTCCCTCCCCTTTTCCAAGAACCAGCTGAGGAGTTGAAGTTGCTATGGCTACAGTGGGCCGTGGCAGACTTGTGGATCATCCTGCTGGTGACATATTTGCACGTACAGAACAAAGGCTGCATCTTCTCCACTCCAGCCAGATGAGTTTAGCCCGAGGTTTTTCTATGCTTCGAAATCAAGTGGTGCAGCTTGGCATAGCAGTCACACGCAGGTGAAGGGAAATGCAAACTCCCTGGGAGTTCAGCTTCTGGGTGTAAAGCGAGTTCCTTTGCAGCGAAGCATTATTCCAGGCAGAAGTGTGGCTTGAGAAAATAAACAGGGCTTCTCAACAGCCCATATAGAGCTGGTGTTTCTCCTATATGCTTTAAAAAGAATGCCAAGCTGTTGCCTTGGCTCTCGAGCTGTTAAAGGCACAGTCATGAGCGAAGAGCAAAAGAGCTGGCTGAGATGGGAATGCTCTCCTCCTTTTGGTCCCACTCTCTTTGCAAACCTGGCCAGCTTATCACTGCAGGTTGGCGTCGCCTCCACTAGACCAGCGAGGGGCTTCCATTCGGAGGCAGCCAAGTCTCCTCTGCTGATCCAAACCAGTTGTTAACCCTCTAAAGCATCTCATTACATGAAAACAAACAAACAAACAAACAAAAAAGCTAAAAACAAACCAAACCCCAAACTAGCAGAGGGATGCTTGAAACGTTTTGATGGAATCCTGTGTGAAACTGGTTTGTAGGTGTGCAGGGTACAGAGGCAGGAAGGCTGTGCCTGTGCTGCTCGCATCTGAACTTTCAAGTGCTTTCATCCAGCTAATTCCAAGGGTTAAGAGCAAGATAGTGCCCTAAAGTGATTCCGGATGGGCTGATATTAATATCTTTTTTTTGTTTGTTTCCTGATGAATGGGAAGGTGTGAACTAGTTAGAGAGCTGCTAAAATGACCGGCGCCACCCAGGCTTGGGCTGCTGCCTTACCACACAGCTCCTCAGCCTTACCTCTGCAGTTGTAATGCTGATGAGCTGCTCGAACCTGCTGCAGGAGGCGTTCCAGGGCCTCGGTGTGTCCCCTGTGCCGAGGTTCTCTTCCACTGCAGTCTTTCCAGTCTGTTGAGCAAAGGAGAGAAAGAGAACTGGAAGACAAAGGTGCAGTACAAGGGTTTAAAAAAGGTTTTCCTGCCTCTGACTCTTCCTGGTGTTAGAGAAGTTTTACATCTGGCCTGCTGCTGCTGCTGCTACTTGTGCAACAGGTTTCCTTTATCTTGTGCCAGCTAATTAATCATCAAGATTATTAAGCTAGATCTCACAATCAGCTCCTAGAAGCTCCTGTAGTGACTAACTGGGCAATGGTTCTTTCTCTCAGTATCTAAAGGGCCAGAGTGGCTCTCACCCTGTGCTCACCACATTGGTACCTCCCTAGGGTCATGCTGTTGCTGCTGCCTTTTGCTGAGACTCCAGGAGCCTGAGCCTCTGTTAGACAGAAAAGCCACTGCAAAGCAGAGTGTGACCATCTCCTCCACCTGGAGCAAGCTCTGTAGCCAGAGAAACATGCTCTGAGCAGAACCTCTTCTGAAAACCTGCTCCCAGCAGTTCTGCCCCCAGTAACTGCAATGGAACATGGCATCTTAGCTTAGTACTGGTTTTATTCTGGAGTAAACAAGAGAATAATTGAAGAAAAATGGACAATGGCACAGCAAGATCCTTATGCATCCAAGTCTCTCCAGTGAGAGCAGGGACAGCTCGGTTTATTTTCTCACATTAGCATGCGAGTTTATTAAATTGCTCCATCAGCCTAATAAAAACAAGTGCTAATGCAATAAAGTGAGAAGTCTCACTTCAGTGCCTTAATCAATACAAGGGAGGCTGTGGTATGCTGAGCCAGTCTGACAGTGAGCACCAGGGCTGCAGAGGAACTAACAGCACCGTGTGATTATAGCAGATTAGGAGTTACAGATGAGAAATCACAGTCCCAGTGGAGTCTGAGAAAACCTGGAAAGGAAGAAAGGCTTTTGGATGCATCTGGAACATTCCAGTGCTTGTGGACTACAGCTTATCAACTTGGACTAGAGCTTATCAAGTTGTGTGTCCACACTACACTAATTTACATACGGGATGCTGTGAGTGTGGTCCACTGAGGGGGATCTAAAATGCTTTAAGGCAGAATACAAAATCTGGAAGAAGAAGAAAGGAAGAAAGGCTTTTGGATGTGTCTGGAACATTCCAGTGCTTGTGGACTACAGCTTATCAACTTGGACTGGAGCTTATCAAGTCGTGTGTCCACACTACACTAATTTACATACAGAATGCTATGAGCGTGGTCCACTGAGGGGGACCCATAATGCTATAAGGCAGAATACAAAATTATCCCTAGAGGGGGTGGTAGCTAAATCATGTACTCCAGAACATTTGTCTTGTTCTGTTCTTGGAAGAGGGAGGAATTCTTAGAAAGCAGCATCACTAATCAGACAGGGAGAGCAGACAAACTCAACCTACTTGAAGGAGAAGCATACTCAGGAGCAGATTTGCGTGGAGGTCCCCATCCTCTCATGTTGTATGCTGAGACATGGACATAATACCTCTGGCCCTGCCAAGAGAAGAAATTATTAATTTAGTTGTTGGCCATCAGAGTCAGGACTGGGTTTTCCAGGAGCTTTTGCTCTGCACCAACAGTCTCATGCTCCAGAAAACAGAAGCTTTCACCGTAGCCTTTTCTGATCTCCCCTCAGCACAACTGAGCAAACACTTCACACTCTCTGTCTGTTCCTTTGTGACTTTCTGGTTATGGATCCCAGACATGTTGTGGTCAACAACTGGATCTTGTGCAGTTGTTACCCACAGGCAGGGTGCACACCAGCAGCATCTGCATTGCTGGGGTGGCAGAGGACATTGAGATCCACACAGAACTGCTTGGCACTCACCGTCCTGAGACCTGTGATGGTGCACCTCAAAGACTGGAGATTATCCATAATTATTTCACCAGCCAAAGGAGAGAAATCTTCTGAGGAGCTCCATTCCACTAGGAAACAAACAGCAGGAGAAAACTAAATCAAGCCCCAGGCCAAGCAAAGGAATCAAAGTACTCGAACCACTCACAGGTTAACTTCTCTCCCAGCAGTTCCCCGTTCCATGTGGATACTAAGAGTCACATTTAACAACAATGCCTCCCAAAACTTCACACGGGAATGAAATTATATTTCTGTGTATGGAAAAGGAAAATGTTGGCCGAAAGCTCTTTAGCAAAAGAATACTGAAAAGTGCCCTGCAAAACAGATCACATTCAGTCAACATTTGCCCTCATTTAAGCAGTTTCCTTTTAAAGAAAGAGAAGCAGTGGAGAAGAGTAGGCAGAGGATTGGGACCTGCTAAAGCCATTTGGCAGTTCATGCATCCCAACCAACAAGAAGTGCTGCTTTGCAGCTGGAGCTGCATAGGTGGGCCTGGGCAGAGAGTCCTTTTGGCTCCACAAAACTCTCATCCCCAAGCCTTGGCTACTTTGCACAGCAATATCCTCCTTGGACCAGAGCTGACTCTCACTGGAGTCTCTTCACTGGTTTCAGTGGGTTTTGGCTCTCTTGTCCAAGCCTGATGCTGCTTTGGTCACTGAAACTGGAGAGCTGTGTCCACTTTTGAAGTGAATTAAGTGGTTCTAGGCTGAGACATCCCTCCCAACCCCTCCCTGCAGCCTGCATTACAATGGGTACCTTCTCCTATCACCATGTACAGACAGTTCCTATTCCTGCTCCAAGGGCTATGGAGTGAGCAATCCTGCAGCCAGAACTCTTCCTCAGCACTTGCAAAAATGACTGTCTGTGTAAAACAGCATCAATCAGGCCCTGGAAACGGCTGCAGAAAAGACACAAGTGGGGAACTGATGGCTGCAGGAAGGAAAACAGCCTCTTTTTCTTCAATTACACTTTAATAATGACAGGTGTCATGATTAGAGTGAAGGTTAATCTCAAAGTCATACCTCCAGGTTTTAGTAATTTATACCTTCAGACACAAACCTCCAGGAAAAATCAAGAGCATAGTGAAATTCATCTCTTAAATTATCCTACTGCAGACATGGGGAAATGCCATCAATTTTCTTGATTGACAGTGAAGTGGAGAGCTCAGCCCAAAGCTTCCCTTTTAAGGTTCACAAAGTAATTTATAGAAGCTTCGTTTGCATATTTAGTAGCTGGAACACCTCTGCTGTGGGGACAAGATGAGGGAGATGAGGTTGTTCAGCCTGGAGAAGAGAAGACTCAGGGAAGACCTTAGAGATGTCTTTCAGTGCCTGAAGGGATCCTGCAGGAAGGCTGCAAAGGGACTTTTCTTGAGAGTGTCTAGAGATAGACAAGGGGGAATGGTTTGAAGCTGAGGCAGAGCAGGGGTAAGACTGGAGCTGAGCAAGGTGTTCTACAGAAAAGCTGGGGACGGACTTTTTAGGCTATCAGGGAGTGACAGGACTAGGGGGAATGGAGCAAAGCTGGAGGTGGGGACATTCAGAATGGATGTGAGGAGGAAGTTGTTGAGCATGAGAGTGGTGAGAGCCTGGAAGGGGTTGCCCAGGGAGGTGCTGGGAGCCAAATCCCTGGAGGTGTTTAAGGCAAGGCTGGCAGAAGCTGTGGGCAGCCTGATCTAGGGTAAGGTGTCCCTGAGCATGGCAGGGGGGTTGGAACTAGATGATCCTTGTGGTCCCATCCAACCCTGACTGATTCTATGATTCTTCAGTAGGAAGGTGGTGAGAGTCTGGAATTGGCTGCCTAGAGAGGCTGTGGATTTAGAAAAGTGCTCCTGGTATTTAGAGATCCCAGCACTCTGCCTGGAGAAATGAACTGCCTCAGTCTGATCAGGATTGTGACCCTACAGCATGTGTGCATGTGTTTCCAAGCATGTGTGCAGCAGGCCACTGGTGTTAAGAGTAGCCACAGCAGGGCAGTTTGCTCTTGGTCTGAACTTGCTGGGTGCAGAGAAGGAAGCTGAGTTACCAAGGAGGGAAAAGGCTGACACTGCCTTTAAAGCTACCTCGGGAAGAGCTGAGGAAGTGGGTAGTGAAATAATAAACCACAGCTTTGTCCTAGGGGAAGCTGTTGCCCCAACCCATGCCCTTAGTGAAAGCCTATGTGCAGGGCAGATGCCCTCATTGACTTTGAACCATAGAATCGTTTTGGTTGGAAAAGACCTCTAAGATCACCAGGTCCAACCAGCAACCTAAGACCACCATGGCCATGACTTGCTGGGTGACACTGAGATCCTCCAGTTTCTTGGGGGACAGCTACGAGAGGGAGAGTGACTTGAGCCTGTGAGCCCTTTCCCAAGGTCCTGAGGAGGGTTGTACACTCCCTGTTCTCCTTAGCTGGCCTCAAGTCTCCACTGGCTCTTTGGCTGAGGCTCAGTTGTGCTTCTGACACAGCCAAGTAACACCAGGAGCTTGCAATGGTGTTTTTAACTTCCCTTGTGCTGGCTGAGACCTGGGAAATTAAAACTGGGGGGGATGTGATATAAGCATGTGGATCAGGTTATGGTTATCACTGTGGTCCAGAATCCCCCTTTAAAAGGCTCTTTACCTAACAGGATGATGCATACAAGGGCAGCCTCAGCCTGAGCTTCAAATATATATATTTCAAAANGAAAACATATCACCAGGATACACTGCAGCATTGCTCTGCTTGACAGAATGTCATTCTCTGACTCATGATACCTGTCAGAAAGGAACTCATAACAAATCTTGCCATTTGGGGGCTTACTTTTAATTGCAACAAACTTTTTTTCCCTCCCCCCTCCCCCCCCCACCATG
>VWZI01012083.1:101320-128904 GCA_013396835.1 Psilopogon haemacephalus
AAAAATAATTCAGGGAAGTTGAAGGATGTCTGCTCTTCCTGCTTAGAGAAAAGGGAATGCTGTTTTGTATTGGTAGTATCAACAGCAGGTTCGTTTCCCCCCAGCCAATACAAAAGATGCTGTTGTGCACTGCACCTGTGCTGAGTTGTTCTTTCAGGGGCACGGTCTGTCCTTCACAATGCATGTGCTGCAGGTTGTGTAGCTTCAGCAGCACTGGCAGAAACAGGAGCACTGGTGAGTGTTGACCCCAGCAACCTGTGCTGGCACTAGAATGCTCAGCTGTCCTCTGTGAAAAGGACAAGGCTGCTGATCTTTTCCCATGGTCATGTATAGTGACTGTCATCTCAGTCTGTGAGCAGTCTGGCATCCCTCTGCCACAGCACCTAAGTTCTGCTTGCTCTGTTTGAAAACTGGGAGCTGCTTCTGCTGAGACAACAAACCAGGGAGGTTGTAGATGCTCTCTCCCTGGATGTGTTCAAGGCCAGGTTAGATGGGGCCAGCCTGGTCTAGTGAAAGATGTCACTGCCCGTGGCAGGGAGGTTGGATCTAGGTGATCTGCAAGGTCCCTTCCAACAGCAATCATTCTATGATTCCATTAAAGCTATCTTCAGCTTTCTCAAAATGCTTTCTTCATTTCTTGCAGGAGAAATGGTTGTCTGTGTGAATTTAATCCACTTTTTGTCATATTAATGCTGAGACCTTACTCCTAAAGCAAAGCACCACCACTTCAGCAAGGCAGCTTTTCTTCAGCCTTCCATAAGGTCAGACTTTTTGACAGAGGAGAGTCATAGAATGATTAAGGTGGGAATGGACCCTTAAGATTTAGTGCAACCATAATCATAGAATCACAGAATGTCAGGGGCTGGGAGAGACCTCCAAAGCTCATCCAGTCCAACCCCATCTGCCAGAGCAGGATCATCCAGAGCAGATCACACAAGAACACATCCAGGCAGATTTTGCATATCTCCAGAGAGGGAGACTCCACAACTCCCCTGGGCAGCCTGTTCCAGTGCTCTGTCACCCTCACAATGACAAAAATCCTCCTCATGTTTAAACGAAACTTCCTATGCCTATGCCTCAACTTCTACCCAGTGCCCCTTGTCCTGTCATTGAGCATCACCCAGCAGAGCTGGCTCCAGCCTCCTGCCACTCACCCTTTACATACTTATAACCAATTGCTGAGGTCACCTCTCAGTCTCCTCTTCTCCAAGCAGCTCAGCCCCAGCTCCCTCAGGCTCTCCTCCTAACAGAGCTGTTCCATTCCCTTCAGCACCTTTGAAGGGACACCCTGAGCTGGACACCCTCCAGCAGTTCCACATCCCTCTTGTGCTGGAGGGCTCAGAACTGAACACAGCACTCCAGATGTGGCCTCAGCAGGGCAGAGGACAACCCAACTAACAAACGGTAAGACTGGAAAGCACCACAGCACTGCCCGGGGAACAGATGAAGTGAGAGGATGAGAAGGGCAGCGACTAACCCAAACAGAGTGAGGAGGTTAAGAGGCTGATAAAAGTGGCAATTTGATAAAGATCAGGCAACTACCATGGAGGTCTTGCGGAGGCTGAGGCGGTCAGAGCGAGCTCTGAAGTAGGCTTCATCGAAGGAGGTGTGGCTGCCCTTGAGCTTCTCGGACAGGTTGCGGTAGAGGCGCTTGGCGGCGTTGGGAGAGGAGGGCAAGCTGCTCTTCTTGGTCTGCAGCAGGCTCAGGTTGTGCATCTGCTGGGTCATCTTCGGCTAGCAGTTTCTAGGAGAGGAACAGCAGCTGTTTAACGAGGGTTCGCTAGACCCAACATCGGATCAGAGCTGTCTGGCTGCAACAGGCTGAGTGGGCTGCTGTTGTTCAGCCTGGGGAAGAGAGTCATAGAAAATGTAGACTCACAGACTCATAGACTCAGTCAGGGTTGGAAGGGACCACAAGGATCAGACAGTTCCAACCCCCCTGTCATGCCTTACCCTAGAGCAGGCTGCCCACAGCCTCTGCCAGCCTGGCCAAAAACACCTCCCTGGGCAACCCATTCCAGGCTCTCACCACTCTCACACTGAACAACCTCCTCACATCCAATCTGAATCTCCCCACCTCCAGCTTTGCTCCATTCCCCCTAGTCCTGTCACTATCTGAGAGCCTAAGAAGTCCCTCCTCAGCTTTTTTTGTAGGCCCCATTCAGATACTGGAGAGCCACAGTGAGGTCACCTGGGAGCCTCCTCTTCTCCAGACTAAACCCCAACTCTTTCAGTCTGTGCTCATAGCAGAGGTGCTGCAGCCCTCTGAGCATCCTCATGGCCTTTCTCTGGACATGCTTCAGCATCTCCACATCCCTCTTGTAATAGGGGCTCCAGAACTGGACGCAGTACTCCAGGTGGGGTCTCACCAAAGCAGAGTAGAGGACAAGAATCACATTCCTCAACCTGCTGACCACAAGAAGGCTCTGGGGAGACCTAATAGCAGCCTTCCAGAACCTGAAGGGGACTACATGTGCTTGCCACATCCATTTAGACTGCAGACTCTTGCAAGGGCTGCTCCTCTCTCTCTAAGGCTGCCTTGCCTCATGGAGCTCCATATTATCTCACACCTAAACAATACTTTCTGTACTCAGTGATCACAGTCAAAATTTCCATACTAGGAAAAACTGAATTACTCTTGAACTCCCTGGAAATGCCTTGCCTGGCAGAAGTTTTGCCTCTCTGAAGGGAAGCTAAGGATCGGGTTCGACCCAACTGTAAGCACAGGAAACGTATCCCCAGGGTTTTTGAAGTGAAAAAGGTGGAGAAAATGCCCAATCTCTTCACATTTCCTCCTGGCCCACCAAGAGGGTGCATGCATTTCTAAGAGAGAGTCTCTCTCTCAGAGACCTACCTCGTGGTTGTTACAGCAAATCTGGCTACACTCTCCGACTCCCTTTTCCTAGAAACTAGCTTTAGATTCTTTGTACGGTGACACAAATGCTGTTAACTTTCTGTCTTTGTGGTCTCAGAGGAAGCAGCCTGCCGGAGCAGGCTCTAATAGCTATTTACAACCGTAGAAGCATTCTTTACTAAACACTGAGCCTGCCTCTTGGCACAGACTGGTCCCCGAGATTAAAGACACCACTCAGGTCTCCTAGGCTGTCTGCATTTTCCTTTCTCATCCCTTAAATTGTGGTGAAGCAGCACAAAGGTAGCTGATTACAGCTAATCTTGCATCTTCTCCAAGCTCTTGGGGGAGGGAGGAGAGAGCAGGGCTGTGAATGGAGACAGTCAACAGTTGCCACATGTGATGGAAAAGACTTAGTTACCTTTGAAATGTCTGTGCCAGCACAAGGGGGGAGATTGGGCAGAAGCAGGGGGGAAATGGCTAAGAAGAAATAAGGAAACCAGGCAGCTCAATCTGGATGCTTCTGTGCTTGCAAACCCATTGCAATGGGAAGGAGATTGGGCAGAAGCAGGGGGGAAATGGCTAAGAAGAAACCAGGCAGCTCAATCTGGATGCTTCTGTGCTTGCAAACCCATTGCAATGGGAAGGAGATTGGGCAGAAGCAGGGGGGAAAATGGCTAAGAAGATATAAAGAAACCAGGCAGCTCAATCTGGATGCTTCTGTGCTTGCAAGCTCATTGGATTTTATTGGGTGCTGGGATTTTATTTTTACAGACAAATTAGTTTGGAAGGGCAGCTTTAGGCTCCTTTAAGTCAGTTGTTTGGAGGTTTTTACAACCTCACTGAGCAGGTGAAACCCTGAAATGTGCATTGCCTGGAGTGAAGTCAATCCCCCAGCTGATATGCACTCAGCCTGAGGATGTGTCATTGTCACAATTACAACTGTATAGTAAAGTATATTAAAGACTAAAGAAACTGATGCTGTCCAGAAATTTCTGCCTGTGGAAGCCTCTGCATGCACCTAGCATAGGTCAGAATGAAATAAGGACAACTCGGTGTGGTTTGAGGCAGCCCTGTGTGACCTGACAGCAAGTCAAGAACTACAACAAGCAGCAGGTCATAAGATTTCTCAGTAAAAGGTAGAAGTAGACAGAATAACAGCAGCAGCTCCCTTCAGAACTAGTCACAGCTAAGAGTAGTTTGCATTTCCAAGAATTAATGAAAGACTTCCGAGGAAACAGTTACTGCACTACCCTGGAAACAGCCACCACAACCTTCCTTGTCTGGCTGTCACCCTGCTATAGCAGGTATCAAAGCAGGGATCTGAGCCTTCCAGCACACATTTCATGCTGCACACACACACACTGTAGCTTAATCTTTGCCATCAGACTTGCTTGGGCTTCTAAGCACCGAAGTCACCATTTTATACCCCAGTGCTCTAAACGTTAAAGTCAAATACAAACCAATGTGTTAGTTACCCTTAAAAAAAGCTTTTCTTTCCCCTCTTTCATTTTTTTTGGCGACTGGCAGAGGGTGACCTGATGCTCATGTCCTGAAAACATGCTGCAGAGAGAGGAAAAAGCAAGACCTGAACGGTTGTGTGCAGCGCAGGGTGCAGGCAGGTGTGCTTGCAGAAGACAGCAGAGCACTCCAGCTGCGAGGGGAGCAGAGGAGCCAAGCAGCCCACTCCAACCTGCATGTGCTCTGAAACACACCTGTGAAAGGATTTTTACCTTAAGTTCTTCAGAACATATGCATTAAAGAGTTAAATCTGACTTACCAGCTTAAGCTGTCCAAGGCAAAATGTGACCCAAGCTGCTGGCAATTGTCCAGTGTCTTCCTTCCACAAATCACATTGGCTTTGCTGTCTCTGCTGGTTCAGCCTCTGGGCAGAGTGGGTAAAGCTCTTCCTTACACTGCATGGATGAGCAGATATGAAGAAGCTGTTACCAGCGATTACTGAAGTCCAAGAGCTCTGATTAGGTCTCAGAGCAACACACTAATGGGAGTCTGACAGGTAAGACGTTTGGTGCCTTAAGTCTGCCCTAGCCCCCCGTGCAGCTCCAGCACTGACTGGTGCAGGAAGCCTTTGCATGTGGAGCTGACAATGCCCTGACATCTGTGAGCTCTTAGCTTGGTGTGTCCCTTCAATCTGATCAGCAGCACGGCGTGCAAGTAGGAAAAAAAAAAACCAATAATTGCTGCCAGAACAAACACAACTGTGATTGCAATTAATTTGCCACAAAGTGTGAGCATAAAGACACTGCTGCAGCCATCTTCAAGCAGTTAGGTTTATATGAAGCCAATAAAAGAGGGGGGAAAGAAGGAATCCCAGTCCTGTGCTCTGTCCATGTTGCGTGTGATGCATTCTTTCTCCTTCTCAGGCAAGCGATCACTCCAGCTGCCTGCAATCATAGCAACAGAAGCAGCAACCACAGCCAGAGCTGTGGGACATCTGCACCAGCATCCAAAAACTCCCAGCCTGGGCAGGTTTTGCTTAGCAAGGATTATTAAACAAGAAAAGCCATATTTTAGTGATGCCTAGCTAAAGCAGCTCCAGGAATGCTTGCATTAAAAGCTGATCTTCTTTTCCCATGGTCATGTCTAATGACTGTCATCCCAGTCTGTGAGCAACCTGGCAGCCCTCTGCCACAGCATCTGAGTTCTGCTTGCCCTGTTTGAAAACTGGGAGCTGCTTCTCCTGAGACACCAGAACAGGTTGTCCAGGGAGGTTGTGGATGCTCCCTCCCTGGAAGTGTTCAAGGCCAGGTTGGATGGGGCCAGCCTGGTCTACTGGAAGATGTCACTGCCCATGTCAGGGAGCTTGGATCTAGGTGATCTGCAAGGTCCTTCCCAACAGCAATCATTCTATTATTCTATGAGTCCATTAAAGTTATCTTCAGGCAACTGATCACTCCAGCTGCCTGCAATTGTAGCAACAGAAGCAGCAACCACAGCCAGAGCTGTGGGACATCTGCACCAGCATCCAAAAACTCCCAGCCTGGGCAGGTTTTGCTTAGCAAGGATTATTAAATAAGAAAAGCCACCTTTTAGTGATTCTTAGCTAAAGCAGCTCCAGGAATGCCTGAATTAAAAGCTTCCCCAGCAGCACACTGGGGACGTTTCAATGCTTACAGGACATTACTGGCAAAAAAAATATTGCCAGTTCTGGGTGCCACAGAAACCTACAAAGATGTTACCAAGTCAGCATATAGAAGAACCATACCCAGGCACAGAATTCCAAAGACACAGAGGTGATAAACAGCAACTCAGGAAATGGTGCTCCTGGCTGGGCAGTCCACTGGGTTGAACTGGTGCAGCCAGAACACTCCAGTGCTGCTTTTACACTCTGCTGAACAAAGACCACTGCCTTCATTCAGATGTGATGTTCATCTTGGGGAAACATTGGGAACCTCTCCAAAGGTGGTGACCAGACTGATTTTCCCTCCCTTCAAAAGTCAGCTAAGGGTGCTCAAACCAAGCAGTGTCCTGTTGCCAAAGAAGTTGAAGCCGAAAAGCAGTCGCGAGCCTGGCATTTGAATGCTGTGGGACTTGAGTTTATTCTGTGCTCTTTAAATCCATCTGGTTAGAGAGCAAAACGTTCTGGAGAGCTCTTCCATTCACACACGTACATGTGCGTATAGGTAAACATGCATAGGTGCCTGTTCAAAAGACATCACAAAACAATCAAATGCAGCTATCTGCATGTTTTGCTGCAGCAGAAAATTAGAGTGCTGTGAAAATTTGTTTTGCACAGCAAACTCCAGGCTGGATGGGGAATTGCTGGAGAGCAGCCCTGAGGAATAGGACCTGGGGGTCCGGGTTGATGAAAAGCTCAAGATGAGGCTGCAGTGTGAGTGCAGCCCAGACAGCAACTGTGTGCTGGGCTGCAGCAAGAGCAGCTGTGGGCAGCAGGGCAAGGGAGGGGATTCTGCTCCTTTGCTCTGCTCTCCTCACACCCCACCTGGAGTACTGTGTGCAGTTCTGGAACCCCCAACACATGCAGGCACTGTTGGAGCCAGTCCAGAGGAGACCATGAAGATGCTCAGAGGGCTACAGCAGCCATGCTCTGAGGACAGGCTGAGAAGAATTAGGACTCTGTAGCCTGGAGAAGAGAAGGCTTCCAGGAGACCTTATTGTAGCCTTCCAGTATCTGAAAGGGGACCACAGGAAGGCTGGGGAGGGACTATTGACAAGGTCTTGTAATGAGAAGATGAGGGGTAATGGGTTTAAACTGGAAGAAGGGAGATTTAAGCTGGACATTAGGAAGTTCTTTCCAGTGGGAAGTTCTCCCCAGTGTCTAATCCAAACCTGGCTTCTTCCAGTTTGAAGCAATTACCTCTTGTCCTGTCACTCCATGTCTCTTTAAAAAAGTCTCTTTCCATCTCTCCTGGAGCCCCCTTCAAATACTGGAAGGTCTTCCCAAACTGTTCTCTTCTCCAGGATGAACACCCCCAACTCCCTCAGCCTGTCCTCACAAGGAGAGGTGTTCCAGCCTCTGGCCATCTTTGAGACCCTCCTCCCAATTTCCAGTTGTTTTCAGGGGCGAAAGCTAAAACGAGGTTGCCCAAACCAGTCTATTCCTAAACATTCTCCAGCAGCTTCTCCTTGTGGGTCAGTGCTCCTCCTCTCCTTTGCCTTCTCCCTTCAGCTGGGTGAAGAAGAGAAGACCTTTTGCAGCTGCCATTTCAATTTTCGTAACACTTGCTTCATCTCTCTTAAACGTTATCGAGTAGAATAATAAAGGACAAGAAGATGCTTGCTGGCCCAGGCTGGTTCTCTGAAAGACAATTAGTTTGTTTGCATCAAGCAAACCTCCTCCTAATCTTCCTGTCACTTGAATTCAGGTTTGTTATGAAGCTGTTCAAAAGCCAGAAGACACAAAACAATGCTCAGCAAGGTGGGTAATAAATTGAACCAAACGATAAGCCTGAGACATTTGGTTAATCAAAACGGTGAAGGGGTGCACCTGAGAGGCACCCACATCTAGCTTGGGGGCACTGAGAAGGCTCAAAGAGCGACAGAAAACCACCCCCTGGGGTTGGGGTGGAGCAGGAGCACCCAACGTACGCAAGCTGATCTGTTAGTCTGATCTTGAACGAGAAACCTGAATGTTCTCAGCCTTTGATGATCCCATTAGGAGGCTCAGAGTTGTCAGCCACGCATTATTGCACTTTGCCTGTGTTTCATACTCGTTAGCTGAACAGGATGTCGTGGCTGCTGCTCACTTAACCTGTTGTGATGGGTTCCCACTGCACAGTTTTGCTCGCCCTCGCTGCCTGCACTGCGCAGCACAGCACAGCACAGCACAGCACAGCACAGCACAGCACAGCACAGCACAGCACACATCCTGAGCTGCTGCCAGCACCTCTCAGGTATAACTCAAGGTGTACGTTTACAGAATCAGTCAGGGTTGGATGGGACCACAAGGGTCAGCCGGTTCCAACCCCCCTGCCATGACCAGGGACACCCTACCCTAGATCAGGCTGCCCACAGCCTCTGCCAGCCTGGCCAAAAACACCTCCAGGGATGTGGCTCCAAACACCTCCCTGGGCAACCCATTCCAGCCTCTTACCACTGTCATGCTCAGCAACTTCCTCCTCACATCCAGTCTGAATCTCCCCACCTCCAGCTTTGCTCCGTTCCCCCTGTCACTACCTGATAGCCTCAGAAGTCCCTCCCCTGTTTACAGAAGCCATCCGAGCTGGCTGATTGACATTCACCAGCTCTGCGCTGAGCTGAGCTGTTGGCAGCGGCACAGCCGCCCATGGTGTTCGCCATTCGCTCCACCTGGCAAATCCTTCCCCTTCCTTCTGGAGCCCAGAAGGGCTAAGGGTGGCTGCTGTCCCGCCGAGGATGAGGAGCTCAGGAGGCTGCTCTGTGCTCGGGGGATAGCTGCAGCCGCTCCTTTTCGGTTCGTCAATCAATAGGTGGCAGTGTCCACCCGGCTCTGCCAAGCCTGCTGTGGTCCAGCCACGCACGGCTACTGCCTGGTCCCAAGCGCACCAGCGCAGCCTTACCCAGGTCGGAAAAGACCTCCAGGATCATCGAGTCCAACCTAGCACCTAACCCTTCTAATTAACTAAACCATGGCTCCAAGTGCCTCATGCAGCCTCCTCTTAAACACCTCCAGGGATGGGGACTCCACCAGCTCCCCGGGCAGCCCATTCCGATGGGCGATCACTCTCTTTCCCTGAAGAATGTCCAACCCTGAGCTTCAGATGGGGTCTGGGTAGCAAGCACGTCCTCCACAGCCAGCCAGCAGCCTCCCTCTCCTGGGCATCACCTCGTGTTTCAGCACCGTGCTCTGAAAACCACTCGGCGGCTCCACAAGTGGGAAGCAGGGTGGGGAGGTTGGAGCAAAGAAACTCCCCCAAACACTTGGGATTTGCAAGCTTTGCCTGGAGCCTGCCTGCATTTCCTGGTCAGTGACAAAGCTGCCAGCACCGCTACAGACAAAGCTGTGTTTTAAACCAGTCATAATCATAGAATCAGTCAGAGTTGGAAGGGACCACAAGGGTCAGTCAGTTCCAACCCCCCTGCCATGCCCAGGGACACCTTGCCCTAGAGCAGGCTGCCCACAGCCTCTGCCAGCCTGGCCAAAAACACCTCCCTGGGCAACCCATTCCAGGCTCTCACCACTCTCATGGTGAACAACTTCCTCCTCACCTCCAGTCTGAATCTCCTCACCTCCAGCTTTGCTCCATTCCCCCAAGTCCTGTCATTACCTGATAGCCTATAAAGTCCCTCCTCAGCTTTTCTGTAAGCCCCTTTCAGATCCCGGAAGGCCACAAGAAGGTCACCTGGGAGCCTCCTCTTCTCCAGCCTGCACAGCCCCAACTCTTTCAGTCTGTGCTCACAGCAGAGGTGCTGCAGCCCTCTGAGCATCCTCGTGGCCCTTCTCTGGACATGCTCCAGCATCTCCACATCCCTCTTGTAATAGGGGCTCCAGAACTGGACCTGAAATGCCCCTGAAAGAACAAAATCCCATCCAATGTCAGATCTGACCTCCTGTACACTGCTGCTGCAGGTCAGAGAGCTGGAAAGGAAAGCTCCAGCCTCCCTCCCAGCTCTACCTGGCATCTGTATGCTCACTCAGTTTGGAAACCCATGAATGGAGGGGTAAAGCCACTCTGCTCCTTGAAACGAGAATAGAATAGAATAGAATAGAATAGAATAGAATAGAATAGAATAGAATAGAATAGAATAGAATAGAATAGAATAGAATAGAATAGAATAGACCAGGTTAGAAGAGGCCTTCAAGCTCATCCAGTCCAACCTAGCACCCAGCCCTACCCAATCAACCAGACCATGGCACTAAGTGTCCCATCCAGTCCTTTCTTGAACACCTCCTGAGGTGGTGACTCCACCAGCTCCCTGGGCAGCACATTCCAATGGTAAACTACTCTCTCTGGGAAGAACTTCTTCCATATTGAAGTGGAGTTGTTTTGTTTGTTTTCATACTGTCAAAGCTACACAGTGGGAAAGATAGAAAAAGCCCCACCAAAAAAAAACCCCCAAAACCAAAAAACCCACACCCCAACAACAAAACAAAACAAAACAAAAAAACCCACCACCCAACCCCAAAACAACCAAACAAAAACCCCAAAAATACCCCCAAAAAACCCCCAACAAAAACCCCACCAAACAAAAAACCCCAAATGAACCCAAACAAACTTATAAAAATGTACCCTTTTTTTTTTCCCCCCTTTCCCCCCCCCCCACTTTTGTGCAAGTTCTTTCTACATATAAGCTACTGTAGTAAATTCCAGCTCTGGTTTTGGCAATTCCTGCCTCTCTGGCTCCTTGTTTACCTATCATCTTTCACACATTCCCCTTTGCCAATGTGTTAATTCTCTGTCCTATTCCCTGGTTTCTTGTGTTTCCTCAAGGACATTGATCTGAGTCTTACTGTTTCCCCAGTTCCTTTAGCCAGTGTTCTTGATCCAGATCCATAGCAAATAACTTATTATCCACAGAGACACACAAGCATTCAGTACATCCATTAAAAAAAAAAAAAAAACCCAAACCAGAAAAAAAAGGACAAATATTTCCCAGTTCATCAGTCACAGAGACATGATCAAACTCAAGAGATTTTGAAATTGCCAGTGAAGGGGGAAAAAATAAAAACAACAAACCCACATTAATTGTGCTTGGCCTAAGTTTAGCAAATTTCCCAATGAAATAATTGCCCTGAGTGTTTTGAACTATTTGAATCACCCGTGATGTAAGTGACTGAGAGCAACCCAGCTTGGCAGCCCCAGCTCCTCGGGCTTCCTGCCTCAGCTCTGCCTCCCAACCTCCAGCCCTCTCAGCACGCCCAGGGCTGGAGCTGGCAGATTCACCAGCGCCTGGGGCTTGCAGACTCCCACTTCCACAGGAAGGGCTGTGGAGGCCAGGAGCTCTTCCAAGCTTTGTGGCAGCGGTGCCTTGGAGCGCTGGACCCTGGCTGCTTACGGTTCAGGGCACGGTTTTGGGTGAACTAGCAGGAAACCAGAGCTGTTTGGTCAGAATTCTTGCAAGATGGCTTGTTTTTTGGGAAGGGAAAAAAAAAAAAAGAAAGGGTACATTTTTATAAGCTTGTTTGGATTCATTTGGGGTTTTTTTTTGTTTGTTTGCTTGTTTGTTTTTTGCAGGGCTTTTTCTACCTTTCCCACTGTGTAGCTTTGACTGTATACATAAAAAACAAACAAACCAATAAACAACAACAACAAAACCACCAACAAAAAACCCCACAACCAAGCAGAAAAACCCACTTCAATCTGGAAGAAGTTTCTCAAAGAGAGAGTGATTTGCCATTGGAATGGGCTGCCCAGGGAGCTGCTGGAGTCACCATCCCAGGAGGTGTTCAAGAAAGGACTGGATGGGACACTTAGAGCCATGGTCTGGTTGATTGGATAGGTCTGGGTGCTAGGTTGGACTGGTATTCCATTCTACTCCATTCCATTCTGTTCCATTCCATTCCATTCTACTCCATTCCGTTCCATTCCGTTCCATTCCATTCCATTCTACTCCATTCCACTCCGTTCCATTCCATTCTACTCCGTTCCATTCCATTCCATTCCATTCCGTTCCATTCCATTCCATTCCATTCCATTCCATTCCATTCCATTCCATTCCATTCCATTCCATTCCATTCCATTCCATTGTTTCAAGGAGCAGAGTGCCTTTACCCCTCCAGTCATGGATTTCCAAACTGAGTGAGCATACAGATGCCAGGCAGAGCTGGGAGGGAGGCTGGAGACCTCCCTTCCTGCTCTCTGATATGAAGGTCAGACATACTTTAGTAGAAGAAGTTGATCAGGTCCTTCAAGCCATTGCTGCCTGAAGCAAGAAATTGAAGGGCAGCTGTTGTTGCCCAGAGTGATCCACACACCCAGGAGGTGCTCAGCACCAGTGCAGGATGGAAACGCTGCCCTACTGCAGGAGCTATGCAGAGCAGAACGCCCTTGGCTAACGCATCCTGTAGTTGTGCTCCTGAGGAGGAAAAACCTTGGACTTGTGCAAATATCCATCTCCAGACAGCTTAGGGAAGTACCTGCAGGCTGTTAGCACAGATCTGAAGATATTGGTGCTCTTCAGGAGTGAGTTACCCAGCTGAACATCGCAGGAATAAAGGGAGCTGGCAGCAAGAACAAGGAGCCTGTGCCGTGGTGTGCTGTCAGCCTCCCGTCAATTCTCCTCCTCAGACAGACACTCCATATAGAGATCATTTATGTCATTGTTTGGCCAGGACTGCTCCCAGCTGCACTGCCTTGAATCCAAGTTAACAGCAGAACATTCACAAACAGCAATTAGCAAGCTTTTCATAGCTGGCAATTTCTAGATTAGGAAAAGAATAAAGGAAAGGGGAAAAAAAAATATATACCAAAACTGAGAGTGGAACAAAGCTGAAGAGAGGCAGGCATCACCATGCCAGAGAAGCAGCTTACTCATTTTAAAGCTATGGCTATGAAGTGATGCTGTCTCCAGAAAGCACAGCAGTTGTTGGGGTAGTGACATGGTCACTGAAAAGACCAAAAGGAATGACACCAGCAAGGGGTCCCTGCAGCTGGGGTGTGACCTCAGCAATCATCAATGGACCTACCAGTTCCAGGCCTATTTCTGAAGGTGAATCTCCTTTTTCTTCAAAACTTGATGTATAAGAGCATCATCAACAGTACCTGAAGCTAGAAGAGGAGAGGCTGAGGGAGCTGGGGTTGTTTAGCCTGGAGAAGAGGAGGCTCAGGGTAGACCTCATTGCTCTCTACAACTACCTAAAGGGAGGTTGTAGCCAGGTGGGTTTGGGCTCTTCTTCCAGGCAATCAGCAACAGAAGGAGGGGACACAGCCTCAAGCTGTGCCAGCAGAGGTTCAGGCTGGATGTTAGGAGGAAGTTCTTGACAGAGAGGGTGATTGGCATTGGAATGGACTGCCCAGGGAGGTGGTGGAGTCCTCATCCCTGGAGGTGTTCAAGCAAAGCCTGGATGGGACACTTAGTGCCATTGGCTAGGGCTGGGTGCTAGGTTGGACTGGATGAGCTTGGAGGTCTCTTCCAACCTGGCTGATTCTATGATTCTAAGAAAGCTGGGGAGGGATTTTTGACAAAGGCTTGTGGTGATAGGATGAGGAACAATAGCTTTGAGCTGGAAGATGGAAGACTGAGAATGGAGCTTAGTAAGAAATTGTTTCTAGTGGGGGTAGGGAGAAACTGGCGCAGGTTGGCCAGGGATGTTGTGGCTGCCCCCTCCCTGGAGGTGTTCAAGGCCAGGCTGGATGAGGGTCTTGAGCAACCTGGGCTGTTGGGAGGTGTCCCTGCCCATGGCAGGGGGTTGGAACTGGATGAGCTTTGAGGTCCCTTCCAACCCAACTCATTCTATGATAAGTTATAAAGCACTTAAAATGAGTCATTTGTCAGAGTGAGCAAAGAAACAACTTGAGGGATGGCAGAACAGCTTCCTGCTGTTGTGTGAACCCCAGACAGTGGTCACTTCACTAAACACCTAAACAGAGCAGCCTGTCTGCCCTGCTAAAAGCAGAAATCTCATTTAAGGGCAATGATTTCTCCCTAGCAAATATTTTAGTGATTAAAATCACCCAGTAACCAACCCAAGAATAAAGTTGTGCTTCAGAAAAAAAAAAAAACAAAAAACTTTTGATACTGTGGAGTAAGAGGGGGACTGTTTTCAAAGGCTAACAGTTACCTGGGGAGAAGAACCTTCCCAGATCCTGATGGAGACAGACTGCTCCAGATAACAACAGCTCAAAACAGGAGCCTATTTGTCTGCATTATCAGAGAGAGAACCACAGAGAGATCTGTCTCTCTAGACAAGCTTTTGTGAACAGCCCTGTGGGTCATCCCTGTAATGGAGAAAGATCACATTTCCTGGCTCCTAGGAGCTTTACACGGGCTGGAATCCATCCTGCAATCGTTTACTCTGATGTGATTGTTCATTTACATGACTGTTAAAATGAAAATAAGTCTGAGGAGTTCCAAACCAGCCCCTCCCAGGAGCAATGGGAAAAACCAACCAGAACAGAAGTGATTGCTGGGGAGTAACTCCAGGCTTTGCTGTGCTCCTCTGTTTCATATGGTGCTCAAGTGCAGATTTCAACACTCATTTCAGCTGAGCATTTACCAGAGCTTTCAAATCACAAACCTCCAAGATCTACTACAGGGACAACCTAGCAGAGAGCTTTTCTCAAAACCTTTTTATAACTTAGAGACAAGGTCAGGGGTCAATCTATTAAAAGACCTATTCACAAGGTCTTGTAATGACAGGATGAGGGGGAATGGGTTCAAACTGGCAGAGGGGAGATTTAAATGGGATGTTAGGAGGAAGTTCTTCACAGTGAGGGAGGTGAGACACTGGCACAAATTGCCCAGGGAGGTTGTGGCTTCTCCCTCCCTGGAGGTGTTCAAGGCCAGGCTGCATGAGGTCTTGAGCATCCTGTTCTAGTTGGAGGTGTCCCTGCCTATAGCAGGGGGTTGGAACTGGATGAGCTTTGAGGTCTCTTCCAACCCAAACCATTCCATCATTCTATGAGGCACAGCAAAATCAGCTGCAAGGTATCACATCACAGGGTCCCAGGATGCTAAGGGTTGGAAGAGACCTCTGGAGATCTTCCAGTCCAACCCTTCTGTCAGAACAGGACCAGAGAATCTAGCACAGGGTGCACAGGAGCACAAACAGACAGGGCTGGAAAGGCTCCAGAGGAGATTCCACAACCTCTTTGGGCAGCTGTGCCAGTGCTCTGGGACCTTTCCAGTCAAGAAGCTCTCCCTTGTGTTGAGGTAGAACCTCCTGTGCTGCAGATTCCATCTACTGCCCTTGTCCTATCCCTGGGCACAAGTGAGCAGAAGCTGTCTCTGCCCCTTCCTTTCTGACCTCCAGCCCTCAGATATTGATAGACGTTGCTCAGGTCCCCTCTCAGAGCAGCTCACAGAAGTAGCCTCTCAGCACTTTGCTTAAGCCTGTGCTGGTTTTGGCTGGGAGAGAGTTAAACTTCTCTCTAGTGGTCGAAATGGGGCTGTGGTGTGGATGTGTGCTGCAAGCAGTGTTGATACCACAGAGATGCTCTAGTTGCTGCTGAGCAGTGCTCACACAGTCATAGAATGGTTTAGGTTGGAAGAGACCTGAATGCTCATCCAGTTCCAAACCCTCTGTGCCATAGGCAGGGACACCTCCCACTAGAACAGGTCACTCAGGACTCATCCAGGCTGGTCTTGAACACCTCCAGGGAGGGAGCAGCCACAACCTCCCTGGGCAACCTGTTCCAGTGTCTCACCACCCTCACTGTGAAGAACTTCCTCCTAACATCCTATTTCAATCTCCCCTCTGCCACTGTAAACCCATTCCTCCTTGTCCTGTCTCCTTGTCCTGTCATTACAAGACTTTGTGAATAGTCCCTCCCCAGCCTTCCTGTAGCCCCCTTCAGATCCTGGAAGGCTACCATAAGGTCTCCTGGAAGCCTTCTCTTCTCCAGGCTGAAAAGCCCCAACTCTCTCAGCCTGTCCTCATAGCAGAGGTGCTCCAGCCCAGTCAAGGCTTTTCTGCTCCTCACCCCACCCATGGGCAGGCTTGGAGTGCACAAGGAGCTGGGAGAGGATGTAACTGGGACAGCTGACCCCAAGTGACCAGAGAGATATTCCAGATCACACAACACTGGGGGAAGGAGAAGGAAGAGTGGCCCAGTCAGTGCTGGCACTGGTCTTCCCCAGTCTCCAGCTGGAGGCCAGCTTTCCTGGAGCTGGCTGAGCACCTGCCTGTGCTGGGGACTGGGGGAGGAATTCCTGGTTGTGCTTTCCTTGCACATGGTTTGTGTTTTCCCTGATCAACTGTCTTGATCTCAGCCCACAAGCTCTCTCACTGTTACCCTTTCCATTCTCTCCCCACCCCACTGGGGCAGGGAGTGAGCAAGTGGCTGGATGGGGCTCAGCTGCCACTGCGTCCTAGAGGTGATGAATCTTTGCCCTTCCAGTTGCCTGCAGCAGCCTCTCAGCAAGCAATCACCTTAGTACCACTCCTCTCTCTGCTGCCATCTCCTCCACCAAGGAGAGCAGCACAGAAAGTGATCATCACTCTCTAATGAGCCTGTGCTACTCGGATGGATTTAATTCACAGCTGCCTTTTCCATTCCTGCATCTTCCTTGTGCATCAATCAACACCAAAGGTGAGAAATTAATCTGCAAGAAATTCAGGGCAGGTTGCAGCAAGCATTACTCTGTTTTCCAACAGGTCAAAGAAAATCTGATTCAAACCATAAGATTCTTGGCTTTGTTTCCCACATTCAGACTCTGGCAGTGCTATATTCAGGAATATAGGTCCCTTCCAGCCACTTCTTACTCCTTTTGGGGCTAAAAACATCCTGTCCCTCTTAGTGAGGGATTGTGATAGAGACCCAATCCTGATGTGTTAGTTGAAGTCTCTCTTGTTACCAGGCCACCTGGGATATGCTTGACCCATTCTGCCTCATCTTTACATCAGCAAGAACAGTGCTGGTGAATCTTGGGGCAGAAGGTGCTCCCAACACAAACCAGCACCCTGCCAGGTGCCCAGGACCATTCCAGGTAGTACAACAGGCATGGCCTCACTCTCAGCCACACTCTCAGCTGGTTCAGCTTCCAGCTGGGCCAAGTTTCACAGCACCTTCAGTTCATACTAAAACACTTACTAGTCCTAGATTACAAAAAAAACCCCAAAACTCATTGGCAGGGAAAGCCTTTGTGGTGTCAAACCCCAAGTTTACTGTGTCAAGAACTCTTTGTTACCTCCACGTAGTGCTAGGACTGGGGGGTAATGGAGCAAAGCTAGAAATGGGTAGATTCAGGCTGGATGTGAGGAAGAAGTTCTTCACCATGAGGGTGCTGAGACCCTGGAAGGGGTTGCCCAGGGAGGTGGTGGAAACATCATCCTTGGAGGTGTTTAAGGCCAGGCTGGATGAAGCTGTAGACAGCCTGATCTAGTGTGAGGTGTCCCTGCTCATGGCAGGGGGGTTAGAAGTGGATGATCCTTCTGGTCCCTTCCAACCCTGACTGATTCTATCTTTCTGAGACCCAGGAACAGGTTGCCAAGGGAGGTGGTGGAAATCTCATCCCTGGAGGTGTTTAAGGGCAGGCTGGATGAAGCTCTGGACAGCCTGATCTAGTGTGAGGTTTCCCCGCTCATGGCAGGGGGGTTGGACTTTATGACCTCTTTGGCTCCCTTCCAACCCCTGGCATCCTGTGATCCTTGTGGTCCCTTCCAACCCTGACTGATTCTATGACTCCACATTCATTTATGTTCCAGCTACATGCAAAAGAGAATAGAAAAGAAGTATTAAATGTGCACTTGGGGGAAAAANAAAGTATTAAAGGGGCCATGGGGGGAAAAAAAAAAAAAAAAAAAGTAAGTTATAAATTATTATAAAGAATTTAAACAGCTCTAAATTATTACAGATATTATAAACAACCCCTACCTGTATTTTGATAAATGAAGTCCCCAGAAGGTGTTTGCACATCACCATCCAGACATTTACCTTCATTAGAGTTGTCACAGGAGACAGATGGGGAGACTAATTTGGTGTCATGTTAGAAGACTGAGTATTGAGTCGCAAACCCGAGGACTCTCGTGGTCCACTGAAAGAACTTTCTCTGCAGCCAGAAGTGCTAATCTGACTTCATCTGAACTGAGTTAATAAATGTTTGCAAAAGCAGGCAGCTTAGGTGGCTTAATTAAGAAAACACTTGCTTGTCACCTTTAGGAATTCATTTCCTCCAGGGTCAGAGTTTGGTGGTCTCGCAGCTATCGCCCCAGCTCCGAGGCGCTGGGGAATGATTAATGGGCTCTGCTCAGAAAAGTTATGAGGTGCTACAAGGTGAAGTTAACTGAATTCACACAATGCAAAACCTCTCACTGAGGACCTTTTTCTTGGTTTTTCCTTTAAAAGAGAAGAGGCAGGATCCGCCCTGCAGGTATTTCATGGAGTGGCTCAGGTTGGAAGGGGCCTCAGAGCTCCTCTGTTCCAACCTCCCCACCATGCTCAGGGACATCTCTCAACTGGATTCAGCTGCTCAAGGACTCATCCAACCTGACCTTGAACACCTCTAGGCAGGAGGCAGCCACAGCCTCCCTGGGCAGACCCTCACCACCCTCATACTGAAGAACATCTTCCTCAGTTCCAGTCTAACCCTGCTCTGCCTCAGCTTCAATCCATTCCCCCTTGGCCTGTCTTAGATGCCCTCAGCAAAAGTTCCTCTGCAGCCTTCCTGCAGGATCCCTTCAGGTACTGGCAGGCAGCTGAGGTCCCCCTGGAACCTTCTCCACTGCAAGCTGTAGACCCCCAGCTCACTCAGCCTGTCTCATAGCCTCACCTTTGTGGCCTCCTCTGGACTCACTCCAGCAGCTTTGTGTCCTTCTTCTGCTGGGGTCACCAGAACTGGATGCAAAGTAGCTCATCAAGAGGCTGTGCACCGCTTGATGCCATTAAGTTTTGAAGCACATCACATTTTTAGGTTCACATCTTTAATTGCTGGGCAAAGTTGTGGGATTATTTTCTCAGTGAAATTAGTCTTTGGGCTGTAGCCACCTTCCAGTTATTTTAATAGCCCAACTTACACCACAGCAAACCTGAGCACTCCTTTTTCCTGTCTTTTGGTGATGATCTGTCCATCACCCTCTGAAACATGACCACAGTCACTTATTATGGTGCTATTAACCAAAAGCACCTGGTGATGGTATAGTAAAGGTTGACAGCAAGAGCAGTTTAGGCAGAACATCTGGCTTAAAGAGGAGAAAGGAAGTCCTGGAGATCAATGAACAAACTGAAGAAGCTCAGCCCCAGCAGTGTCACTGTTAATATGGACATGGACACCTCATTACAATTTCCTTTCCTCAGCTTGTGATCCATTTAATTTCCAGCTGATGGTGATCCCAGCTTCACGACAACCTAACGTTTGCCAAGCACTGAGAGATCCTCAGCACTCTAACAGAGAGAGAATCTTGTGCTCCACCACTTTGGCAGCCTCTGATCTTTTCTATTGCCTGCACTTTATAACAAAGCTCTGCAGTTTGGCTTTAATTAGGGGCCCCAATTAGAAAATTGAAGAATTCCTTGCTCTCAGCGTGCGGGATGAATTTGCTGCCTCTCCTCATCTTTCAGATGGATGTGCTGAAAAGCAGAAGGTGGCATTGATTGCTCCAGCTGCACTGTCTCAGCAGCAGAGCTAGGCATGAATCATGAGATTCTTTCTGAGCACTGCTGCTGCAGATGGCCTCTGCTGCTGGCTGCTCAATACAAATCAGGTGAATTTCCTTGAGGGAACTATTGAGCTCCAGAGAGGGATAGAAAAGTCAGGCCAGTAAGAACCACTTCAATCGCAGGTAAAGAGCAACCATGGAGGGAGGGGTGGGGGGAGAGCCCAACAACTCAGAAAGATTCAATTTTCAATTTACAAAAGCATTCAGAGTAACACTTTTGATAGAGTAATCCCTTCTAATGTATTCTAAACAGGAAAGAAAGTGAAGAAATGACTGTACAGAAAGATAGAAAGAAAGATAGAAGGATAGATAGAAAGATAGATAGAAAGATAGAAAGAATGATAGACAGATAGACAGATAGAGAGATAGAATGATAGAACGAATGATAGAAAGAATGATAGAAAGAATGATAGATAGAAAGGTACAAAAAAAAAAGAAAGGTAGAAAGAAAGAAAGATAGATAGATAGAAAGGTAGAAAGAAAGAAAGGTAGAAAGAAAGAAAGATAGATAGAAAGAAAGATAGATAGAAAGAAAGATAGAATCATGGTTGGAAGGGACTACAAGAATCATCCAGTTCTAACCCCCCCTGCCATGGACAGGGACACCTCACACTAGATCAGGCTGTCCAGAGCCTCATCCAGCCTGTTTGCAAACACCTCCAGGGATGATGCTTCCATCACCTCCCTGGGCAACCCATTCCAGGGTCTCAGCACCCTCATGGTGGAAAAACTTCTTCCTCACATGCAGCCTGCGTCTACCCATTTCTAGCTTTGTTCCACCTCCCCAGTCCTATCCATACCTGACATCTTAAAAACTCCCTCCCCAGCTTTCTTGTAGCCCCCTTAGGATACTGAAAGGTCACAATAAGGTCACCTCAGAGCCTTCCACTACAACGTGTCCATCTCAAAAAACCCAAAAAAACCCATCAAGCCACAACCAAGAGAGTTTGAATACACTGAAAGGAACAAACACATCAGCTGCAGACAATGAGCTGCTTTAGCCACGATTATAGAGCAGTTGTGCTTCCTCCAGCAGAAGCCAGCAGGTGAAAAATTGTCCTGCAAAGAGTGCCTCTGAGAGAATCGCTGGCAGACGACTTCAGAAGGAAGGGAAGAAGGCAAAATTCACTCCAGCATTTGCTGCGAATCACACAACCAACTAATCATCAAGTAGAGTCTTTCAGGGTGGAACAACTAATGCAGCCGAAGAGCGTACACAGATGGGGGAGAAACTGAAGCGTGTGAGGGGAGGATGGGAGCTGCTGGAGTCTGAGAGTAATTACAGTGGAGCTTTATTCCACTAGTTCCACGCACAGAGAACTTTCTCTTAGTCCTGTGCAAACTCATTTTCACCTCTGTCTCTAAGAAGACAAGGCAGGGCACTGATTTACAAGCTCGCCTCTTTTCAAGTAACGCAGGTTTTACGCTCTTGTTAATCCAGGAGCAAATGGAAAACGAAACCCAATAAAAATCACCTTTCTTTTCAAATGGACAGGCCATGATTTGAAAAGGTCAGCGGATGGCATTTGCCTTACCTGGGCTGTTCTGAAGAGAAATGCTGCATTAAGATGCAAAAAAACACCCCAAAAAACCCTCCAGAAGAACTCAATAAATGAAGGCAACCAAATGTGGGGCAAAAATCACCACACAAAGCTGCTGACCACTCCTAGCTTCAGCAGGACTGGAGCCAGCCATTTGCTTCAAGAGTACATTTTGATGGGTTTAATGTCAAACCAGTTGCTTCAAGAGTAGAGTTTGATGGGTTTAACGGGAAACTAGTTGCTTCAAGAGTAGGTTTTGATGGGCTTAATGTGAAACCAGTTGCTTCAAGAGTAGATTTTGATGGGTTAAATGGGAAACCAGTTGCTTCAAGAGTAGGTTTTGATGGGCTTAATGTCAAACCAGTTGCTTCAAGAATAGATTTTGATGGGTTTAATGTGAAACCAGTTGCTTCAAAAGTAGATTTTGATGGGTTTAATGTGAAACCAGTTGCTTCAAGAGTACAGTTTGATGGGTTTAATATGCAACCAGTTGCTTCAAGAGTAGGTTTTGATGGGTTTAATGTGAAACCAGTTGCTTCAAGAGTAGATTTTGATGGGTTTAATGAGAATGTGCACCTGCTCCAGCAGGTCCAAGTCCTTCCCTTGTGAGGGCTCCAGAGCTGGATGCAGTACTCCAGGTGACATCTCCCCAGAGCAGAGGGACAGGATCCCCTCTCTCTATCAGTGGACACACTGCTTTGGATGCAGCCCAGGCTGCCACTGGCCTTCTGGGCTGTCAGTCCCCAGTGCTGGCTGATGCTGGCAGTTCATAGACAGCTGCCAAAAATCAGACACCCTCCCCATTAGGGATGTGCTGTGGCAGATGAGATAGGATTTTGGCTTTTCCTAAAGCTAACTGAAGTCCAATGGCACAGCCTTTGTGCAATGAGAGCAGCACTCTAACAGGTTGAAGCTTGGGAGCTGGACAGCACAGATGATGTGGAAGCCTTTTCTTAAGCTATAGGTTGCTCCTGTTAGCCCCAACTCATCTGTTTAAGTTCTGTGAGTGGCATCTTTAATGGAATCTGGACCCCAAAGCTGCAGGCTTCTCCAGCTTCCACTGGTGTCACCGTAGCAGCAGTAAGCAGCTGCCAGGGAATCAAATGTGCAGCACCCACAGCTGTTACTGCTGGAGGCAGGCTTGGGGTTTTTTTTTATCTCTCAATTCTTGAAACAGTTTGTTTTAAAACTGCAGATGCTTAAAAGTCATCGAGGAAATTACTCCTCCAATCTCCAATACTCTTCCAAGATAAAGACCAAGGCAGGAAGATGTGCTGAAAATTAATTTGGTACCAAAAAGATAGAGAGAGAGAAGAAAAAAAAAAGAGATATTAGAGTGAAACTGAAGGAGATGAAACTAATTTCAGTGTGGTAGCTGCACTCTTTGATTCTCACCAGGTTAAATTGGTAGAGGCTGAGTCAGGAGAAGAAAGTGAGGCACGACTTTGCAAAGCCATTCAGATGCACAGCTCTTGGGACAGTCAAAACCTTGGAAAGAAAAAATGATCCAGCATGAGGTAACACAATCTTAGAGTCGATCTGGGACAGGAAAGCATGCATGGGACTTCTGAGAGCAACTTCTGATCATAGTTCTTCAGTTCGTAGAATCACAGAATGGTTTGGGTTGGAAGGGAGCTTCAAAGGTCACCCAGTCCATCCCCCCCTGCAGTCAGCAGGGACATCCTCCACTAGAGCAGGTTGCTCAGAGCCTTGTCCAGCCTGACCTCAAAGATGTCCAGGGATCCCTGGGCAACCTGTTGCTGTGTTCCAGCACTCTCATGGTGCAGAACCTGTTCCTAACACCCAATCTAAATCTACTCTGCTCTCATTCCAAACCATTGCCTTCATCCTGTCCCTGCAGGCCTTTGCAAACAGTCTCTCTGCAGCCTGCTTGTAGCCCCTTCAGGCACTGGCAGGCTGCTGCTAGATCTGCCTGGAGCCTTCTCTTCTCCAGGCTGAACAACCCCATCTTCCTCAGCCTGTGCTCATAGCAGAGGTGCTCAAACCCCCTGACCATCTTTGTGGCCCTTCTCTGGACCTGCTTCATCAGGTCCATGTCCTTCCTGTGTGGAGGACTCCAAAGATGGACTCAGCATTGCAGGTAAGGTCTCCCCAGAGCAGAGGAGCAGAATCCTCTCTCTCCATCTCTGGCTATACTGCTTTGGATACAGCCTAGGATCATTGCTGGCTGCTGTTGGCAGTTCAAAACCAGCCACTCTCTCCCCACTAATGTTGTGCTGTGAGTGGGGAAATAGGATTTTTGCTTCTCCTACAGCTGAATGGAGCCCAATTGCACAGCCTTTGTGTGACACTGAAAGCAACACTCTAACGTGTCGGAGCTTGGAAGTACAAACAAGCAACAAAGGATCTCTGCTCCAAGCTCTACAGCGAGCACTGAGTCCTTCTGGAAAGCCTCCAAAATCTCAGTCCCTTGGCTGGAATATTGTCCACGGGAACACAAAGAGTCCCAGCTCACTGGAGAGATGGACAAAGCTCTCCAGGAGCTTTTGAGTGAGAGAAAGACGTAAAATAAGAGATGTGCAATTGTTCAGCTTGCAGCTCTCTGCTGCAGTTCAGCAGCTGTTTAGTGCAGCCTCCAGATGCTGCCGTTGCCACCTCTCTGCTCTCTGCTCAGGAGAGATTTTTACAGGTCGCATCAGACTTCCTAAAGCAAATATTTATGTAACTGTCAGATTGGCTCCCTAAGAAAAAAAATCAGGATCCTGCTTTCCTCCCTCCTTTGATGGTCACCTTCACGACAATAACCCTGTGAAATACAGCACTTCAGAGAGAGATCAGGGCTGGACCGTGCTGGTAGCTCCTGCTTTTATTTAGAGTCTCTACTGAAAGGTCAGAGCATGGTGATCCAGTGAGCACTGTCAGGGTCTTCACCCCAGGCCAGCTGTGATTCAGGAAAACAAAGCTGGCTGCTACCCAAACCCTTACATTAATATGCCAGGGATGAGTGGCAGGAGGCTGGAGCCAGCCTCTGCTGGGTGATGCCCAGTGACAGGACAAGGGGCACTGGGTGGAAGCTGAGGCATAGGAGGTTCCATGTGAACCTGAGGAGCAATTTTTTCACCGTGAGGGTAACAGAGCACTGGAACAGGCTGCCCAGGGGGATTGCACATTCTCCCTGTCTGGAGATATTCGAGAACTGCCTGAAGGTCTTCCAGTGTGATCTGCTCTGGGTGATCCTGCCCTGACACGGGGTGGGCCAGATGGTCTTTTGAGGAGTGGGGTTACCTCAGGAAGTACCAAAGAAGATCAGACAGATGATTCAGAGAGTCCTTTCGGGTGACCTGAGTGACAAATGCCCTGCTGAAACAGTCTCACCTCTTCCTGAGGTAGCTAAGGGCTTCTCTCCTATGAGGAGAGACTGAAAGAGTTGGAGCTGTTCAGTTTGGAGAAGAGGAGGCTCCCAGGTGACCTTCTTGTGGCCTTCCAGGATCTGAAGGGGCCTGCACAAAAGTTGGGGAGGGACTTTTTTGGTTATCAGGTAGTGACAGGACTAGGGGGAATGGAGCAAAGCTGGAGGTGGGGAGATTCAGACTGGATGTAAGGAGGAAGTCCTTCACCATGAGAGTGGTGAGGCCAAGGAGGGTGTTTGGGGCCACATCCCTGGAGGTGTTTTTGGCCAGGCTGGCAGAGGCTGTGGGCAGCCTGCTCTAGGGTAGGGTGTCCCTGGGCATGGCAGGGGGGTTGGAACTAGATGATCCTTGTGGTCCCTTCCAACCCTGACTGATTCTCTGATTCTCTAAGCTGCCTCAGGTGTGCTGTGAGCGGGTCCAAGCCCAAGTGAAGCCAAGGGGTTTGCTCATTTCTAAGGCTGAATTCTATTAAAGCACTTACACAGCCATTAAACCTCATGTTCCTTCACCACAGCCCCTTTACTAGTGACTGTAGGAAGAAATTGTTCTTTGATGAGTTCCCTGGTGAACCAGACACTTCAGACTTTTCTTTATGATTAGCCTTGCTTTGGCCACCCACTTACAGCCCCGGCTATAATAAGGCTATTTATGGTAACTGCTCCAGGAGAAATTAACCCCACGTTTCTGGTGCATGCCTACAAAGCCAGCACTCAGCTGCCTGCAGCAATCACCTTTGTGCCTCCTAGGGCTGGGCTATTTCAACATGCCCCTCTCTGAGCTCTTAGGGAGGGCTTCTGTGGCACACAGCACGTGGCACTAACCCCCAGCAGCAGATTGCCACACAGCTGCTCTTCGTGCTCCTGCTGAAACAGCCAGAGATGTCTCCCAGGTAGTGCCAAAGACTGTGATGCCCAAGCATCATGTGTGGTGAGGGGTCTCAAGGCATTGCCATTGGCATCTCCCAGAGCTAGGTACCAGTCCAGCTGCATTTACAGGAGAAGCTTCTGTGGCACACAGCACATGGCACTAACCCCCAGCAGCATGCCACATGTCTGCTCTTCAGCACCCAGGGCTGTGCTCCTGCTGAAACAGCTAAAAATGTCTCCCAGCTGGTGCCAAACACGCTGTGTGTGGTGATGGGGCCTCAAGGCTTTGCCACTGGCATCTCCCAGAGCTAGGTGCCAGCCCAGCTGCATTTACAGGAGAGGCTTTTATGTCACACAGCACATGGCACTAACCCCCAACAGCTTGCCACACAGCTGCTCTTCATGTTTCTGCTGAAGCTGCTAAAGATGTCTCCCAGCTGGTGCCAAACACTGTGATGCCCAAGCGCTGTGTGTGGTGAGGGCTCTCAAGGCATTGTCACTGGCGTCTCCCAGAGCTAGGTGCCAGCCCAGATGCATTTACAGAAGTCAGAATCATTCAGAGTTGGAAGGGACCACAAGGATCATCCAGTTCCAAGCCCCCTGCCATGCTGAACTGAACACTATAATCCATGCTAATTGGGTCAGGCCTCTGGAAGAATGTTTCTCTTCATTCAGCACCAAAAGTCCACCTGGATTCATGAGGATATGTTTTATTAAAAACACAAGGAGCAAAACTGGCTGAGGTTATGAGTGGCACCTCACTGGGTTCTGAGGCAGCAAGAAATTGTTCAAGAGCAGGGGAGCAGTTCTGACAGCTTGGATTGACACTAGGGAGTTGCAAGAACCTGGGAAGAGGAAAGTTCTTTAGGGAGCTGAGGGTGTTTAGCCTGGAGAAGAGGAGGCTCAGGGGTGACCTCATTGCTGCCTGCAACTACCTGAAGGGAGGTTGTAGCCAGGTGGGGTTGGGCTCTTACCCCAGGCAATCATCCACAGAACAAGGGGACAAAGTCTCAAGTTGTGCCAGGGCAGGTTCAGGCTGGATATTAGGAAGAAGTTCTTCAGATAGAGAGTGATTTGCATTGGAGTAGGCTGCCTAGGGAGGTGGTGGAGTCCCCATCTCTGGAGGTGTTAAAAAAAAGCCTGGATGGGGCACTTAGTGCCATTGGGTAGGGCTGGGTGCTAGGTTGGACTGGATGAGCTTGGAGGTCTCTTCCAACCTGGCTTCTTTTATTCTAAGGCTGACTTTTATTTATTCCTTCCCTCTCTCTACACCAGTTCACAGCCCGCAAGTTTGGATGACTCCTTGATTTGCCTCTTCCAGAGAAGAAAGGCAAAGTATGGATTGGAAGATGACAAATTCCCACCTCGAGTACTGTGTCCCCAGCCTGTAGCACTGTGTCCAGTTCTGAAGCTCCTATTACAAGAGGGATGTGGACATGCTGGAGTGTATCCAAAGAAAGGCCATGAGGATGCTCAGAGGGCTGCAGCACCTCTGCTGTGAGGACAGACTGAAAGAGTTGGGGCTGTTCAGTTTGGAGAAGAGGAGGCTCCCAGGTGACCTTCTTGTGGACTTCCAGGATCTGAAGGGGACTACAGAAAAGCTGAGGAGGGACATTTTAGGCTCTCAGGTAGTGACAGGACTAGGGGGAATAGAGCAAAGCTGGAGGTAGGGAAATTCAAACTGGGTGTGAGGAGGAAATTCTTCACCGTGAGAGTGGTGAGAGCCTGGAATGGGTTGCCCCTGCAGGGAGGTGTTTGGGGCCACTTCCCTGGAGGTGTTTAAGACCAGGCTAGATGAAACTGTGGCCAGGCTGATCTAGGGTAGGGTGTCCCTGGTCATGGCAGGGGGGTTGGAACTGACTGACCCTTGTGGTCCCTTCCAACCCTGACTGATTCTATAATTCTATGAAACTGAAAGTGCAGTGGTTGGAGCCTCCAATTTCCACAGCCCTGAGTCAGAAACTCAACCCCGAGCCTCTGAAAATTACCCCGGGGTTGATGTCACTCTGGGAGAAAAGCTTCTAATATATAACAACCCTCAATAAAGACCTTCCCAGCGCACACAGTGCAGCAAGAATACCCAATTAACTCCCATTTAGTGCATCATGAATGTGCCATAACGACCACCCTCTATTTTCTGTATGAAGCCAGCTGAAAGAAGCTCAATACAGGGAAAACAAGAAGCTTGGAACAGTTCTGCAGTTTGCAGGGTGAAGTGGTGGGGAGGGAAAAAAAAAA
>VWZI01012083.1:142520-154948 GCA_013396835.1 Psilopogon haemacephalus
GAAATGCAAATAAATATGACTAAACCAGAGCTTGCTTTATATGGCAACAGGTATGAGATTCACCAAGGGCTGTATATCAAGGACTTATATTTGAATTCACCCGGGGGGGGGGGGAAAAAAACCCAAAAACAAAACCCCAAAAAACAAAAGCCTAAAGTAAATAAGATGGCTCTAAAATCATTTCTTTTCTGCAGGATGTCTGAAAGTCGTGCCTGTAAAGGATGCTCAGATTGTCCAGAGAAAGCTTGAACAAGGCTTTGCTTCGGATAACCTGGAAAAATCAATACTAACTGCTTTGCTTGCCAAAGCTCAGGTTCTAAAGCCCCTTTTCAGATGCAGCTCTTCCAGGAAGAGAACAGAGACACATTTAACACCCCTGCACATCACAGAGAATTAGTGCTGTGACAAGCCCAGGAACAAAAGTCTGGCATAGGCACTACTACCCAGACTGCTGCTGTGCTCTGCAGACTAACACACCCTGCTCAGCCAGCACGAGTCTGGCTTGGGAGGAAAAAAAAAACATGTCCTGGGCAAGGGTAGGAAAAATATTCCAAAGTCCAAACTCTTTTTCCCAAGGGAGATGGCAGGGTGACATCGTGTCCTTGGTACCCAAGGCAGGCAGGCTGACATTGTTCCCTTGGTACCCAGGGCAGGCAGGCTGACATTGTGCCCTTGGTACCCAGGGCTGGCAGGCTGACATTGTTCCCTTGGTACCTAGGCCTGGCAGGCTGACATTGTGCCCTTGATACCCAGGGCAGGCAGGCTGACATTGTGCCCTTGGTACCCAGGGCAGGCAGGCTGACATTGTGCCCTTGGTACCTAGGCCTGGCAGGCTGACATTGTGCCCTTGATACCCAGGGCTGGCAGGTTGGCAGGCTGACATTGTGCACAGCAAGGTCAAATGCAGCCCCTCATGCTCTCCAGGTTACATAGAAGCCTCCCAATACTTCCTAAGCTAAAGTCCTTTACCTCTCTGCAGAGGCTAATGAGTAGCACAGGCGAAGCTCAGAAAGCAAAATGCATCAGTGCTGAGATTCTTGCTGGGGAATTGGGGAGGGGATATTGGAGCCATTAAATAGATGGCCTTTAAAAAGGCACTGCACTGGTGGCAGCTAAAGCAATATTTTCTGGAAGATGCTCTTCAGCATTCACCATATTTTCAGTCCATCAGGTCACAAAAAGCTTGGCCGATGCAAGCATGAGGCTACAGCAGAGCAGAGGTAAAAAGGCATCCAGCAGGTGGTACCAAAGTGAACATCTGCATCAGCCTGCTGGGAGATGCTGAGTGTTCCCTAGGGCAGTCCTTTGAGTTAGTTAACCAACCGGCTCCAACTTTCAAGGCTTCCTCCAGTGAGTTGATAATTTTGCTCTCTTTACACAGCACCACAAGCCCAGAGTCCTGCCTGAATGCAAGTAGGGAAGCCAAAGCCATTTGCAGCTCTGCAAGATGCCCTTGCTGGGGCATCCTGGTGCTGTGCTCTGCACATTACTCAAGGCTCAGCGCTGAGAATCTCCAGGTCTGCCTGCTGCCTTTTGCTGAGCAGGCTGTTGCTTAGACAACACCCAGCCTTATGCTTTGAGTCTCCCTCACAGCCAAGCTTTTTTTTTAGTTCTCCCTGTTCTCTGATTCCACCAAAGTGGGCAGCCAGGCACTCATTTTGAGCGCTCCGTGTTAACGCAGCCTTTGGACAGCTCAGCACTGCCTTTTGTGCTGCCTGAGCTCTTCAACCATGGCTCATTTCCACGATGAAAGCCAGTCACAAACTTTAACACTGGTGTGTAAACCTGCAAGGCTTAACCATTAGCGTAAGGGCCACGGTCAAAGGCAGCAGGAGCACAGGTGCCAAGGCTGAGCTGTTTGCCCCAGAGCCCCTGCTCGTGTGGCACCTCACTCCTCCCACCCCACTTTGTGCCTTCCCCTTCTTTCCAACCCTCTCTTCAAAGCCCTTAACTCTGTCAGATGTCACAGAGTAGGTCCAGGAGAAGCAGTTGTTGCTTTTGCCAACACTCCAGCAAATGTCAATTCCTTCTCAATCAGAACCACTGCACGCACAACATCAGACAGCCCCAAACTTTGCAGGGTCTCATCTCTCTCATTTCCCCTCAGACTGTCAACAAGCTTCTAGGACTTGAGCTGGTTTGAACTTTGGTCATTCTGTACTCTTAGCCCTTTAGAACTGTGCTCATCACAAGACTCTAACACACTTTACCAACATGATAATCAAAAGCCAGCTCCTGTCTCTGATGCTGTTTATGTCCCCCTCTCCCCCTTACTTAAGTGGGGAATTTTGCATCTCACACCAGAGATTGCTGCCTACAAGAACTGAAAAGTGGAAGCTGTGCTCTGCAGGAGATCCAGACCCTGCCTGGACTAGGCTTGGCTCAGTGGAATCTGGACAAGTTTCTCATCTTCTCAGAGCCACAAGTCAGGGCCATAACGCAACCCACAGACACTATTTGTGGCCTTCCAGGATCTGAAGGGGGCTACAGAAGAGCTGGGGAGGGACTTTTTAGGCTATCAAGGAGTGCCAGGACTAGGGGGAATGGAGCAAAGCTGGAGGTGGGGAGATTCAGATTGGAGGTGAGGAGGAAGTTGTTGAGCATGAGAGTGGTGAGAGGCTGGAATGGGTTGCCCAGGGAGGTGTTTGAGGCCAGATCCCTGGAGGTGTTTGCAGCTAGGATGGACAAGGCTGTGTCCAGCCTAGTCTAGGGTAGGGTGTCCCTGGTCATGGCAGGAGGGTTGGAACTGGCTGATCCTTGTGGTCCCTTCCAACCCTGACTGATTCTAGGATTCTAAGCGTAACAACAGAAGAAAGATGAAGCAACTGGAGCTGTGCAGATGTGTCTAATTCACACCAGTGGGCTCTGAGCTGGACCTTTTGCCTCCAGTGATTAGGCCTGAGCCCTTTAAATGGCTTTAAATTAGAAGTCTGGCAGAAGTATTTTTCTAATAATAAGCCATTAATTCTGGCAGCCTCAGCACGTCTGAACCTAGGTGTATAAACTGGAGCTGCATCAATCAGTGCAGTGTGTCTGGCTATTCCAGGCATTCCTTGTTAGTGTAAAGAAAGAACAGTTTGTCCAGCAAGCACAACAGCAGCTGAGATCCCTGTTGATTGATAACTAAATGTGCCGTAGTGAAAATATTGGGATGGAGCTGAAGAAGCAGGCACAGCAAAGACGTCATGGGGGAGGAGGTAGGAGAGATGAAATTGGCCACAACAGGAAATTCCTTCTCAGGAGTCTTCCAACGGGGCTGACAAGATGGATTTCATCCCTGCAGGTAACAGGGCCTTTATAGTTCATCCTCTCCAGCATCTGTAGCCATGCAAATTCTTTGCCACTCTCTCTGCAAGCCCAATCACTGGGGGGAAAAAAAAAAAATAAAAGGTTCTTGCTGTTCAGGATATTTCTCCAGTCTCTGTTAGTGCAGTTTCACATGCAGCACCCACTGCTGTCAGAGCTGCTGTGCAGAGACCACGTTAGAAAGGGAAGTTATTCTGCCACTGCAGGAATCCTTTACCAGTCACAACTAACAGAGAATCTCAGAGTGGCTCAGGTTCAGAGTCAGGGACAGCTTCATGGCAGCCTCCTGCTCTGCTACACATTACACACAGAGGGAAAAGGAACAAGCAAACTCTCTCTGCAAGCCCAATCACTGCAAAAAATGGTTCTTGCTGTTTAGGATATTTCTGCCCTCTGTTAGTGCAGTTTCACATGCAGCACCCACTGCTGTCAGAGCTGCTGTGCAGAGACCACGTTAGAAAGGGAAGTTATTCTGCCACTGCAGGAATCCTTTACCAGTCACAACTAACAGAGAATCTCAGAGTGGCTCAGGTTCAGAGTCAGGGACAGCTTCATGGCAGCCTCCTGCTCTGCTACCTGTTACAGACACGGGGAAAAGGAACAAGCAAAGAGTTTCCCCTTATTTGGAGAAAGAAAGATACCATCACAGAGCGGCTCAGGTTGGGAGGGACCTCAGACCTCTGCTCCAACCTCTCCACCATGTCCAGGGACACCTCTCTACTAGACTCAGCTGCTCAAAGCCTCATCCAACCTGGCCTTGAACACCCCCAGGCAGGAGGCAGCCACAGCCTCCCTGGGCAGCCTGCTCCAGACTCTCATCACCCTCGAAGTACTGAAGAACTCCTTCCTCAGTTCCAGTCTGACTCTGCTCTGCCTCAGCTCCAAATCATTTCCCCTTGGCCTGTCTCAGACACCCTGAAGAAAAGTTCCTCTGCAGCCTTCCTGCAGGATCCCCTCAGGTACTGGCAGGCAGCTCTGAGGTCCCTCTGGAGCCTTCTCCTCTCCAGGTTGCACTCCCTCAGCCTGTCCTCACAGCAGAGCTGCCCCAGCCCTTGGATCACCTTTGTGGCCTCCTCTGGACTCACTCCAGCAGCTCTGTGTCCTTCTTCTGCTGAGGACACCAGAACTGGATGCAAAGTAGTTTATCAAGAGGCTGTGCACTGCTTACTGCCGTTAAGTTTTGAAGCACATCACATTTTTAGCTTCACATCTTTAATTGCTGGGCAATGTTGTGGGGTTCTTTTCTCAGTGAAATTAGTCTTTGTGTCCTCCTTCTGCTGAGGACACCAGAACTGGATGCAAAGTGGTTTTTCAGGAGCCTTTCACTCCAGAGAACCAATGATTTTGCTGTTAGAAACTGGCAGAAGTTCATGGATGTCTCCGGATTTAAGCTGAAGAACCTAATTTTAAAAGCTTTAGAATGCTGGCTAGGAAAGGAATATTTTCTGCTGTAAATGTCAGCCTTACACACAGTGACAAGGAAAACTCAACTAATTTTCCTGTTTGGTGAAAAATTTCAGGGTTTGGGTGCCCAGCCAAACGTCTCTGTCTGAACTTCTGAGCTTTGACAGCCTGGAGAACAAGTTGGAAGTTTCAGAGCAGCAGATTTCTACCATTTTCAAACTGTGAAAATCCAGGCTATAAAGCTGACAAAGTTTGGCCTGGATCCCAATTCCCCAGCTCGAGAAGGTGAGCATCACTGCAGCAGGGAGCCACACAGCTTTAGGATTCCTTACTTTAGCCTCTTCTCTACCTTTCAGGCACCACGGAAAGACCTTTTCTCTCCCGTGCAGTGGAACTCTGGTACACTCCTGTGTTCAAACAGAATTTTTCTGTCAATGACATCACAGCTTAAAGTGCAACAAAGCCCTGAGAGGCAGATGAGCCTGTCCCCAAAACACCAAAGGGAAATGCTCAGCTCCCTGCCTTACCTGAGGCGTTTTTGATCTTTGCAGTTGCAATTACAGCATTTAACCAAGGCAAAAGAGGCTTCTGTGGGACCTCTGAAGTCCCATCCTATATCAACAGCACTTTGAGGGAAAAATGCTTCAGTACATTATGTACATAAAAAAAACCAAAAACCCAAACAAACCTTCTCCACTCTTCCCACACCCAGGGATTGAATTCCCATAGTGGTTTAAGAGGGACAGGGATCTGCTGGAGAAGGTCCAGAGGAGGGCTATGAGGATGCTGAGGGGAATGGAACACTGCCTGGGAAGGAGAGGCTGAGGGACCTGGGGCTGCTTAGTCTGGAGAACAGACTGAGAGGGGATTTAATCAATGTTTATAAATATCTGAGGGCCTGGGATCAGGAGGTGGGGGACAGGCTTTGCTCACTTGCTCCCTGGGATAGGACAATGAGCAATGGATGGAAGCTGCAGCACAGGAGGTTGCAGCTCAACACAAGGAGCAGCTACTTTACTGTAAGGGTCCCAGAGCACTGGCACAGGCTGCCCAGAGAGGTTGTGGAGTCTCCTTCTCTGGAGCCTTTCCAGTCCTGTCTGGATGTGTTGCTGTGTGCCCTGAGCTAGATTGTTTTGTATTGCTCTGGCACAGGAGTTGGATTCAATGACCTCTTTGGGTCCCTTCCAACCCCTGACATCCTGTGAGCCTGTTAGCAAATAATTTCTTTTTACTGCTTCTTCCTAACATGCTGACCAAATACACCACATAAAGACTCTCCCTACACAGTATCAAGCAGACTAGGAGAAACTAGGCTAAAAAACCAAACCAAAACAAAAAAAAAACCCCAACATACCCCAAAACCTAGGCAGAAGTATTTAATTTTTAAACCTCCTCTACTTAGTCAGATGCAAACTGGGGTGGTCTGTCAGCCACCAGTGATTGTCTTACAGAACACAGAAATAAAACCACAAAGCTGCTGACAGCTATTTTTATACTCCTACCCATACGAGTTTGGTCCTGGCTTCTCAAAGGATGCTGAGCTGTCCTCAGCTGAACTTGCAGAAGCCCTCAGTATCCCCTTTTATGGATTGTGTTTCCTTTATGTTCAGCCAGATGGAAACTTGGGGGGTGGTTTCCAGCTTCCCAGTCTGGATTGCAAGCTGGGGTTTGCTCCTGTCTACTCATTTATTTTCATTTCATTTTTGGCTGCACTGGTCTGCCCAGGAAATCCCTGCAGATCACACTGGGATGCAGATTTACAGCACACCCAGCACTCTGCAGTAATTCCCTGTGCTGAGCCACACACCATAGTCCAGATCCTCAGAAAGTGCAGTAAAGGGGCTTGTAGTTCCTGCAGCTGCTGCCTGTGCTAATACACACTCTGACACCTTAGCTTCCTTGGCAGCAGTTTTTCTATCAGCTGTTAAGTGTTTTGGGGGGCAGTTCAGCAGTATCTGGAGACAGGTATATGATGTGGCTGCTGCTGCCTGGCTTTGCAGGTTAGCAATCTGCTTCTTCCCATCCAAATCTCAGAGTTCAGCCTTTAAGCGGAGTGAATCCAAATGAGAGATTTCTAAAGCTGGTTTCAAACCATTTCAGTTCAGCAGAACAGGCTCTTGTTTTCTGAATAGAAGAAGAGCAGACTAGAATAAGAGCAGACGAGTAGACAAAGAGCAGAAGAAGAGTAGTAGTAGAAGAAGAATAGAAGAAGAAAAGAAGAAGAATCGTAGAGTAGTAGTGGTAGAAGAGGAGTAGTAGAAGAAGAGTAGTAGTAGAAGAAGAGTAGTAGTAGAAGAAGAGTAGTAGTAGAAGAGAAGAAGAAAAGACTAGTAGAAGAAGAGAAGAAGAGTAATAGGAGAAGAAGAGTAATAGAAGAAGAGAAGAAGAGTAGTAGAAGAAAAGAAGAGTAGTAGAAGAATAAAAGAAGAGTAGTAGAAGAAGATAATAAAAGAAGAGTAGTAGAAGAAGAGAATAAAAGAAGAGTAGTAGAAGAAAAGAAGAGTAGTAGAGGAAGAAAAGAAGAGTAGTAGAAGAATAACAGAAGAAGAACAGAAGAATACCAGAAGAAGAACAGAAGAACAGATGACTCTCAGCACTCAGTGCTCTCTCACAGGACACCATCACACACATGCCAGAAGCCATTAGTAGTGGCTATAGTAAAGCACTAAGTAAGGGCTTTGCAAAGCGATCCCTTCCTGTTGCAGATTTAAGCAGAGAACAGGAAACCACTAATGATGAATTTTACCTGCAGGATCATGTACAAACTCTTTGTTTCAGTCTGGAAAGGAAGAAATCCATCTGATTTACACTTCTAACCCGGAGTCGACTTGAGTTTAGGTTTGGGGTTTTAAAAAATTGTCTGCAGGAATTTCCCTGTTCCCACCAAGAAGACTCCAATAAATCTGTGCACAAGACCAAGGTGTCTCTCCAGCCTTCCACACTCAAACACTGTGCACATTGTTCTGTAGCACTCACAAGCGTCTCTTTTCATCTCTGTTGGCTGTTTGAAATTGTGTGAAAGTAAGAAGTTCTTCAAGGGTGGTGAGACTGGCACAGGTTGCCCAGGGAGGCTGTGGATGCCTCCTCCCTTGGGGTGTTCCACGCCAGTTTGGATGAAACCTTGAGCAACCTGTGCTGGTGGGAGGCATCCCTACCCATGGCAGGGGGTTGGAGTAGATGATCTCTGAGGTCTCTTCCAACCTCAGCTGTTCTACGAATCTACAAAACACAAAAGTAGGAACCTTCCTCCCGCTGCAAACTGGGACATTACACTTGGCCAGCTATTAATAAATATCCTTCCAACTCTATCAAACAGAGCCATAAACACAAAACAGAGCTTCTAGAAGCCTGGATCTTAATAAAATTGCTCTTGCTCTTGCATTACAGAACCACACATACAATGGCTGCATTGGGAACAGCTACTGGATTGTGATCTCCAGCGTGGCAGAAGTTGGATTGGGGAAGGAATATACATTAGAAAATAACAATAAAAAAAAGTTTAGTACCACCTAGAACCACGGCTTGATTTTAGTGTTTGTGTGTGTGTGGTGCTACATTCCAGCTCGTGGGAGGAATCCACCTTACTCCAGTTAGGAAGGGTACTCCTGGCAAGCTGAAAGACACAAACCAGTTCTTCTGTCCCCAATACAGCAGCCAGCATGAGACATTTCAACTGTAAGCTGCAAGTTGGTCAGCTTCAAACCATCTAATTAAAGCAATTATTCTGGGCTTTAATTGTTTATTTTTATTCCTACAGTGTCAAGAGGCCCCCGGTGAAGCTGAGGCTCTACAAAGCACTCAGCAAGAGAATATTTTGCCTTTCAGGCTTTCAGGATAAAGAAGGCAGAGCCAACAGCAACGTGAAGGGCTGAGAGAGTTGTGTGGCTTTAGGATATAGTGGAGGCTTGATCAGCAGCTGGCACTGCTTAGACCCATTCTGGTATCTGACCAACTCCCATCTTTTAAGGGAAAAAAAAAAAAACCCAAAACAAAACAGTCAAGTGAAGGCTGAGCTCCTTCAGCCACTCTGCTGGCTATGGGAAATGTCAGGAGTCTCAGCCTAAAGATTTTAGGGTTTTAGGAAGACACAAAAAAAATATTACCAGGTCCATAAATGAGCTACTGAAATTAATTCTCCAAAGCATCCTTTGTCAGTTGCACTCCAAGATCCTTGAGCTTATTCCACTAATATTGGAGGCTTTTGGACTATGTCTCCTTTCTGTCCCAACCGAAAAACAACATTCAGAATGCTCATTTTAACCCCAAGATAAATCTAAACCTCCCCTTGAAGAGATGCAGTGGCCTAACTAACACGAAATAAACAATCTGGCCACTTGTTGGGAAGTCTATCACTGCTGAAACATGCTCCTGTGAGGCAAACTTTGTGAGCAGGATAAAAGTTCCAATAAAAGTTGGCTGGGCACTTTGAAAGGACCCTGGCACATGACGTATTTTATTGCCAGGGTGCATAAATCAGTGTCCCGAAGAAAGAGCAGCCTTGAACCCGTTGATTTAAGGCAAGAGAGCTCAGTCAGCACACTTCTGTGTATAAATAGCTGATCTTGATGAGGTAAGACCCACGAGGAGGTGTTTGCAAGAGTCAGGTCTGAGAGGTACGATTTACAGAGGGGGGTTGCTGGCTTTTACAGCTAAATACACTTTCTGTCAACAACTGACAGCTGAAGCCTAAGCCATCACCTTTTTCAATAGCAGTATTAAGCTCAGCAAAAGCCTTCAAAGGCAAAAAAGAAAAAGAAAAAAAAAAAAAACCAAACACCAAAACAACCAAGCAAGCAACCAACCCCCCCCAGGCCCCACAATGACTGCACTCATTCTCCACTCCAGCAGCGCATTGCTATCACTGCTCCCTCTCCGGGGGACTTCGTTTGGAGCTCCCTTGAACATTCACTCTTAATCATCCTCGTGAAATAAAGCCTGCCAGAAACCTGGACAGAGATTCGCCACAAAGCAGCAGAGACTGGGAGCTAATTAATATCTATAAGGAATGCTTAGCTGCAGGGTATGAAGTCTGTGTAAACCCACGTCCCTTTCTCTCCCACAGCCACTGCTGCCTGCAAAGGCACTTTGTGGTCTCTGATAAGGAGGCTAGGAGGGGGGCTGGAATAGTCTTACTTTTCTCATTTCCACCCTTTCTCTGTCCCAGTTCCTCCAAGGATGAATCTAACCGCGCCCCTGCCTGCCACTACAATCAGGCTGGGGATCCCAGCAGCACCACTTGCACAGCTCTGCTGCTGCATGCCCTGGGTTTAAACAAATAGCTGTGCGAGCACAACAGCAGGCAGCAGCTGGAGAAATGCTTTGGCCTTTCTGCTTTGTTCCCTGGAAGGGAAAATAGCAAAGGGTTTCTGTTGTTCAACAGAGACAATGCCGAGGTGGGCTGGGAGCTGTCTGGAGCAATGGTTATCACCAACCTGCAGACAAGCAAAATGAAAACTTCCATTTCCCCAAGCCAATCTTTCCCTCCGCTCTGTTTTCCTCTGAATCAACTCTGCCCTCCAAAACTTCATCTTCCTGTCATCTGGTGGAGCTTTAAAAGTCCCCGAAACATCGTGCCTTGGAGCATGACACGATGTAAAAATATATGCCTGCTTGTGAGACATCAAACCTTGCCACCCTCAGCCTCCTCTTATCTTAAATGAAATTGAGTTTTTGTGGAACAATTCTTTAGCTGCTGCGAAGTGCAGTGGTTTCAGCTGAGTTTGACAGCGCTGAAGCAGTGCAGCTGAGGCTCTGCCCTTACCCTCCTGAACACTCAGCCTGCCCCTTCCCAACTGCCCAACGAGCAGCTAACCAGACACAAAACATATTCCCATGAGAGTTCCCTGGAAGGCAGCGAGCACTCAGCTACGGTGACATCTGGGTTTAATCCCAGACTGCCCACAAGGGTTAAGCTCAGCCAGCATCAGTCTAAGGCCTCACAACATCATGTTGGAAACCTGAAGAAGCCTTTAAACAGACAGCATGGAGACATCCAGCAGCCCAGTGCTGTCAGCTTGTCTGCACAGCACAACAGTGAGCAGCCATCAGATGATATGGGAGGAATCATCCAATGGGAGCCTCCTTCTACAATGGGGAGCATTAATCAGACCCAGGATAGGTTACAACAGATCAGCTCATTTAGTTATCAGAAGCCCCTAACAATCATCTGGTTTAAATTCCAAGTAAAATGCTACGTTAAATGTTTTTGAAAGAGTAACTTCCTGACTATATATTAAATAATAATTAAAAAAAAACAAAAAAACAAAACCAACAACCCTGAATAATTCCCTTAACTTGGGAGCCAAAAAGCATTGTCAGGGCAGCCAGCATCCAATAAAGGCTGCCAGTTCTTTTCCATATCCTTTTGCAATGACCATAGATCAAATTTTCCATGCAGGAAAAAAAAAAAAGGGCCTGGTGATAGATGTGTTTTTCAAGAGGGACAACTGGCTAAGTGGCCATGCTGCCTCCACATCAACCTCTGAACAAATTCGATACACTTCATTAGAGGAGTTTTTGAAGCAGTCATCATTTTCACTGTCGTTACAGAAACCCACCCCAAGCACCACAATCAGTGAAGTATTTCCAGCTTTTCCCCTCATGCCCTGATGTCAGCTCCCACCATGTATTATTTCAGTCCTTAAAACGCTGGACCTGGAATTTCTCTCTACTTCAAGTCACAGTCTGGCTGATCTAAAACTTAGTTTGGCCAAAAAACCCCAAAACCCAAACAACACAACAACCCAAACCCAAGCCAAAGCCAAAGCCTATTGTGCTTCAGTCTAAATATCTGCTCTCCTCCTCCAAAAGGAATTTGCTACTGCCCTGGTGATGCATGGTAGCTGCTGCAAAGTCTTGGCCTGCCCCAGAGGAAGGCTATAGAATCCAGTCTGTACAAGGGGGAGATTTATGAAGTGGCAAATATTTGCCTGAGACAATTGCTGACCTGAAAGGAACATCTTCAGGAGCCCAGGCGTGCTGAGCGTTGCCATACAGAGTCACACAGGGATTAGCCCTGAACAAAAGCTGCAGCAGCTTTGCCTGTAGAAGGAACTTGGATCCAGGTACATCCTCTCAGCTTGACTCCATGTGAAAGTGGAGCCCAAGGAGCATCAATTTCCACACTGCCAGGATGCAAAAGGAAAAGGAGATGCTAGCCTCCAAGGGTTTGGAGCAGGGTGGGTGGGGATCCCTCTGCAGCTTGCCATCCTCAGCTGAGCAGCTGCCTTAAGGCAGGAAACCAGCCCCAGACTCAGAGCAGCCTGAGCATTTCTGAGCCTGCTGGGGAAGGCAAGTTTAGGCATCAGCTTCAAGCTCATACAGACCTTCCTCCAAAACACTCCAAGCTCAAGGTTTGTTACCGCAGAACAAACCTAACCTGCACCACACACGGGCTTGAAGACGACACAAAAGCAGCGAAGGCTACTTTGAGGACTTGGTTTTACCTTGTTTAGAGAGAAACACTTTGAGACAGAACAATGAAATTATAAACCACAGCTACTTCATTTTTTTGAGGACCCTCCTATTTGCTTTTTTCTGCAGCTGTCCCAGGCAACAGATGAATTTGAAGGATGATCCCGTGAGTACATTGTTACAGTTCAGAGGAGCTGCTGTTTGGGCTCTAACAGATAATTTATGTTCCTTTTCATAATGATCTCAAAAGAGCAGAGAGAGGGGAAAAGAAACAGTCTTTTTTTTTTTTTTTTTTTTTTTTTTTT
>VWZI01012083.1:171065-206841 GCA_013396835.1 Psilopogon haemacephalus
AAAAAAAAAAGGTTTAAAAAAAAAGGTTAAAAAAAAAAAGGTTAAAAAAAAAAAACCAAAATAATTCCATAAGCAAAAGGTTTATTTCAGAAAGAACAAAATCCCAAATGAGTCTTTCCAGAGTGTAAACAGACAGTGAGGCAATTGCTATGGTCATCTTCTCCAGGGGTGGGAGGGGGAATCAAAATGTAGCTGGGTTTAAAGTAGTCTACATCAGAAGGCCGAAAAATAGAAAAAAAAATTAATTTATTTTGTGTACTGCTTCTGACAATAAAAATGAAGTGGGGTTAGAATTTACTTTAGCTTCACTTACATCTTATGAAAACATTGAGCCCTGAGGCTTTCTGGAAGTGTGACTGTAGCAGCCATATTCCTGGCTTGGAGTCAGGGGTCAGAGGCACACACAGGCTGACAATCCAATCTGGACCTCTCAATCCAACCTGGACCTCTCCATCCAACCTTGATGAGCTGCAGCTCAAGCTTCCAAAGATCTCAGTCTGCAGCCCCTTTAGCTACAAGTGGTCTACCAGCTGTAAGCAGGCTCCTTGGAGTAATGACTAATTAAAGGATTGGCTTTGTCATCAGAAAATTCACAGCACGGGTGGGAACGGCGTGAAGCAGGAGTGAAAAGAGGTATTAATCACAGAATTGGAATCACAGAGGCACAGAATGGTTTGGAAGCCACCTCCAAAGCTCAACTAGTCCAGTTCCCCTGCAGAGAGCAGGGACATCCTCCACACAGAATGGACAATGCTGGCTGCCTTCATAAACATCAGCTTTCAGAAGTCTCTCCAAACCTTTGAAATCTGTGAAAGAAGCCCCAGAAGTGTTCTCTGACTAACCTGAGGACAAAGGCCAGAATAAACCTCTGGGTTGCATCTCTTTGTTTCCTTCCACCCAGCACAGCCCCATACCAAACAGTACCCTGAAGCACCAGACCTGCTGAGGTTGTTTCACTTGAGGTGAGAGGGGCATCAGCAAGACACCTCCTGATTTCCACAGCAGAGCTACTGGTGAGGTGCCAGAACTATGAGAGGGGTAGCAACATTCAGTCTTAGAACCAGGCAGGATGCACAGAAAGAGACCACTGAGGAAAGCCAGCAAGAATGCTCATCCTCAGCTCCTTGCAGCCTTCCTTTTGAACACAGCTTGATTCAGCCAGGGGATATTGGCTTGATATTGGCTTCCTGAGACCTACAGAAACACCATTTCTCAGCAGCTAGTCAATGCATCTATGTCATATACATGAAAGTTTTCCTTTTCTTACAGTCCAGTCTTTATTGCCATCAATTCCAAAAGGCTGATCAATACCATGCCCAGCACAGAGCACGCAGGAAGAAACCAGGGCATGCTCCCTGCAGAAAAATGCTGCCTGCAATTAGAGAGCTGCTGCAAGTGCATGATAAGCACATCTCTTGAAGGATGTTTTGCTCTTCCAAAAGGCTACAGGTAACTTCTTTTTTAACTCACACTACAGAAAGATAAGGAATCCTACTGGCACCCACTGGCATCCCTCCAATGGGGCTGACAAGTTTCATCTTAAATCCATAATCAGCTGGGAAAAGAGGATGAGTTTGAGACTGCTTTTCCCCAAATCTCTACCATAAGCCTGTTTGATTTATGTCCAAGAGCAACTTCAGTGTAGAATTTAGCAATTTCTTTTGTGGGATTCTCTCTCTGGACAGATTGATTGCTCTCTGTGAGCAAGGCAGGCTCAGGGCCTGAGAGTGCCCACCCGTAGCTGTGCTGAGGTTTAAAGATCACAGGATGGCAGTGGTTGGAAGGGACCCAAAGAGATCACAGGATGGCAGTGGTTGGAAGGGACCCAAAGAGATCACAGGATGGCAGGGGTTGGAAGGGACCCAAAGAGATCACAGGATGGCAGGGGTTGGAAGGGACCCAAAGAGATCACAGGATGGCAGAGGTTGGAAGGGACCCAAAGAGATCACAGGATGGCAGAGGTTGGAAGGGACCCAAAGAGATCACAGGATGGCAGGGGTTGGAAGGGACCCAAAGAGATCACAGGATGGCAGGGGTTGGAAGGGACCCAAAGAGATCACAGGATGGCAGTGGTTGGAAGGGACCCAAATTGATCATCGAGTCCAACCCCCCTGCCAGACCAGGACAGGCAATCTAGATCTGATCACACAAGAACACATCCAGACAGGCCTTGAAAGTGTCCAGAGAAGCAGACTCCACAGCCTCTCTGAGGAGCCTGTGCCAGTGCTCTGTGACCCTTACAGTAAAGAAGTTCCTCCTTGCTGCTGAGGTGGAACCTCCTGTGCGGCAGCTTACACTGTTAAAATGCAGCAACACTGTTAAGATGCAGCAGCACTGTCAAAATTCCATTTCCAAACCCCAAAGCAAGGCCCTAGAAGTTGTTTTTTAAAATTTTTTTATCATTGCTTCAGTGTGCTGAGGCAAAGGAGAACTTCGGAGCAGTGTGCTGGGCTTCCCAGGCTCTCAGGCAGAGGGCAAGATTGCCCTCTTTTGGAATGTCTCAGCCTAACAGTGGGAGACTCTGGAGCGAAGCATCCCTAAGCCCTGAGCACTGCGATCATCCCAATTAGCGGAAGGAATTCGACTTCTAAAGAGATGGCTTAATTCCTCCTCAAGGATGCTGAAAAACCCTTTCCCGAAGAGAAACGCTTGGTTTCCTTTCCCCACACGTGAATTGGATCAAAAGGCTGCCACGAAGTGATCCGTGGCTAACTTGATACCTATATATGGAAGAGGAACAGCACAGCAAAGCAAAACGTCTGTTCTATACTTAACCACCACCTTGTAGCTCTGTAGTCACTGAAAAATACTCTACAAGGACAGGAGCAGGAGCAAAATGCACTCGAGCTGTCAGAAGATGCCCCCAGGAACCAATGCTCTGGGATCTCTCCACTACATTCTGTGCTTTTATAGTGTGCTGCTCAAGGTCTTATTCAAGGCCAGGATGGATGAGAGACAGGGTCACAGGGTGGCAGGGGTTGGAAGGGACACAAAGAGATCATTGAGTCCAACACCCCTGCCAGAACAGGACCAGACAATCTAGCTCAAGGCACACAGGAACACATCCAGACAGGCCTTGAAATTCTCCAGAGGAGACTCCACAACCTCTCTGGGCAGCCTGTGCCAGTGGTCTGTGATTTGTACAGTAAAGAAGTTGCCCCTTGTGTTGAGTTGGAACCTCCTGTGCTGCAGCTTCCATCCGTTGCTCCTTGTTCTATCCCAGGGAGCAAGTGAACAGAGCCTGTCCCCCCACTCCTGACCCCCAGCCCTCAGATAGTTATAACCATTTATTAGGTCCCCTCTCAGTCTTCTCTTCTCCAGACCAAGCAGCCCCAGGTCCCTCAGCCTCTCCTCCCCAGGCAGTGCTCCAGTCCCCTAATCATCTTGAGTCTAGCTGAGAGGTGTCTCTGCCCATGGTGGGGAGGTTGGACCAGATGAGCTCTGAGGTCCCTTCCAACCTAAGTCATTCTCTGATTTTACCTCTTTACCACTGATGAAGGACACAAAGGAACACTGACAACTGCCACTTCTCTTGCTCATGATTTTAAAAGTGCTTATAAAGGGGGCTACAGGGTTGCTGGAGAAAGACTTTCTGCAAGGGCATAGAGTGACAGGACAAGGGGCAACATCTGCAGACTGGAAGAAGCTGGGCTGAGATTAGGAGGACATTTTTGCCTGTGAGGGTTGTGAGACACTGGAATAGGTTGTCTGGTGAAGGTGTGGAAGCTCCAAGCCTGGAAGCATTCAAAGCAAGGTTGGTTGGGACCATGAGCAACCTAGTCTGGTAAGAGATGTCCCTGCTCGTGGCAGGGAGGTTGGAACTAGGTGATCTTTATGGTCCTTTCCCATTCTGTGATTCTGATCCTATTCATCAAAGAAATTTGTTTGAAAGCATCTGAAGACTCCTTGCGAGTGTAGGAGAGAATATGCTCGTTATGTGCTTCTGTAATCACATACTTGAGCCAAAATCAGGATCTGGTGAGTAAATCCCCAAACAATTTGTGATTTCTCTGAAGAAGTTCCCACACTCCTCAATTGTTCTGCAGGCAACTAAAAGGCCACGCAGCACAGAAAAAGCTGTGGGCTGCAGAATGTTCTCATCTGACTTAGTGGTGAGTTTCCACTGTGCTGTCTCGAAAGCCAAAGACAGAAGCTACACTTCTGGGCTCAGAAACACATCCAAGTGCTGCAGACTGCTTGCATCAGTTAAAACAAAAGGCTCCAAAGCTGTGTCTCCAAGCTTTCTTCTTTCTTGGTTGTTTATTATTATTAACTTATTTTATTTAAAAAATATTTAAACTTAGATTCCTGCTGGTTCTTAGAGAGGGCCACCATAGAATCAGAATGTCAGGGACTGGAAGGGACCTCAAAAACTCATCCAATCCAACCCCTCTGCCAGAGTCTGCAGCTTATCCCAAAAATGTAGAAGACAGTTGCAAGACCTTGGGGTTATAGCACCTGATGATGACAGCCACTGACTCTACACCAGAGAAGCTCTCTGAACAGTGAAAGCAAGAAGTGCAAGAGAGGCTCTCTGGAGATTACAGTGTCACAGAATGGCTGGAAGGGACCTCCAAAGCTCATCCAGTCCAACCCCCCCTGCCAGAGCAGGATCACCTAAAGCAGATCACAGAGGAGCACATCCAAGCAAGTCTTGAATACCTCCAGAGAGGGAAATGCTACAACCCCCATGGGCAGCCTGTTCCAGTGCTCTGTCACCGCCATAGGGAAAAAATTCCTCCTCATGTTTAAATGAAGCTTCCTATGCCTCAGCTTCCACCCAGTGCCCCTTGTCCTGTCACTGGGCATCACCTGGCTCCAGCCTCCTGGCATTCACCATTTACATACTTATGAACATTGCTGAGGTCACCTCTCAGTCTCCTCCAAGCAGCACAGCCCCAGCTCCCTCAGGCTCTCCTCCTAACAGAGCTGTTCCATTCCCTTCAGCATCTTTGTGGCTCTGTGCTGGACTCTCTCAAGCAGTTCTATGTCCTTTTCAAACTGGGGCACCAGTTCACATTTGGGCACAGTACTCCAGATGTGGCCTCAGCAGGGCAGAGTAGAGGGGCAGGAGAACTTCTCTTGACCTATTAGCCACAGCCCTTTTAACAGGTTGGCAGTGAAGTTCAAATTCCACTCAGCCACATTCTCATAGTGCTTGAGTTTTGCTGGAGAAGCCATCACACTGCAAACCAAGGCAATGGGCATTCAGATTTGAACTGGAGATGCCATCACACTGCAAACCAAGGCAATGGGCATTCAGATTTGAACTGGAGATGCCATCACACTGCAAACAAAGGCAATGGGCATTCAGATTTGAACTGGAGATGCCATCACACTGCAAACAAAGGCAATGGGCATCCCCTTTGCAGTGACTCACTGCCCACCCTGCTGGCACAGCACCTCCTGAGTTCAGTACCAACTTTTAGCTGTTACTTAGAAACTTCCCTTATCTTGAGCTGAAAACTGTTAAACTGCCTTTAAAAAGAAGAAACCAGCACCACTTCATCGAGCATGTGGAGGGAGCACAGACAAGAATGTCAGGCTGCTTCCAAGACAGGCAATTAAGCTGTGACATGCATGTGCAGGCCAAGTTTGTTCCCTCAGAAGGAGCAGTCTCCATCAGACTATTTAGTTACATGAATCACTATTTATCTACAGCCTCTGACAGGATAGAGGCAAATCAAATTCTGCCAGAGCAGATGCACTCATGCTAAGTTATAGACTGTTTTTCACTTCAAATAAAGAGACCATAATCAGTTTATGAAGCATGTAAAGACATCCAGCTCGGCGCAGGGCTGCAGCTCCCCATAAATGTGCTGGAGAGCAGAAGTGCTGCTGCTGTAACAGGCACAGGAGCCTGGATTCAGTGCTAACGAGGAGTGCTTGGGAAGCACACTGAGAGCTCGTTGCAGGTTAAGACCACGTTTCAGAAAAGCCAAATGATCCTTTCTCATGTCATTTGTCAGGGCAGACTGCCAGTTTGGCAGCACAACGCAGAGCTCCTTACTCCTCCGTTGGCTGGAATTGATTTGTCCTGTAGAGTGTTGGGTAGTGCCCAAATTTACTTATTCTTCATCACACCCCCCACCCCACACCTTTTGGTTACAAATCAAGGGAAACAGCAACCTTTCAGAAACCCCAGTTTGTCTCAGACTGGCACAAAGCTCTATGCATACTCCTTCCAGGTTTCCAGTCTCCAGTCCAGGGTTTGCTCGTGTCTAACTGCAGGTAAGTCGTTGCTATTCACACCCCCCGCCCCTAAACTGCCTCTGGAGGAAAACACTGCAAATGCAAGCAGTTCCATAAATACAAATTGTAAGCAGTTCCACAAACACACTAAATTGTAAGCAGCCAATCTGAATTAGGATGGTTATTAGTTCTTAAGTGTGTCCCCCTAAAAGGCAACGACCACACAATCACACTGTCAGCGTACGCTTGGATTAAAACATCAACATGCACTTGGAAGGCAAAACAAAAGGGTTTTCTTCCCTGCAAACATTCCAAATGCCATTCTGCATATAAAATAGTCCACATCTTTAGAGGGCTGGAAAGAAATAATCTGCTTGTGCACCACATTCAGGAATAGAATAGAATTAGCCAGGTCGGAACAGACCTCCAAGCTCATCCAGTCCAACCTATCCCCCAGCCCTAGCCAATGGCACTAAGTGCTCCAACCAGTCTCTTCTTGAATACCTTCAGGGATGAGGACTCCACCACCTCCCTGGGCAGCCCATTCCAATGCCAATCACTCTCTCTGTGCAGAACTTCCTTCTAACATCCAGCCTGTACCTCTCCTGGCACAATTTGAGACTGTGTCCCCTTGTTCTGTTGCTGGGTGCCTGGGAGAAAAGCCCAATCCCACCTGGCTACAACCTCCCTTTAGGTAGTTGTAGAGAGCAGTGAGGTCTGCCCTGAGCCTCCTCTTCTCCAGGCTGCACACCCCCAGCTCCCTCAGCCTCTCCTCTTGGGGCTGTGTTCCAGGCCCTTCGCCAGCTTCGTTGCCCTTCTCTGGACACCTTCCAGTACCTCAACATCTCTCTTGAATTGAGGGGAGCAGAACTCAACATAGCACTCAAGAAAATGTACTTTTCATTCTCCAGAGATTAAAAACGTCCTGTCCAGAAATACAACTGCTCATCAGCTCAGCAGGTAAGTGAAGTGTGTAAGAAATCATTGGGAGCTGCTTACCTGGAGTAGCTCCACTTCACTTTCCCCCTGGCCAGGTGACTCTGGTTTTCACTTCTGCTTTTCAAGCCTCAGCTGAAGCCAATGGGCTTTGGCAGGGATGCATTTCCTCAGAGCTGCTTTGTCTCTTTGTAGCTCCTTAGATGAAGACTGCTCTGACGACTTCTCTTGCTGTTGGAGTTCTGCTGCTCCTCTAACACAGACAAGAGAGTCTGCTCTGTCATCTCCCACTGCCTGAGCTCCTGCAGAAAGAAACAATAGATGAGAAACTGACAACTGATAGCATCCAGCTACTGAAGGAAGAGCAACCTGAGACCACAAAGTAACACATTAGACTGTAAGGGTACACTCTGGTATGTCATCTGTCCTCCAGTGGCATTTTGAACCTCCAGAGAAACTGTCAAACGGTGCTGAGCAGCTTTGTGAGGGCAGAGCAGCCCTGCAAAGGGGGTTTTAAACAATGGCTGTCGTGAATATTATGGCACTTGAAAGGTAGATCTTCATTTTAAATTGTATTATTGCTTCATTAAAGGAAAAAAAAAATAATCTGCATTTACTCTAACCAGGAGAACATCTAAGTGTGAAACAGTTCTGGCAGTTGCTATGTTGCACGACAGTAAGTCAAGTTACATTATTGATGCTAGCTCCATGATGCTGGCAATTGTGTTGTGTGATCATCAGAAGCAGTGTAACTTTTAAATAATAAATCACTGAACTTTAGGAGTTGAAAGTTTGAAGGTCGTCCAGTCCAACCCCCCTGCCAGAGCAGGATTACCCAAGGCAGGTCACACAGGAACACATCCAGGGGGGTTTGGAAAGTCTCCAGAGGAGGAGGCTCCACAACCTCTCTGGGCAGCCTGCTCCAGGGCTCTGTCACTTTCACAGTGACAAAGTTTTCCCTCCTGTTCCCCTGGCACCTCCTCTGCTCCAGCTTGCCCCCAGTGCCACTTGTGCTGCCCTTGCCCATCCCTGAGCAGGGCCTGGCTGCATCCTCCCGACACTGCCCTGCACATCTTTAGCACAGGATTGAGATCAGCCCTCAGGCTCCTCTGCTCCATGCTCCCAGCCCCCTCAGCCTGTCCTCACAGGGAGATCTTCCACTGCCTGCAGCAGCTTGGGGGCTCTGGGCTGGAGATAAGAGGAAATCAAAATGATTCTGATGAAGTGCCATCTTTTTAATACTTTCCTACATTTATTCTGGTGTATGAGAGAACTTAATGACAACTTCGGTGGTGAAACAAGGGGACAGGACAGGTGGATTGCAACCTGAATCTCCAAGGCAAGCTCTCCAGCAAAAAGAGAAGCCTCCAAAAGACTGAGTTAAATAAACCAATAAGAATCCCCACAAGCCCACTCATTTGTAGAGTGGTGAGTTTCACCCTGTGCAAAGGAGGGTGAAGAAATTGTATCAGGTAGCTGAGGTTAGGGAAGGCTCCAATTTGGATGGAGAGCCCAGGGAAGAGTTTTCATCTCCTTCAGAAAGTGATCAATGTGCCAACATCCAGCACTAACCCCCAGAGCAGCTGGCAGAGGCAGTTCTGTTACTGCTGGTTTAGAGTTCAGCAAAAGTTTTTGTTGGTTTGGCTTTGGTTTTTTTTTTTTTCAGACAGGACTAAACATTTTTTACACTTACTTTACAGCCTCCTCTGGGATGGTGCATGCTGCTGCCAGCTCAGCACCACTTCCTGGCACTTGGAGTGAAAAAAAAAAAAAAAGAGAGATCTTAAACACAGTGGCAGAAGAAAAGCCAAAGTGGCTCGATTCATTTTCCCAAATTGGGATCTGATTGAGACACTTGAGATAAGGCAGCTCATATGAGGGGTTCCTGCCCCCCACTCGCCTGGCAGAACACAGAGCAGCAGAATAAGGACATTCAAAGCACCTGTGCCACAGGGGAGAAATAATCTCTTGTAGACAGAAAGCACATAAGGGTCTAAACCCTACAACGCCATTAAATCCTTAAGAAAAGATTCCTACCTAACAGTCCCCAAATATAGTGCTGAGATCGCAGAAGCCCTTGAAGATATTGCAGGGCCAGAGCAGAGGCAGCTCTTGCCAGGAGCTCATTCATATGGCAGTGCTGGAGAGCAAGGAGACAAAGCAATCTTGGTTACAGGGCTTTAAGCATGACCTCCTATAGACAAACCCACCAGTGAGAGGCTGCTCTCACCCACCCTGGGCAGGCAGTGAGCTGGAGGCAAAGGGAGGAGAAAGCAACCTGCAGGAAGTTTCATTGTGCCCCACAGCCTGAATGGAAGATCTTCTAGGAGCTGTTCTGCTGTAGATCTTCTTTTCTTCCACTTCACACAGACACCCGACAGGTGACAAACCATTGCAGGACTTATTTAAAGAGAACCCTCCCCCAGCTGAGCTATTTACAACCACAAGTGGGGCAGATCTTGGCGTGCTAGAGATGCAGCAGTGCAACTCATTGTGTCTTATGCCTCAGGTGGACAACAAGAAGCAAAGAGGAGACAGGAAGCAGTGACTACTTGGAGAATGAAACGAGGGTTTGAGGTACACCCCAAATTCTGCTCAAGGCCCAGAGTGACTTTAGAGCTCACGAGAACTGCATTAGAACGTGCAGTGAATGTACCATAACAGCCCCAGTTGAAGCATTTTCCAGCCACACACTGCTCTGTCAGGAAATTCCCAAGCCATTCCCATCAGCCAGGGTAAGCCACACTGGTGGCATCACACGGAGAGAGGGCCCATAAATATTTTCAGACATAAAATTAAAACATTTACTTAGAAGTTCACAAGATACTGCAGACCTTCAGCCAAAGGATGTTGAAAAATATTATTATAGGGTTCATTTTAGCAACAGGCCATGGATACCACTCAGAAAGGCCATGTTTAACCTCCAGGGGTGATTCAAGCTCAGCCAGATTAGGCTTCAGGTGCATCTGGATTTTTTTTGCTTGAGATGAAGCCAGCTGGAGGAAAGAAAGTGCACCCAAGCTTTGTTTAAACAAGCACCAAGCCATGGGAGTAAGGGGAGGCTGAGAGATGTGAGCATCACTCTCTGAGAGGCTGGAAGGGAGAGTTGTGGCAGGCTTTCCCCTCACTTCAGGCAATCCCCAGAAGCAAAGCACTGAGGCTATTTTTACAGCAGCTGCTGTTTATAAGCGTCCCCTTCAGCTCTCCACTTCTATGGCTCTGCTCACACTGCAGCAGGGACCCTCTGCTGACAGCAGAAAAGCCTTGAGTCAGCTTTTGCCTTCGCAGCCTTGCAGCTGACCTAAGCAGCTCGCAAGACTCTGCAGGCTCAGGTGACTCAGCACACCAGCCAGAGAGCAGGGCTCACTCCTCCTGCACTTCACATCACAAACAGCCTTTCACTCCTTTCAAGCTCAAACCTCGGCAGACCTCTAGCACCTCCCTGGTTCTCTGAAGCCTCAACACTTCAGCTTTAATAAGGCTCAGACAAGAATGAGTCAGACTTTGACATCCAAAGCAAGCAACAACCTCCTGCCTCGTCTGTTTTTACAGAGGGAGGCTCTGGCAGAAACTCTTCACTTCAGGCTCTTCTGCCTTTGTCATTCAACTCTACTCCTAACCAAAGCTGAGTTTTTCCTTTTCAGACCCCTTTGGGAAGACTCCAGCTGCAGCAGGCACCCCAGAGCTGCTTTACTGGGTCCCAAACCAAACTTCTTTATTGTACCCCAAATCAGACTCCTTTACTGTATCCCAAAGCAGACCCCTTTACTGAGTCCCAAACCAGACTCCTCTACTTTGTCCCAAATCAGACTCCTTTCCTAAGGAGGAAACTAACCCTGAGGACACAGTTTCTAAGGGCTCATCCAAAACCTAACCTTCTCAAAATATCTAGCTAATTAGGGAGACCTTGAACCTACCGAGAGGGAACCAAAAAGGGCACTCTGCATTTTCTGAGCTGTGCACATCCAAAGGACAGCAGCAGGTTCTGAAGGAGTCGTGCAGGTCTCTCAGACTCTGAATCTGGTTGACAGCTGCAGAAATTCTGCCAGGGGTTTGAAGGGGAATTAGTGAAATGCACTTTCATATCACCAGCCCCAGGTGTAAACCTACTAACCCATGCAAAGATGAATGTCATCTACTGAACACCAGCAGCACCACCTTACTCAGAGCTCTGTTACCAACATCCTGAAACCCCAAATCAATTCACCCTGGGCATGTTCCCTGTCAATGGCAGCCCTGCTGGCTTTTGTTTCAAATAATTAATCTTTCCACTTCATGGGCAGCTTAATTCTCCTTCAGAGATGGGGAAATCAAGTAATGAGAAAGGTGCTGGCTATGTAAAAGTACTCCACGGTTTCAGGCAGGAATCAAACCTAAGTAGTCCAAGTTCCCACCCAGCTGCTTACTAACCAGCCTGTCCTGACAGCCAGCAGTGTTCCACACCCCCATGTCTGTTACAGCTTCATCTTCAGCAGCCAAGCTCAAGCCTCCCACAGCCCATAGCCCTCTGTACCTTCTGCACCCACTGCCTCTGAGCTGCTACCTCTGCTGGAGCATCTGCTCGTTGCGAGCTATTTTTGGCTGCTGTTCACAGCTCCAATTGAGTAGGCTCTGGCCAGCACACCTGGCAACACTGGCTGAGAACAAGGCTGACACAGACACACAACACAAACAGCAAGGAGTGGGGAGAGAGTCTGGGTGTCATTGATACAAGCCTGTATTTTTACTAGGCTAATAGATAGAGAACATGCTCGTCCCTGTAGGGGTGTGCAAATCTCATCCCACGGTGCCACGTTCCTGAAGAGCACAGCTGGCCTCATCCAGGCAATGCACTTCAAATGCAACAGGCATTCATGCCATAAATCAAACTGCAGAAGACTGAATCAATAAGTAAGGGAAAGGCAATCCCATGGGAATGCTGCTCTCTAACCACCGTCACTGCTGTCGAGCCAGCCTGATCAAGCTCCCCTGGGCTTTTAGGGGATAACATCACCACCAGCTGAGAAAAACAACAACACTGCCCAGTGCTGACTTCTGATCAACCACCACCCAGCCAGGGATGTCAGACCTCATAAGAGTCCCTGCCCTGCCAAAAATTAATGAGGCAAAAAATAAGTACCAGGGTTAGAACCAGCTTGGTCTCAGCTGTATTCAGCACCACAGTCACGATGGGGAATGAGTAAAGGGGAAAAAGGAGTGGGAAAAGAAAGCAAAGATTAGTAGTAGCTGTAGGGTGAGCTCTCCTCTTCATTCTCAAGTCTGAGCAGCTGCTAGAATCAGGTGAAACTGCTTGTGGCCAAAGTGAAGGCAGGTGGGTTTAGAGTTTAACCAAGCAAATTCAACAGTAAATTGCTCTTCCTGCTCAGCTTTTCATACACATACAGAAAAAGAAAGAGCCAAGAAAAGGAACTAACTCTTACAAACTCTGCAGGTTTGTGCTTCTCAGGTCAAAGGCTCAGGCCATGTTCTCAGCCAGAACAGCTCAGGACTCCATCCAGGGGCTGAAAAATCCAAACGTGCAAAAGCCACCAAATGATTCTGACTTCTCGAATGCTTTGCTTAGGAAGGAGCCAGAGCTGAGAAACTTCAGAAAGCCACTTTTGTGCCCACGTCCCAGACGGAGTGGCCTCGCTTCCCCCCACTCCTGCTTCCCTACAAACACATCCCCGGGGCAGCTAAAAGCTGCTTTGTGATTTCTTCTCTTTGGAGGTGTCTGCACGTGATGGAAAAACTTGCAATGGTGGCTGCAGGACCAGCTTGGGAGCCAGGCAAATTTTGCCCTCACCCAAACCGAATTTGAGCCAAATTTAGAAGCAGAGCCAGAGCGAGAGGCTGGCTGCAGGCCCAGATCTGACAAGGATCTTTTTGCACATTTTTATCTTTCTGCTCTGTGAATAGTCCCACTGATCCTTCTGTCACCCTGAAGTACTCCAGCATCAGCAGGATGGCCTTTTTAAGATTTAGAAGATGTGAGCTTTAAAGCAAACAACTCCTGGGGCTTAATTTGTTTTAATTTTTTTTTTAATTTTCCCAAGGTATTTTAAAATTGGCTTTCTGTTTACTGAGCCTTAAGAAAACATCTGCATCATGTTTTCTAGTCTTTTTCTGTGCAGAAACTGGTTTGGATTTTTTTTTTTTTTTTTTTTTCCTCCTCCTCCCCCCCACATAGATGAAGCTGGAGGTTCTCATGCAGACTTAGGACATTCAGAAATGAGCGTTTAGGCAGATGCCAGACGTTGTAAGAGTCTCGGTAGGAACAGAGAGACTTGGCAAGACAGGCAGCACAGCACTGACTCACTGAGGCACTTGTTTGAGGCTTGCAGAACTGGTGCCTGGGATCATGGAATGGCTTAGACTGGAAGAGAGCTTAGAGACCATCATAATCTTGTTGAGGCGAGAGGCATAACTGTGTTGTGGCCAAGTGGTGCCCATGCAGCCCTGCCTGTGTGTACAGCTTCACCCTTCTCCTGGTGGCTTTAAGTATTCAGGTCTAGCTGGAGAGCTGTAACCAGTGGAGTCCCTCAGGGATCAGTGCTGGGTCCGCTGCTGTTTAGCATCTTCATCAATGACATTGATGAGGGAACAGACAGACAGAGTCTGCTCAGCAAGTTTGCTGATGACACCAAGCTGGGAGGCTTGGCTGAACCAATTGCAGGCTGTGAGGCCATCCAGAGAGACCAGCACAGACAGAGCTGGGCACAGAGGAACCAAATGAAGTTCAACAAGGACAAGTGCAGGGTCCTGCACCTGGGGAGGAAGAATAAAATGCAGCAGTACAGGGTGGGAGGTGACTGCTGGAGAGCAGCCCTGTGGAGAGGGACCTGGGAGTGCTGGTGGAGAACATCCATGGCATAGCAATGTGCCCTGGTGGCCAAGAGGCCCAATGGGATCCTGGGGTGTATTAAGAAGAGTGTGTCCAGCACATCAAGGGTGGTTCTTCTCTCCCACTACTCTGCCCTGCTGAGACCTCATCTTGAGCACTGCCTTCAGTTTTGGGCTCCCCAGTTGAAGAGGGACAGGGATCTGCTGGAGAGGGTCCAGCAAAGGGCTATAAGGATGCTGAGGGGACTGGAGCACTGCCTGATGAGGAGAGGCTGAAGGACCTGGGGCTGCTTAGTCTGGAGAAGAGAAGACTGAGAGGGGAACTAATCAATGTTTATAAATACTTGAGGGCTGTGAGTTGGGAGAGGGGGACAGGCTCTGCTCACTGCTCCCTGGGATAGGACAAGGAGCAATGGATGGAAGCTGCAGCACAGGAGGTTCCACCTCAACACAAGGGGTAACGTCTTTACAGTAAGGGTCCCAAAGCACTGGCACAGGCTGCCCAGAGAGGTTGTGGAGTCTCCTTATCTGGAGACTTTCCAGGCCTGTCTGGATGTGTTGATGTGTGCCTTGAGCTAGATTGTCTGGTCCTGTTCTGGCAGGGTGGTTGGACTCGACGATCTCTTTGTGTCCCTTCCAGACTCTGACATCCTGTGAGCCTGTGATCTGCTCCACACTTCTCTGTGCATCAGTCTGAGTCCTTTATGCAGCTGCTCCAGTGACAGTCCCACTGAATTAAAGATGATTACAGGCCAGCGACTGATGCTCTTATCTTGTGGAAATCATGAAGGGGGGGTGGGGGTGGGGGGGGGGTGCAAGCAGATGGCAAAGAGTCTGATTTACCTTCAGGGCAGGTGTCTCTTGCAGCAAGCCAGCACACCCGTGGCAGCAGAAAAACAAGAGCTGAAAAATACTGTGGAATTTCTCCAGGTAACCACCAGAAAATCGAAGGCTGCTTAAGGAGGACACCAAAATGAGCATGCAGCCAGAAACAACAGAGATGCAAGCCTGCAAAGGGTGTTATTGATGGGCTTTAATTAAAAACTGAAGCAGCTCAGGGGCTGACCTAAAGCATGGGCAGGGAAATCAAGCCAAAGCCAAGAATGTTTCCTTTACACACAGCAGCCACAGCTGAGCTCAGGCAACACTGCTGCAAGGCTCTGTCCTGAGCCTCTTGCTCTTTTAGTGCAGCAGACAGAGGTGAGTTCCACACCTGGAGAAATACAAAGTAGGAAAGATGTTTTTCCCTCTGTGAAACAAAAGAACACTTGTGAGAGAGGAGCTGAATAGAGATCCCAAGCCTGCAGGAGCATCCTTCTCTGTCAGTTTTGTCACAATCCACCTTGCTGCCTCTATTGTGCAACGGAAATATTTTGGTGGTAGTTTAACTGAGGAGGTCAGATGAATCCAGCCTCTCCATATACATTTGTAGCAATTTGCCTCTGACCACACTTGTCTGTGTCTGTGTGTCCACTGCCACCACTGTAGATGCCCATGGAAGGATGCTGCTTGATGATTAGAGGGCTGAGCTCTGCTGCTGCCTAGGCTGGTGCACATTTGAACCGCAAACGATGCAGGCAGTTTGAGTTTCACACATTGAAATTCCTGTCTTGACCATTAAAATCTATTTGCACAGACAAGCAAGTGGACAAAGGGAAACGAAAGCAGCTTTGCTGGGCCTGCAAGGCACAGATAAACAGTGAAGCAGAGCTCAGCCAAAAAGTCCCTGCTTCCACAGGCAGATAAAGTTAATGAACTGCCAAAACCAGACTGTGGCAGTGTCTATGTCTTTTAAGAGCATAGAACATGTGTTTTCCCTGGCACATCACCACCTTTAGCCAAGCTCCCTCTAAGCTTAATTATTTACAGCTTCTAGCCACTGATTTCTCCACACTGGTCCTTCCTCAAACACATCCTCCCACTAAGAACACTACGCTGGATTGCTGGAGCCATCACAAATGTCCTGAGAAGTGTTTGGCGAAGGCACTTACTGCCATAGGTGAGTGGCACAGCACCTTAAACTGCAAGAACGTGACCCAGAATGTTTTTGGCTTCATCAGGTCACTTGTGAAGAGCAAACCTGAACTGGCCTCATTTGGTACAGTCTGCTCTCTGCAGCCAGAGGAGTCATAAATGGTCCCTGGGACAGCATATTTAGCTTAATCGCTGCTTCACTCAGCAAAGCCCTGATAAAATCCACAACAAGAGAAGCAACACTCCAGAGTCTATTTTATGGTTGCAATATATGGGGGTTGCCATTTGTCTTGCTGGCATTATTTATACGAAACCTCCTCCTCCTCCATCCAGGGTAGGGCTTCATTCCCAAATTTTATGGCCAGTCCTGGCTAAACATCACCCCTGTGCTGCAGTTGTTTCAGACAAACCATTGGCAGAGGACCCTGCTGTCATTTTGTGTCATTGGATGGGTGAGGAACACTTCTGTGCTGTGCCTGGGAGGGTGGCTGTTGATGCTCAGTGGCTCAGCACTCTGGCACAGCCATACTTAAAAGCAGAGATCTGGAAGCTTTTAATTGGGGTTGGCTACTTAGAATAGAATGGGATAGAATAGATTTAAATAGGATAGGATAGGATAGGATAGGATAGGATAGGATAGGATAGGATAGGATAGGATAGGATAGGATAGGATAGGATAGGATAGGATAGGATAGGATGGAACGGAATAGAATAGAATAGAATAGAATAGAATAGAATAGAATAGAATAGAATAGAATAGAATAGAATAGAATAGAATAGTCCAGGTTGGAACAGATCTCTAAGCTCATCCAGTCCAACCTAGCAGTAAGTGCCTCATCCAGGCTTTTCTGGAACACCTCCAGGATGGTGACTCCACCACCTCCCTGGGCAGCCCATTTCAATGCCAATCACTCTCTCTGTCAAGAACTTCTTAGAATCATAGAAGCAGTCAAGGTTGGAAGAGACCACAAGGATCATCTAGTTCCAATCCCCCTGCCATGGGCAGGGACACCCTACCATAGATCAGCCTGTGCAATCCTTACAGAAACCCAAAATATGGTGGAGGAAAACTGATCAAGCTCCCGAATTGGTTTAATACCTATTAAAGGCTGAGCAGCATTTCCTCAAGTGTTGCTTGCATCTATTTGATGCTTCCTCTGCGTAAAAAAAAATAATATTAGTGGATAATGAAATGCTTCTTTTTCATACCAAAACGTGGGGGGAATATCCTTGCACGCCTGGCTAGAGAGATCTCATTGGTGTAACCACACTGCCCTCTGGAGAAGAACTCCAGAAGCATCTGCTGCTGCTCCTTGCAGGAGCATCCAGGAAAATGATGGCAGGAGCAGGTATAGTCCTGGGTTAGCTCTTTGCAAGGGAGGATGAACACAGAAATGAATCCATTTCACTCTCAACAACCCCATGCAATGCTCCAGGCTTGGGGCACAGTGGCTGGAAGCTGCTCAGCAGAGAAAGACTTTTGGGGGGGTTGGTTGACAGGCAGCTGAGGCTGTGCCCAGGTGTCCAAGGAGGCCTATTATTCTTGTCACCATCATCATCACCATCATCACCATTATTATCATTGGTTTATTTATTATTTAGTAATTATAATTTTATATATACCTATAATTTAAAATAAAGATAATATATAGTAAGAAATTATAATATAAAAATATAAAATTACATACAATACATAACATTTTATATTATATATTAAAAGTATATATAACATTAAAATGTAAATAATATGTAAAATTTATGAATAATTAATAAACGGCTATCTATATATCATTTAGTAATTATAATTTTATATATACCTATAATTTAAAATAAAGATAATATATAGTAAGAAATTATAATATAAAAATATAAATGATATTAAAATAAATGAGATATATGTGATCATAGATATTTATGATGTATTATTTATTATGTATAATTACATATAAATATTAATTAACATTTCATTAATCATTAGCATTCATTATTCTCCTTGTTGTTATTCTTGTTGTTGCTATTGTTGCTGCTATTGTTATTAGTATTACTTTATTAGTAGTACCATATTGCTATTGTTGTTGTTATTATTATTATTATTATTATTATTATTGTTACTGTTATTTCCTAACTGTTTTTAGGGGTTGGGGGGAAGACAGCATCAGCAAATAAATCCACCATATCCTGGTGAATACCTCTAAAGAGGATCTCCAACCAGACCAGGGCACAAAGGCAGCTTTGCTAGCAGCTCTTGTTAAGGTTAAATATCTGTCTCTAAATATCTATCTCCCAAGACAAAATATGCAGCTTCCTACGATCTGCTAAAGAGAAAAGTCCGTATTTTGCCACCACAAATGAAGTCAAACTCATAACACCGTGGTAGAGGCTCGAGAGGAGTTAACAGACCAAAGCGCTTCATTATTTCACCAATGAGAGCAGCGCCAGCAAAGGCTCCTTCGCTGTCAGGCTGATGAAATAAAACTGCCTGGTTCAAACCAAGCCCTGTCTCAAGCACAGCTCCAGAGGCTGGCTGAGCTCTGTGTGGTAGGTGGGCAGGCTGCAGCCCCAGTGCCACCAGCCCTGCGCTGCAGGTAGAGCAAACACTTTGCTCTCCACACTTGCTGGCAGGCTGACAGAGCTCCGTGCATCACCTTGTGCCCAAGTGAAGGGGCCAAGCTTCCTCGGGTGAGGTTTAATGCTTTAGGTTCCTTTTGCTAACGGTATGGATTAAAACATTAAGCATCAAAATGCCTTTGGTGGCCCTGGCCTGGCTTGTCGTGGGTGCTGGGAGCCAAGTTCTGCCCTCAGTTACACCCTGCAGCTCCCCTGCAGCCCATAGTGGTGCCAAGCGTAACTGAGGGAGGAATTCAGCTGGTCAAATATGCCCACGGTTGCCAAGCCAACTGGCAGCAATTGCAAGGGAATAATAGAAGTGTTGAGGGCAAGAAGTGAGGAGCCGTGGCTGGGCGGTCTGGGGATCTGCACAGTGCTTGTCTGCAGCCTGCCTGCCCTCCTGGAGTCACTGCTATTAGTTTGCCCTGCTTGCTCAAATGTACTGCACACAAAAACAGCCTTTCACTGGTGGTCTCTGAGAGATGTCCACCATCTGGGGCTCCTGCTACCTCTTGATGTATTGTACCAGCAGCCTTTTTTTTTGTGCCAGAGCTAACCTTGGCTACCCACAGCTGGGTGGGGTAGAGAGCAGATCTGAATGCATTTGAGATGTGTGCTTGGGTGCTCACCACGATGGTCTTTTAGAATCCTAGTGCTGAACAGTCCACAGCTGCATGGCTGGGGTTATACAGAGAACAGGGGCCCATCAGAGCGATTTAAAATGGCAAAAGGTGGAGAGAGGGAGAATTCACTTCTCTGTTGGGTTTTATATGGTGCTGAGCACCAGAGAGAAATAAAATAACTGGAAGACCAAATCACTCATCAAGGCTGGGGGGATTGTGTACAAGCAACATTCCTAGGCACTAAAAAAACACCTCCAACAAACAAAAGTCTCCTGTTATGCCCAGCACAAACTCTGTGAACAGGTTTTCTGTGACCACCAAGTATGTCATCACTTCAGCCTCCCTCTGCAGGCTGCCTGAGAAGCAAGGTGAAAATGAGCACTCCCACACCACCCCTGCGACAGAAGGAGCACCCACACCATCTGCAGACAGAAAATGCTCTGCCCATAGCTGCCACTCTCCTGACAGCCTGGGTAGGTGTTACTTCTAGGAGCCTCTGCATCCATGACACAGGCACAGGACAATGTGAAGCTGGAGATCATAAAATGGTCTGGGTTGGAAGGGACCTCTGAAGGTCACCTAGCCCAGCCCCCTTTGCAGTCAAGAAGTTGCTCCTTGTGTTGAGCTGGAACCTCCTGTGCTGCAGCTTCCATCCACCGCTCCTTGGCCTATCCCAGGGAGCAGTGAGCAGAGCCTGTCCCCTCCTCCCCGATCCCCAGCCCTCAAATAGTTATAAACATTGATTAAATCCCCTCTCAGTCTTCTCTTCTCCAGACTAAGCAGCCCCAGGTCCCTCAGCCTGTCCTCACCAGGCACTGCTCCAGTCCCCTCAGCATCCTTATAGCCCTCCACTGGACCCTCTCCAGCAGATCACTGTCCCTCTTCAACTGGGGAGCCCAAAACTGAAGGCAGTGCTCAAGATGAGGTCCCAGCAGGGCAGAGTAGAGGGGGAGGAGAACTTCCCTTGATGTGCTGGACACACTCTGCTTAATACACCCCAGGATCCCATTGGCCTTCTTGGCCACCAGGGCACATTGCTGTGCCATGGATGTTCTCCACCAGCACTCCCAGGTCCCTCTCCACAGGGGAGACTGAAGGCAGTATTCAAGATGAGGTCTCCCTAAAGCAGAGTAGAGAGGTCTCAACCACCTCCCTGAGCAACCTGTTGCAGTGTTCCAGCACCTTTCTTGTGCAGAACTTGCTCCTAAGAGAGGGAAAGAGAGCATTCTCCTGCCTAGGCATTTTATTGGCCTATTGAGCACTTCCACTCTTTTGATGATGTCTCTTTGTGAGTGTAGTTTCTGCCATGCCCCTTGAATTTCCATCTGGGAGCTTTTCCACTGTTAGAATCTTGTTTCAGCCCTTCTAAACAGAGGAGAGCTCCCAGGGCCTGAGCAAAAGTCAGCTCGGCTGTGTCCAGAGTTTTACAGATCAGCTGACAGAAAATGCAGTTTCTGCTAGAAGATGTCACCCTGCAGTGCTGTGTGGGCTGGAGGGCAGAGGCTGGCTCTGCTGCACAGCACTAGATGGCAGCAAGATGTTTGCCTTGCAGTGGAAACCCTCCACGCTCTGCCATCAGCCATCCCGCCCAGGGAAAGGCAAACGGCGCCCAAAACACAACCACATTTCTTCACTCGCTTGGTCTGCAGCCTGGAGCTGATCTAAGCTGCCCACAAAACTCATTTCTCATGCTGCATGCAGAGAAATGATGAAGGGCAACCGATGAAGCCCTTCCTGCCTCTGCCAAGGTAACTGCAGGCATCGTTGGTTCAGACCCCAGCAGCACCAAGCAGCTCCAAGCCAGATGTGTCGCAGGAGCCAGCTGCTGTGCCAGCTGGCTGTGGGTCATGGCAGTGGCACAGTGTAGAAGCTGTGCTGTCAGTCAGGCTCGTGTGGAGATGCTCCCTCAGGTGCAAACCAAACTAACAGTGCAGGAGTCTCTTCTTCTTGACCTGCAGAGAGGTGACAGCTGAGAGCCCTGTGCTGCAGAGGCTCCTCCTTGTGCTGTGCTGATAGATTTGTTCCCTCCAAAGATGTGGATCTGTGATGTCAGGACTGCCCAAGTCCCCTTGGCAAAGATGGGGGTTTGGTTTCTTGCTTTCAGCAAAACACCTCCTGATCATGGACCAAGCAGAATTCTTTGCTGAGGCCAAGTTGTGACTAAGAAGGCTGTGACTAAGGGTGTCCAGAGACAGGACAAGGGAGAATGGTTTGGAGCTGAGGCAGGGCAGGGGTTAGGTTGGAGTTAAGAAGTTCTTCAGTCTGAGGATGGTGAGAGTCTGGCACAGGCTGCCCAGAGAGGCTGTGTCTGCCTCCTGCCTGAGGTGTTGAAGGCCAAGTTAGGCGAGGTCTTGAGCATCTGAGTCTAGTTGAGAGGTGTCCCTGGGCATGGTGGGGAGGCTGGAGCAGAGGATCTCTGAGGCCCCTTCCAACCTGAGCCATTCTAGAAACTAATAAACCCTATTCAGAATTTGCCTCAGTGTTCACCTCAAGCAATGGACATATCCCTTTTTATTTCCCAGATTAAGGTCCTAGAGCTGCACTTCAGCCACTGAATAGCAAGAATTAGCAAAAATATTTTTTTTTAACCAAATCACTTCTATTTTTTTTCTTTTTCTTTCCCCCTCCCCCTTTTTTTTTTAAGATTTTCTGGTCTTTTTCCAACCTGAGGTGAAACACCAGGAAAGTATCAGGAAAAAGGAAACCAAATGACTTCTCAGATTAAAAAAAAAATAAATAAATAAATAAAAAGGTAGTGTCCAACTGCTTCTCCTTCCCCAAATCCCTGCTGCTGCAGCCTGCACAGATCAGGGAGCAGCGAGTGCCCAGCAGTGCCCTTGTTTGTCCCATGGTACCTGTGGCCCTTTCCTCAGCCTTTGAAATGCCTTCCTGGTTTCTGCTGTGTTTGGGTACCCAGCTTCCTGTAGTCTTTCCTCAGTGTCAAGCTCTATTTACTGCCCTTTTCCAGGTGCTGCTCTGCCCTCATCTGCTCCACGTGCTCGCCCCTCTGTGCAGAGGTGGTTGTGTTTTCCTTCCCCTCTGCCACGTTTCAGTAAGCTGCCAGCTGCCTTCACCAGGCTGGGGATGCAAGGTCAGGCTGTAAGACAATGAGGCTGCCAATTTAGCATCCACTGGATCAGAACACGTTGGGTCTGTTTGTCAGCTCCCCCTGGATAATCAGGATCTGCTGTCTGTCTCAAGTGAATTAACTGAAGATCTTATTTCCTGTGCAGATGCTGTTAGCTCTCCACATAATTCCACCGAAACCAAAGTGAGGATGATGATAGATGTGGGGACAGGACTGGGAGAGTTGGGGCTGTTCAGCCTGGAGGAGAGAAGGCTCCAGGGAGACCTTAAAGCAGCTTTTTAGTACCTGAAAGGGGCTACAGGAGAGCTGGGGAGGGACCTTTGACAAGGGCTGCAAGTGACAAGATGATGGAGAATGGCTCTGAGTTGGAAGAGAGGAGATTTAGTCTGGATAGGAGGAAAGAATTCTTTAGAGTGAGATTGGTGAGACTCTGTAATAGGCTGCTCAGGGAGGCTGCAGATGCCTCCTCCCTGGGGTTGCTCGAGGCCAGGCTGGAAAAGCAAATTAACCAGCAAATTAATCAGGCTCATTATTGAGTGATAAGGCTCTCAACTTCGTGGTTCCTAAAACCACACCTTAAAGGTTATCAAGGGTCAGCTCATTCCCATGTTACATGGGGGAAAAAAAAAAAAAAAATCAGTGGAAAGCAGCATCCACATGCCCACAGCTCACACTCTGGGACAATAGGACTCTTGGAGTGTCAGAGTAATTTCCTGCCCAAGAAACCTTCCTGCTGTTTGTTTTCATTCGACCAGGAGGGGAACAGCATCATATGAGCCTTCAACAGGGTGCATGGGTTGGCCAAGGCAGTTCTGGCTCCTTGTGGGATCGCACTCTCCACTCCAAGCTACAAATCAATTCCCTGACTCGCATGCTGAGAAAACACATTAACCTTGAGAGCTGCACAGCAGCACAGCCTGCTCTCCAGCAGCACGCTGAAAACCCACTCTCAACCCAGGACTCCAGCTGAAAATGAACCATCCACCTCGTACTGGTTTGAACTAACTGGAGGATCTGAATGAGAAATTAGACTATAGGCTGAGAGAGGAAAGCACTGATGGTGCTACTTCACTTACAGCTTTACTGAGAAAGAAAAAAAAAAAATGTTTCTAAGAGTTTTAACCCAAATATAGATAGGTCAGAGTGCTTCAGACCTCTCTGGGCTGTGGCTGCTCCTGCCTGGCTTTTCTCCTTTTGTAGCCAAATCTGAATAATTCCACTAACTTCTTTCCTGCTGCTAACCTCCCTGGCCAATCTACCTTCACCTATCTGCTGCATAAACAGCTGGTGAGATAAGACTGGGGAAGGGGGATAGGTGGTAGGGGTGGTTAGAGACCTCTCTTAGGGATTTTGATCTCTGGGAGAGCTGTGGTGTTTCTGGCTTACCTTTTTACTGTATATATCTGCAAATATCTGTTCTACATTGTAAATATCTGCTTGGATATTGTGCATTGCTGTAAATATAAAGCTTCATTCATTAACTTCCAGCTGACTGAGTCCTAGCCTGGGTTTTTTCAAAGTGTGTGTGTGGGGGGCAGCTAACTGCTAAACCACCACACACTTACAGGCAGTTCCACACCAGCATGCTTTGGGGAAGAGGTACAGAGAGCCCAAACCTGGGTGGAAGAGGGGAGCAGTTCAAGCCTTTCAAGGTGTGCTCAGGCAGAAAAGCAGTGAGCTTTGTAAGCTAACAGCAGGGACCTACTGTTAGTGTGGCTAGCACCTAGGTAACCCTTGGCCTCACCTGTTACAGAAGGGCTGCAGCAATCCAGACCTTGCTCTTCTGGAAACAAGACTCTGTTCACATGAGTTACTCTCAGGAGTTACTTCCACAGATGGACAAAATTAAGCTTGGGCAAAAAACTGACTCCTCCAGTGTCACAAAGCCCAAAGCAGAACCTCTGGCAAAATAGGGATGAACAAAATGCAAAAATCTGGATGGGACCTAGGGAGGGGAAAGGCAAACTCACTGAAATCTTGGTGGTGCAGGTGCTCAGGTTTAAGCCACAGGAACAGCTTTGCTGCTTGCACAGCTGGGATCCAGAGAACTTAGAATGGTTTAGGTTGGAAGAGACCTCAAAGATCATCCAGTTCCAACCCCCTGCCGTAGGCAGGGACACTTCTCACAAAGCTACAATAAATATCCATATTCAAGGTCCTCCAACATAATTGCTTCTTCCAGCGTGTCCCACTGGAACATTTACTCACAGGATGCAGTTCTTCTTGCTTTGGAAATGAAGGTTTCCAGTGGAGGGCGAGTCCCATTTAAAATGTTCCTGTCTCTCAGCAGGACCCCAGGATGCTTCTCTAATTCAGGCTGCAGATGAGAATAATTGTTGCTTGCCAGCTCCTCAGAGAAGAGGGCATCCCGAGCTGACACAGACCCATCACATTCTCTTTACAGGTGTTCAGATGGAAGCCTAATTAACATGCTAATTGGCAGCTGCAGAGAGGAATTAGTGAGATGCTTAACGACCAGCTTTAGCCACCTGACTGGCCATGATTCCTTCTAACTCTGCAGCAGTATGAAGAACACTTGAGGCAAACTCATCTTGCTGTAGAGATTTCTTCGTGTTCCCACTACTCTAGAAGCACTTTTCTTCGTTGTCATCCATCCAGATTCATCACAGCTCCCCTCCTGTTGGAAACTTTCCTTGCTGCATTGCTATGGAGGCTCTCAGTGTCCTTCAGCCTTCCAGAGATGAGTAGAGAAACAAAGTTCCCAGATCTGATCAGAAGGCTACAGTGGGGCAGTAAACTTGGTTATGAAGTACTCCTCTGTCTAGGAAGGCAAAGCTGTGCTTGGAGAGATTGCTCCCAGCTGACTGGAATGTAAACACTGTTAGATCCCATTGGAAAATGCTCTTCACGCATGGGAAACTTGCAGAAAGGAAAGCAAAAGTGTTGGTGGGCATCACCTACTCGCCTGCATGAAACAGCAGAAGTCAATCCTCCTGTCTTCCCACGTTTATTTTTTTTGTTCCACTGCATGCCAGGGACTAGCCAATGAGCTGCTCGAGAAACGAAGCATCCAGCAGATGTTTCCTGAGCAAAGACAACTTTGTGCTTCCCTTCACACACCACCTCGGGAGGCAGCGCTGCAGCCACTGCCGTGCTGACATCATCCACTCTGTTGACTTTGGGTTACTCTGAACCTTTCCTTTCCTCTCCCTTCCAACTGAAATACAACAGTTTTATGGAGAGGTGACATGGGAAGGATGAGGCCATGGAGTACTGTGTGCAGCTCTGGAGCCCCCAACACAAGAAGGACATGGAACTGTTGGAGAGAGTCCAGAGGAGGGCCATGAAGATGCTGAGAGGGCTGCAGCAGCTCTGCTATGCGGACAGGCTGAGAGTTGGGGTGCTGCAGCCTGGAGAAGAGAAGGCTTCCAGGAGACCTTATAGTAGCCTTCCAGTATCTGAAAGGGGCTTACAGGAAGGCTGGGGAGGGACTATTCACAAAGTCTTGTAATGACAGGACGAGGAGGAATGGGTTCAAACTGGCAGAGGGGAGATTGAAACTGGATGTTAGGAGGAAGTTCTTCACAGTGAGGGTGGTGAGACACTGGAACAGGTTGCCCAGGGAGGTTGTGGCTGCTCCCTCCCTGGAGGTGTTCAAGGCCAGGTTGGATGAGGCCTTCAGTGACCTGTTCTAGTGGGAGGTGTCCCTGCCTATGGCACAGGGGGTTGGAACTGGATGATCTTTGAGGTCTCTTCCAACCTAAACCATTCTATGATTCTGTAAATTGTGTGGAGCACAAGAACCTGCCTGTGCAATGCTTTTAGCTGGGGATGTGTGAGCAGAGGCCACACTCAGTGTGGGGTCTGTAGCAAACCACGTTGGCAGCAAAAGTGACAATGGAGCCCATTCAGCTTCTTAAATGCTCAGCCTTTAGTGCTCCAGCCAAACACACACCATCAGAAACAGCTGGAATGGCACGATCAGCACTTCTCCCATAGAAAAAAAAAAGCTTTCACCCTTTCTCCTGCTTTCATTTGCTTAAAACTACAGGTTAGTGGGAGGAAATAACAGGGAGAGGGAGGAAAAAAAAGACCTCATCTGTACACGACTCACCTCTGTGCACACAGGGAGCTCACTAGATCTGTAGTTTGGTAAACCTTGAAGCTCTGAATGGAAGTTCAGGTAGATTTACAGTTACAGGCAGGGGTTGCACTGCTGTGGCACAGAGCTCTTGGACTCAAAACTCCATTTCCACGGGTTGTATTCCTATTTTGTGTATTTTGTTCCCTTTCTCCCAGCCTTTGCAATTCCCCTCCTTCTCCACACCCTGTATTCTCTTCCCTTTTTTTTCCCCCCACCTTCTGTAACAAAACCCTTTACCTCCTACTTATTGTTAAAGCTTTATATCTTTTTACCTCCAAATCCAATTGAGTATTTATTGGGCTTTTGGGCTCAGGGGGGACTAGCTTAAACCCAATACACCATGACACCAGCCTGTCACTTGTGACTTGCCCAGCATGGTGAGTCTGAAACGTGAGAGACAGAAGAGCACTGCATGGATAAATAATGATTTATTGGAATCCACTTTTTACACCAAGTGTAAAGGCAAACCAATCCCACCAGTCCTTTAAAAAGACAAAGCTGCTCCATCACAAGAACAGTTACAGGATTAGCTGTAGTAGCAATGCAGAATGTTTAAATCCCTGAGATCAAGCCCCTCTCACCTTTCACGCACTCCATCCCCCCGCCACTATCAAAGGTGCTGGAAATTCCATTTGCTGCTGAGTCCTGCTTTTAGTGGATTACCACCCAAAAATCACAGTTTCATCCTTTACAGCAGCATGAAATTTAACAACAGAAGTAAGCCCAAGTTTCAAATCCCCCTTCATTCACATTCAGGTGCAGGCATCAGTTGGAAATCATTTCCAGTTTCAAGCTGGTGTCCAGGCTGCTTTACAAATAAGGCTGACTCTGAAGGTGTAACTTGTTCCCTTTACAGCAGAATGGGAGCCAGCTCCTTCATTTTTTTTCCCTGGCAGGACACAGCTAATGGTTTTTACTTTTCAGACAGGGGCATTAAGATGTGAATGTGAAGCTTTAGGCACAAGTCCCTTTGTATCTGGACTTAAAGCCATCAAAAGGACGTTTAGTAGCACAGCATTCCAGGTCCTTTAGCAGACTCTTAGTAATTCACCTCCATGCCTTCAGCATTTTTTTAAGGTTTATAGCAGGCAGGCAGCTTGAGAATGAAAATCTTGGGTAGCAGAAGCGTTTCCTCCTAAGCAGTGCAAGTCCCATGGTTGAGTTTCAGTAGGAAGCCACTCTGCAAGCCCACAGAGGCAGATCCAGGCATGATTTTCAGTGCAAGTTCAGACATTTTTCCTAGAAAGATTGTTGTCTCTTGCTCCAGGATTTAACATTTCACCCAGCAGAACCCCTCCAGCTGACACACGGCAACGAGCCGAAGCAAAGCATGGGGGACAAGGCTAAATCTTCAGTGCTTCCCCCCAAGGGGTGCAGCTGCTGTTGGTGGTGCCCTGCCAGTGGCTGGCTCTTCAGCTAGAGATGGAAACAACAATCTCATCAAATCGAAGGCATAAACCAAGTCTAGCACAATTCTTCCCAATATTAGAGGTAGGCTTTATCCAGTGTGATATATTAACAGTCACTCCCGTCACTGCAGAGCTCTAAGGAGGAAGCAATTCAGATCAACTCCAGGCTTATGTGCTCTTGGGGTAACTATGGCAGGCTTTCTGAATGTCCTTCAGGAAAGCAGGCACACCACTCTGTGAAGAGAGAAGGGGAGAAGTCAGGACTGCAGCATGCAATAAAGAAGAACTGCAAGCAAGAGAAGTCTCACTATGGAGACCAAGGCCTTCAAATGCAGGACAATTCCTTTAGCCTTTCACAACCAGGCTGCACCATTGTAGTTTTATCACGTTATGGACCCTCAGGTGTGGCCTGCAACATGGATTTGTCAAGTTTGTTGCACAGATGCTGCCTGGTTGACTAACCAAGAATTGGAGAGGAATAAAATAAAACACAACTGCCATGAGAGCACAGTCACAGAAGGTTAGGGGTTGGAAGGGACCTCTGGAGATCATCCAGTCCAATCCTCTTGCCAGAGCAGGATCACCCAGGGCAGGTCACACAGGAACAGATCCAGGGGGGGTTGGAAAGTCTCCAGAGAAGAAGACTCAACAACCTCTCTGGGCAGCCTGCTCCAGAGCTCTGTCACTCTCACAGTGACAAAGTTTTTCCTTCTGTTCCCATGGAGCCTTCTCAGCTCCAGCTTGCCCCCAGTGCCCCTTGTGCTTCCCTTGGCCAACCCTGAGCAGTGCCTGGCTCCAGCCCTTCACATCTTTATCAGCAGCAATGAGGGTAGCCCTCAGGCTCCTCTGCTCCAAGCCCCAGCTCCCTCAGCCTGTCCTCACAGGAGATCTTCCACTGCCTGCAGAACCTTGGTGGCTCTGCACTGGACTCTTCCAAGCAGCTCCCTGAACTGAGTGGCTCAGAACTGGACACAATATCCTAAGTGCAGTCAATACTCTAAAAGCAGACAACAGCAAGTCTACAAACAGGGCTCCATCAGAGCTAGAAAGGGAGTGGACAAAGAAATCACTCTGCCCAGCATGCAGAAGACAGGCATGGGTACAGGGAGTACACTACTTGAACCAGATCAGCCAAAGACAATTTTGCAGTCAGCCTCTCCTTACCTTGGCAGCCCAGTTGACCAGCCACGATGGAATCATCCCACCAGGGTTATCAAAGTAGTACATATAGACTAGAGAGGAGAGGGAAGTTAGCAGAGAGTCATCCAGCCACAGGCTGAGCTCCAAGAGCAGGTGAGAGGAGCTGTTGGTGTGCATGGCTGATCACCAGGCACTGCAGCTCTGCCTAAACCCTGCACACAAAGTCAGTGTGTACTGATGTGGGATGTGAAGCAAGCACAGCCATTCTCTGTTAGCCTCTGGGGAGCTGAGAGCACTACAATATTAGACTACCTCAAACCATTTTAGGCAGCCTGTCTTACAAAGCACAGCTGTCTTTAAAGGACTGATCTCAGAGAGGAGTCAATCCCTAGGCAAACTCCACAGATCTGTCCAACCTGATGCTCTGATCACTGCTGAGGTAATCAGAATGCAGCCAGCAGCAGAATCTACCCAGCCAGCCTGACTGGCAGGAAAAGTGCAGGCTGGGGGAGCAGGGAGTGGGATGGAGGTGCAGAAGGAAGTGGTCAGGAGTCTGCTCTTAACTACCCAGCCGAGCCCAGCTGCTAATTAAAAGGTCACAGGATGCTGGGAGTTGGAAGGGACCTCCATAGGTCATCAAGTCCAACCCTCCCCTGCCAGAGCAGGACCATAGAATCTAGCACAGGTCATACAGGAACACATCCAGACAGGGCTGGAAAGTCTCCAGAGAAGAAGACTTCACAGCCTCTCTGGGCAGCCTCTGCCAGTGCTCCATGACTCTTACAGTAAATTTCTTCTTCATGAAAAGCAGAACACTGCACTGGCCATTTCCAAAAGTTTAAGTCATTTTAAAGGGGATCCAATCCTGGTGCTCAGCAAATCCAACTTACAGGAACTGCTTTTACCTTCCGATTTCCAGCCCATCCTGCCCACACAGCCCCACACCCCCTTTGTCTACACGACTTGTGACCACACTTTCTTCACCCCTTACCTTTAGATCCAGCCTTGCCATCACTTTCAATCACCAGGCTTTGTTTGTAGCTGCTAACTCTGATAATGCCAGGCTTTTCAGGGCACTGAGGGACAGACACACTCTGAGCCAGCACAACCCAGATCTTGCGCCCATCCATCTCCATCTCTCGGCATTCACGAACGTAGACGTACTGGGAAGCCAAGTTGAGGAGGGATGTCAAAACACTGCCAGCTTGAGAGATGATGAATTGACAAGTGAATTCCATCGCAAACACCAGCCCCTTCAGCTCTGCTTCTGCCAGGAGTAATAACTCCGCTTGGTGAGCTCGGCTGTGTGTAGGAAGAGGCACCCACACTCCTCTTCAGGCCATACATATTCATGGCATCTGAGGACTGCCAGAGCTTAGATCAAGTGCAGCAGAGCAGTGGAATCAGCACATTGCTGGCATCCCCGGCTGACCAGGAGACACAAAGCCACTGGAAAGGATACATCTCTGTTTGAGAGAGGGAAGGGGAACTTCACTTCCCAGTAGATTACTTTTTCTCCATCGTAGGTTTCCTCACACAGCTCTAGTGGAAAGAGGAAGATTGTTAGGGAGGTTTCATTTCTGCTGCAACAGAATCATCCATGGCATGAAGAATTGCTCAGGTTTCCAACAGCAGGCAACCCTTACATCAAAATTTATGTGCATCAAAGCTGCAGCAGCAGAAGGCATTAAAATGCTCTGCTGCAGGGATTTTCAAGAACCAAATACACAAAAGCAGGTGGCCTGCAGTTCTGCTGCTGTTCAGTTATCACAGAATGGTTTAGCCTTCCTGTAGGCCCCTTCAGATACTGGAAGGCTACTATAAGGTCTCCTGAAAGCCTTCTCTTCTCCAGGCTGAAAAGTCCCAACTCTCTTAGCCTGTCCTCACAGCAGAGCTGCTGCAGCCCTCTCAGAATTTTTGTGGCCTCCTCTAGACTGGCTCCAACAGTTCCATGTCCTTCTTGTGCTGGGGGCTCCAGAACTGCACACAGTGCTCCAGGTGGGGTCTGAGGAGAGCAGAGGCAGAATCTCCTCCCTTGCCCTGCTGCCCACAGCTGCTCTTGCTGCAGCCCAGCACACAGTTGCTGTCTGGGCTGCACTCACACTGCAGCCTCATCTTGAGCTTTGCACCACTCCACACCCCCAGGTCCTGTTCCTCAGGGCTGCTCTCCAGTATTCGATTCATTGATGAAAACAAAAAAACAACCCCAACACCCCCAGAGCACAAAAGTAGAACAAATCAGGGCAGAGGCAATCAAATCCCTTCTCAGGCAGTTAGCTCATGCCAAGCTTTTCCATCCCTGAGCTTTCCCCTTGCCTGTGCACAGCTCTGAGCCTCAAGCACAGAGAGGCTTTTTCACAAACATGTCATTATCCTTGTAAATGATCCTGAGTTAACGTGGAACTAAGATGAGCAGTGCTTTATAATATCTGGAGAGGTCTTACAGGAGGGATTAATGAAGTCTGGAAAAGCTATTAGGAATTCCACAGCAGGAGCAGTGAACAAGAAGCTTGAGCAGTTATGAGCCTTCATCACACTGCCTCCAGCCTGCCTGGAAATTCAATCAGAAGGCAACTAAACAGGGGAAAAACACCTAAGAAAAGGCCTTAAAGCATGGCAGTGACTCAGTTAGTAGTGTGGCATGAAGGAGGAAAAACATCAAACTTCATAACTGAGTCTGAAAAGCTGCACAGCTTCTTCCCTCGAGGCAACAGCAGGTCAGGGTAATGGACCTGGCAAGCCACAGGGCTGAGCCAGGGGAAATTCCTGTCTGCTCTGGGACTGGCCCTTGCTTGGAGGCAGTTTAAAAGGGTGTGATGCAGGAAGGTGGGTCACACCAACAGCCAGAGTGCTCTCTTCCTCCTTTACAGCAGACTTCTGCCTGAGCTGTCCCCATCCTCCAGAGCCTGCCACACCACCTGCAGTGCTCTGGAGAAGGCTACCAGGCTGATCAGCTCATTGCTGAGGCAAGGAGGGGGCCACACACGGGACATTTTTCTGTTGGTATGCCCTGTAAGTCAGCCTTGGCCCAGGAAAACAGCTTCTCCTCCGGGCTGGATGGAGCAGTGCAGGATGCACAGGTCCCCAGGCTGCAGTGAGGTGCAGCAGGCTGCTCCCCAGCAGAGGTCAGTGGAGCATTGGGTTAGCAGCTTCACTTCCAGCTCTAACTGCAGAGCTTGCCGTTTTCAAAGGGGTTAAGACTCTCTTTTAAAGACCTCATCAATGCAGCTGTTGGCTACCAACTCATCTACCTTTTCATCTCTGCAAACACAGAAAAACAGGGTCACGTCCCACCTGTATTTGCCAGCCTGCCAGTGCTGGTGGGCAGCTTCAGCACAAAGCAGAATGCAGTGCATCTGGACTAGTAACCATCTTCTACTTTGTGGCACTACAACACACCAAGAGTTAGGCTTGTTCATGACAGGCACAGCTAAATTTGCTGTTCTAGCAGTCAACTAGAGCATGTTCTTTAACCAAAGAACAGCCAAGCTTCCCAAGGAATGCCAAAATGACCTGTCCCTGTCAGTGTTTGTACTCTCAGTGCCCAACCTTATCCCAAAAGGCACTTCAGCCTGGCCCCAAGCCTTTTGGATGCAACAACCTGAAAAAGTTTTAATGGGAAGAGTCACTGTGGAGATTGAATCTACTCTCAGACTGCCCAGGTGAGCTTACCTTTAACATAGTGATCCCACTGCTTTCTGAAATCTAGGTCCATATAGACATCCACACACAGCTCTGGGGGACAGTCAGCAAGACCACCAAAGACTTTATACTCATAAAGTCCTGAGTGCTGTGGAAAGAGAAGGGGGAGAGGAAGAGTCACACAGGAAAGGGAGGTACTCTGCAGCAGGGAGAGCAGCTGAAGGAAGTTAGGTGGGGCACAGACTACAAACGTGCTGGAGAGCTGCGTGACAGCAAGAGTTCAAAACACCATGTCAGATCCAGGCTTTAATCTCTCGACTTTTTGATCTATACATGAAAGTTCAAACCCAGACAGGTTGTCCTGCCCCACACGATGGCTGTTCCTTCCCTTGCACCAGTCCCCTTTCCAAAGGGAGCATGTTTCTTCACACCCACACACACACCCCACAAGGTCTTCTCATCTCCAGTGGTCGGTGTGGACTACATCCTGCCCCATGCCAAAGCTTCTCAGAAGCATGAAATCCCTGTGGCAAAGCCTCCAGTCCCTATACAATGTGCTTAAGCACCTCAGCCACTTCCAGGAGGTTCCCAAGTTCTGCAGGATCTGGAACAAACTTTCCAGCAAGTTCTAGGTCTGCTTGTACTTCAGGCTGTGACATGAGGGATGCTTCATGGTTACGTACAACAGACTATTATATCTGCCTTGAATATTTATCAGCAGGTTTCCTTCTGAGAGCTGTCTGCACTCAGCATATGGAAACTCCATCTGTGCCTATAGAGTGTTTGCACAATTGTCAGCACCAGTTCAGGACTAAACTAAAACAATGAGAGTACTTTGGATATACAATGTAGGAGGCACATCCAAGCCTCCCCAAGGAAAGGGAGGGGATGATTACACAACACTCTTGTTACTGAATGGTTGGGTTTCTTCTTTCCCCTCGTTAGGGAATGGTTGGGGTTGTCTTCTCTCCCCTTGTTAGGGAATGGTTGGGGGTTTCTTCTTTCCCCTTGTTAGGGAATGGTTGGGGTTGTCTTCTTTCCCCTTGCTAGGGAATGGTTGGGGTTGTCTTCTCTCCCCTTGCTAGGGAATGGTTGGGGTTGTCTTCTCTCTCCTTGCTAGGGAATGGTTGGGGTTGTCTTCTCTCCCCTTGCTAGGGAATGGTTGGGGTTGTCTTCTCTCCCTATGCTAGTGAATGGTTGGGGTTGTCTTCTCTCCCTATGCTAGTGAATGGTTGGGGTTGTCTTCCCTTGTTAGTGAATGGTTGGGGTTGTCTTCCCTCCCCTTGTTAGTGAATGGCTGGGGTTGTCTTCTCTCCCTATGCTAGTGAATGGCTGGGGTTGTCTTCCCTCCCCATGCTAGTGAATGGTTGGGGTTGTCTTCCCTCCCCTTGTTAGTGAATGGTTGGGGTTGTCTTCCCTCCCCTTGTTAGTGAATGGTTGGGGTTGTCTTCTTTCCCCTGCCTTTCTCAAATCAATCCTGGAAGATGAAGATTTGATGCACCAGAAGATAATAACAGGACCAAGGGCTTAAGCCACTCATCTTCACTCTAGTTTCCCTGAAGCAATCAATCACTAACTTCACAGCTGGACCATTCAGCCCCAGGCACCCACATCATCTTTGGGTTTTATTTTCACAAGAAAAGCTAATTTGGAAAAAATATCACACCTGAGACTGAGATAAGACTCAACAGCACAAGACTGGTCCCCCATAAATGGCTTGTTTAGCTCACAGCCTGACTTCAGGGCACTAGTCAGAAACGCTCCATGGATTACAGCCCACATGTGTGTGTTTACCTTAGGTGTGGCATAAGGCAGGAGCACAGCAAACCACAATTCTCCTCGCCTTTCCACTGACTCAGAAAGGAAGTCTTACTGCCCCATGTCATAGGGTTGCTCTTCCACTGAAGTTCTTTTGTCTTCTCCTGGACTTGGATTCCAGCCACACTTCCAGAGGGAGCAAACTAAGCTCACCCCAAGCCTTGATTCTGCAGTCACCATGCTAAGGCAGCTGTTCATCAGCACACTAACAGCCCTTTGTGTCCTTCTGCTTCCTCTGAGAGAAGAAAGCCATGCTGGAATTATCTCCTTTAAGCTATCAGAGCTTGTCTCCAAGGGTCTGCACAGAACTGTCTCCTTTTTACTTTACCAAGGCCACATTGCAGTTGCAAGCTGCCAGAAGAAGAGCGATAGGACCTCAAACTGCTACGTTGCATTGCTTGTTTCCAATGCTCTTTGGTCCCACCCAGGAGGCAGCTGGAAACAATTATTTTAATTGAGGATTGACAAGACACTCATACGGTGCAGGTCTTTAAGGCACTCTTGCTCCACCGCAGGTTAAGACATGCCTGTAGTGATGTCATTTACTGTCACATCATTCAGAAGTCACTAAATTCAGGGTGCAAGTGTCGCACGACCTCATCTCCTGAGCGAGGACAGGGGATTTTGCCTCTCATTAGGCTCCCAGGTGGTTCCCAGCATCAGCTCAGCCGTTCCGCAGCCTTTGCTGCTGCTGGATCTGCTGACGCTGGCTGGAAAGCAGCAGAGGCTTCTCCTTTCCGTGCTTTCACACAGCAGGGCCGCCGAGCAGAGCAGAAGGCATTTCCTAGCACGGCAGAACGCCATGGGGGGCTCTAGAGAGCATCTCTGCACCACCTTGGCGAGCAGGGCCACCCCCTCTCGGTCGCGGGGTCCTTCCCTGCCCGCAGCCGCCGGCGCGGTGCAGGCAGCAGCAGAGCAGCTTTCCCCGGCAGCAATTAATGGCATTACCCTCAAAGCTGCTTCCTGCGAGCCTGCAGAAACCGAGCCTAGGCGGGCACCGGACCTCAGCCCGACCCGTGCGGGGAACCGGCGGCTCCGAGCCGGGACGTGTGCCCGTCCCCGTTCCTCCCGCGACCCCGGAGCGCTCCGGCCGCGCCGCATCCCGCCCCACGGCTGCTGCGGCTGAGCCCTGCGAGAGGACCGGAGGCACGGCCGTCCCTCGGTGCGGCGGAGCTCGCTCCCTCCCTCCCTCCCACCCACCTCGTCGTACAGTCGGTAAATCCGCACTCCCATGGTCTCCACCAAGAGCTGCCAGGGGCTCGCCGGCACCGGCTGGTCCAGCTCCCGGCAGGCGGCCTGGAACTGCTGCTCGGAGAAGCCCTGCGGCGGCAGCGGCTCCATTGTCCCCGGCGGCTCCATCGGCGGCGGCCGGGAGCGGGGCACTGGCGGCCGCACCGGGCCCAGCCAATGGCCGCCTCCG
>VWZI01012083.1:207206-240842 GCA_013396835.1 Psilopogon haemacephalus
GCAGGGGTGGTGCGGCGCGGGGGGCGCAGGGGTGGTGCGGTGCGGGGGGCGCAGGGGTGGTGCGGTGCGGAGCCATCGGCGCCGCTCGGGCGCTCTGCAGCCCCCTGAGAGAGAGGAGGCTGGAGCCAGGCGGGGTCGGTGCCTTCCCCGCGAAACGATTGAGAGGAAAGGGCTGCACCGGGGGAGCTCTGGGCTAGACATCAGAAGAAACTTCAGCCCTTAAAGGGTTCTCCAAGGCTCGCACAGGCTGCCCGGGGAGGTGGCTGAATCCCCGTCCCGGGAGGTGATGTGGGATGCCGCAGGGATGTGGTGCTGGGGGGCATGGTTTAGGACCAGCCACGGTCGAGTTGAATAATGCTTGGACTTAATGCTCTTGAAGGGCTTTTCCAGACAAAACGACTCTGTGGTCTCTCTCTGCCCATGGCACTCTGCCCCCGCTCTCCCTGGTGCCGTGCCAGGGCTCGGTGTCTCGGTGCTGCGTGGTGGAATTGGCTCTCCCACGCTGGTGTGTGTCACCTCGCCGGCGGTCCCGTGGTGTGGGACAGGGCCATGCCTGCTGGGTGTTCCCCATGGGTGAAGATGAAAAAGACTTCTATGGGCACATGTAACATTTTGGTTTTCCTCCCCACGCACATTTTAGAGGCAGTTTCCTTACGAACTGTTCGTCGGAGAAGACAGCAAGAAGCCCTAAACGCTCTGCAGCTGGTTTGTGGGTGTTTGACACAGGGGTGCAGCCAGCCTGGCACTGGGGACAGCAAAGAGCAGGTGGCAGCAGTCTTCAGCCCTTTTGGGACTGGGGTGGAAGAGGATGGAGGAATCCACACACCTGACACCTGGCTTTAGCTCCTGCTGAATGACACCATCCTGTGTGTGAGCGTTCAGGTCATCAAGGTGTCAGTGGCTAGGGCAGGTTTGCTCCCTGGAGCTGCAGACCTGTTTTCATGACGGCTCCGTTCTTCTAATCCTTGTGAGGTTTTCCCTGCAGAAAACTGAGCCTTCAGGCTGAAACACATCAGGTCGGAGCTACGGGAGGTGATCAGAGCTACTGAGTGGCAAAGAGCCTGTCTGACAGCGCTCACCCGATGATGCATGTGGTGGCAACCTCTGCACAAGGCTGGCAGCATTCAGCTTCCCTGCCAGGTGCCTGAGTTCATAGACAAAGAGTCCACTTATGTCAGCTGTCCCTTCCAGTTCCAGTCAATTGATTTCCAAGCAGAGCATGAGGATTTCTGGCAGACTCTGGTCTGGACACACAGGCTGAGCATCCTGTTTGCACAGTCCAGAAAGCTTTTGGAGAGAGGGCAAGGTGGCATCTCCTGACCTTTTCCCCAGCCTGTAAATCTGATGCCAGAGTTTGACCTGTATCCTCTCTCCAGTACCATGTCACTAGTGGGGATAAGTCTCTGCTCATATGTGACCTGCTCTCACCTCCCCACTGAAACAGACAGGCAAATGTTCCAGTGGTTTTGTTTTAACCTTTTATTATTAATATTTATACAATATATTTTAAAATGTTTTGGCTTATTTATGTTCTTCTTCTGAATCCTTATGAGCAGATCCTTGGCTAAGCCAAACTGACTTCTGTGGAGCTATGCTGCTCAGCCAGCTGACAGGATGTTAGGGGTTGGAAGGGACCTCTGGAGATCATCCAGTCCAACCCCCTGCCAGAGCAGGATCACCCAGGGCAGGTCACACAGGAACACATCCAGGAGGGTTTTAAATGGCTCCAGAGAAGAGACTCCACAACCTCTCTGGGCAGCCTGCTCCAGGGCTCTGTCACTCTCACAGTGACAAAGTTTTTCCTTCTCTTCCCATGGAGCCTTCTCAGCTCCAGCTTGCCCCCAGTGCCACTTGTGCTGCCCTTGGCCATCCCTGAGCATGGCTGTGTCCTCCCAACACTGCCCTCTACATCTTTAGCACAGCAATGAGATCAGCCCTCAGGCTCCTCTGCTCCAAGCTCCCAGCCTCAGCTCTTTCAGCCTGTCCTCACAGGAGATCTTCCACTGCCTGCACAATCTTGGTGGCTCTGCCATGGACTCTTTCAAGCAGTTCCCTGAAGTCCTTTTCGAACAGAGGGGCCCAGAACTGGGCACCATGTTTCAGATGTGGCCTCAGCAGGGCAGAGTAGCAGGGATCTAATCTTTAAAATGGAATAGGAAACAGTGCTCTGCAGGTGAGACCTACTCAGTCTTGCAGAAATATTTCTTTAGATGGTAGTTTTATTTTACCATTTTTCTGTCTCACTTCTAAATCCCACTCAGGCTCTGGGACAGGGCTCATATGAGACTGAAAGAGCAAGGAGCCCTGTTTGTGGCAGAGGGCTCCAGTGATGCTGGCTGAGCGCTGCCTGTTGTGTTGCAGGGAGTGTTTTGCACCATGTGGTTGCCTGTATGGCCTCAGAACTGAGCTGGCTGCAGCTGCCTGGACACTGCCCTCAGCCTTCTCATGTTAAAAAAGAGATTTCTCTCACAAGGCCACTCTGGGGACCAAAGCTTGCAGAAAAAAGGCATGGCTGTGTGACCTTTTTTTCCTTGGTAAATAAGGAGTGGTGACTTCTAGGAAAGCACAAACAGTTCCGAAAGGAGGCTTTTATCTTCTGCTTTCAACGTGTATTTGCGTAACTGTTGTTATTTATCACTTCTGCAGCCGTCCCTTGCCCTTAGCTTGGGGATAGGCTAAATCTTTGAACCCAAACCCTTTGATATCTGCCCTCCTAGTGGGGCTGCAGTCTGCAGTGAGCTCAGACACAGCAGGGACTAACTTCCTCGAGCTCTGCCCCGCCGGGCGGTAGGACAGCAACTGCTTCAGGGCAGCTGGTTCTGGGAACATGAACCCAAGCCTCAGGCACAGCTACTGAGAGCAACCTGGATACAGCACGATCTGGTCCTGCACATGGGTCAGGCGCTTAACTGGAGGCAAACAGAAGGTTACTATTGCAGGGCAACGAGAGGGTGTTTCCAAAGTGCCCACAGCTTGACCCCCCTACTTACTATTTCTTAGGTATTTAGCTGTTGCTGCTTTGAGTGGGAGACGATACCTCAAGAAAACTTGCTGATCTGGGCTGCCGGTGGGATTAATGCTCCCCAGCTGCCCACCTGTTTGTTTTTTTTTCAGGGTGGAAATAATCTGGGTTAATTCCACTCCATCACCTAACCTTGCTGTTACTGGCATCAGCACCCAGCCGCTCTTTGGCTTCTGTGGTGTGGAATGAGACCATCGGGAAGCCACCTGCGAGCAGAAATGAGCCCAGCAGCGAATGCCAGGCTGAAGTTTGATTTCCTGTGTTTGTTTTGGGTCTGGGTATCCGTATGTGAGAGCGCTGCAGCTGCACTGCGTTTTCCTGCCTCTGTCTCTGTGTGGCAGTGGTGCACTTCGAGAAATTCTTGAGGACGAGCTAAAAAGGTGGGATTTTTGATGGGTTCAGCTGCCGTGCAGACAGGTACATGCTACTGTCATCCCATTTTACTCAGGGCAGTCCGAAAACTTGGCAGAAGTGCTGAATGGTCCTGCCCCAGCATTTCTGCAGCCTGCACGTTCTATTGCACACAGCCAAACCAGTTACAGTCTTCTGCTACTGGTCTTTTAGTCACTGTGTTGTGAAAAAAGCTTTCCCCACAAATTGCTTCCTGCCCTTTGCAGCTTGCAAGAAGCAAATTCTTCATCCAGAAAGATGAAAAGCAACGAGAGCATCTCCCTCACACACACACATATGCATGCGTGAGGAGGCAGCCTGTGCTTGCTCCTGCCTGAGTCAAAGGGAGATTTGTTTCTTCAGCACTCTTAAAACGTGGAGAAACTCAGCCTGCCTGCCACACAGAGACCCTTATATGTTCCATATAGTTTCTATTCCTGCTGGACTGTGCAGGTGGGAAGGGGCACCCAGAGTGGCTATCATCTTTTTAGCACAGCACTAGCACAAGGCATGCACTGTTTGAGCTGTCACAGGAGGTCTTATGTGGTCATTAAACACTGACTCCTAACAGCCTTCTTCACAGAGCTGAGACCAACTCCCCCTACAAAGGTGACTTTAATGGCATTAGGCCCTTGCACAGATCTGACTGTGCCTGTGTTGAGCATTTAGTTTCACCCAGTGGAAGAGGATTCAGAGAAGAACTGAGTTCAAGGCCAGGCTGGACGAGGTCTTGAGCGACCTGATCTAGTGGGAGGTGTCCCTGCCTATGGCACAGGAGGGTTGGAACTGGATGATCTTTAAGGTCTCTTCCAACCTAAACCATTCTATGAAGAACTGAGTTCTGCTGATCCCCTGCCTTCTAATGCTGAGGATTTTGGTATCTTTGGTAAAGAGTTTGAACATGCTGGAGCCCTGGTGCCAGGACCATTTTCACTTGTGGTTTACACCTTTTCATGGAGTCACAGAATGCCCCAGGTTGGAAGGAACCTCAACCTCCCCACCATGGGCAGGGACACCTCTCAGCTAGGCTCAGCTCCTCAAGGCCTTATCCAGCCTGGCCTTGAACACCTCCAGGTAGGAGGCATCCACAGCCTCCCTGGGCAGCCTGTTCCAGCCTCCTCACCCTTGTACTGAAGAACTTCTCCCTCAGCTCCAGTCTAACCCTGCTCTGCCTCAGCTTCAAACCATTCCCCCTTGTCCTGGACAGCCTCTTGAAAAGTGCCTCTGCAGCCTTCCTGTGGGATCCCTTCAGCTACTGGGAGGCAGCTCTAAGGTCCTTTTGGCTCCAGGTTTGTGGGAAGCGATGCCCTCCCAGTGCAAACAAAGTGGGCATGGTGAGGTGCAACCTGTCTGCCTGGCTAGTTTTAAAACCTCACTGTGGGAGGGAAGGGGTTGCAGCTTTATCTGGATGACCTAAAATGACTCATCCACCAAAGATAAGCTGTTTAGATCTTGACTGGATGTGGCAAGTAGTTATCACTGCCACACCCTCTACTTTCCTAACCTGTTTAAGTGGATGTGGAAAGGTTTCTAAATGCTTCCTTTTGCATCTGGTGCTGCAGCAGGTGACAGGGCTGGGAGGCTGTCTTGTGGGCATAGTCAGAACTGATCTTACTGCACTAATTCTTTCCTTTTTAACCACCCTTTTAGCTCAGATAATTTACTGGGAATGCCACAGAAGCCATTTATTGTGGTCTTCCAGTATCTGAAGGGAGCCTACAGAAAAGCTGGGGAGGGACTTTTTAGGCTATCAGGGAGTAACAGGACTAAGGGGAATGGAGCAAAGCTGGAGATGGGGAGATTCAGACTGGATGTGAGGAGGAAGTTTTTGAGCATGAGTGGTGAGAGGCTGGAATGGGTTGCCCAGGGAGGTGGTTGAGGCAACATTCCTGGAGGTGTTTGCAGCCAGGCTGGCAGAGGCTGTGGACAGCCTGATGTAGGGTAGGGTGTCCCTGGGCATGGCAGGGGGGTTGGAACTGGCTGATCCTTGTGGTCCCTTCCAACCCTGACTGATTCTAGGATTCTATGATCTGTTATATAGGAGAAAACCTTAGCTATATGCAGTATATTCTGGATAGATCTTGCCTATGAATTTAGTCCCAAGGACAGTAGTCTAGAGAGAAGCTTGATTTAGAGGAAATAATTAAACCACTGACCTGAGGGGGTGTTAGCTGGAAGCTGGTCGTTTTCTTTCTGCTGCTGGAGAGTGGAGGAGAGCTGCTGGAGATGCTCCTTTGCATTGGACTGACCATTTGAAGAGGGGAGCACTGTGTGCCAGTGCTGGCAGAGCAGGGAAACAAAGTACAAAATGTCTCTTGACATCACCTTGGAGGCAAGGTTGGACAAGTCCCTTTGCAGTGCTTTGCATTTCACTTCATCTCTTCGTGCCCTCTGACTTCTTTGGGCTACTCAGTGCAGCTGGAAGAAGAAGAAAAGCCCTCTGCAGAGCCACGGGAACAGCTCACTCCTTACTCTGACTTAAGTCTTGAGCTGATTCTGGTGGATCCTGCTGCTGTAGCCTCTACCATTTCACTGTCCTGGTGAAATGACAGGGGCCCATGTTTGTTTCCAGCCAGGGGGCTGCCACCCTGGCTAAAGACTCGGGTTCTGGAACTGCCTTGTGCAAGATGCAGGCTTTGGCTGCTGGTGTGGTGGTGCATCCCTCTGATAATTGAAAGCACATGCCAGACGAGGAATGCAGCTCTTCAGATGTGACCTTCATGCAATTACGAAAGCAGCAGGAGATAAGAACAATTGTTTCCCGTTCCAGGTGTCCTGTTTTCTTCAGCTCTGCAGGAGGATTAAGTGAAAGTGGAGCAGGGCAGTAGCAGGGTTCAAATGCACAGCAGGAGAACTGATGTTGAGCAAAGGACTGGCAGGATCTAATGGAGTTCAAAGCAAATTCCTTTCCCCGTTCCAAGTCACCAGAGAGGTTTGTCTCTGTCACTATCAGCAGCCTGATTGCAGGCAGGGTGGGTGGTTTGCAGAGCTAGCAGCCGAAGGGACTGAGCTCCCTACTGCTCTAAACTGTTCTAAAGAGAGGGGAGCTACAGCATCTGAGGTGAAACGGTTTCGTTGCAGGGTTGAGGTGGCTTTGCCGAGGGCTCCCTTCCCCAGCACAACACACAAACGCTGCAGGAGGTGCTGAGGACAATTTCTATCGTGTTAAACAAGTTGCCAGAGTGCTTTCTGAAAGCTTCAGTCAGTGCACCCCACTTCACTGAAATGAAGCAAAACCTGGTGGGAGGGTTTGGGAAAAGGCAAGAAAAAAACTAATTGAATAAGAAGCCCACAAGGGCTGCACTTTGCCAGATTAATGAGTCACTCTTTGCTGTGCTGTTAGGGCCCAGGAGACTGTTAGAAGCTCAAAGGAAGCTGTGAAGTATGGCAAATGTGTCTTAGTAGGCAGAGGCACAGCATTGCTCAACTGAGGAGCAGAGCTCTGCTCTCTTAGCAGGCTGCAGGCTTCCAGAGTCCCACAGGCTTCTCCCTTACTGTCCCAGCACAGGCTGCAGGCTTCCAGAGTCCCACAGGCTTCTCCCTTACTGTCCCAGCACAGGCTGCAGGCTTCCAGAGTCCCACAGGCTTCTCCTTTACTGTCCCAGCACAGGCTGCAGGCTTCCAGAGTCCCACAGGCTTCTCCCTTACTGTCCCAGCCTCGGGGCCAGCACCTCCTCCAAAGCAGCTGTGCTAGGGCCGCTGGGAGGAGGTTGTGTCATCAAGAGTAGGTCCTCAAGGGGGGCTGTTTGACATTTAACCACAGGTGTGGACCTGTAGCCCCTCACTGCAGCTGTTGCTCAGGCCTTAAGTTGCCTCAGCTGTTTGTGCTGAATTTCTGCAGGTGCCAAACCTGCTGCCTGGGATGTGTTTGCTGCTGCTTTCCTGACATCCTCGGAGAGTCACACTCAGAACACAGCAGGACCCTAAAAGGCAGAGATTGTCACTGGTCCCTTTCTTTTTTAAACACCAGAGGAGTGGTACCTAGGATGTATTTGACCCTTTGGTGCCTGAGAGCTACAAACCCACCCTTGTAAGGGGGAGCCCACTGATGGCTCAGCACTGGGGGGGAGGTGTCCTTTCCATCACAGCTTCTCTGCTTCACAGGAAGGAGCTACTCTGCCACTGGGTCTGCAAGAGGCTGTGACTTTCTACCCTATTGCTAGGGGACAGAAACACCTCGGTTCTGAGCACAGCTTCAATGTCTGTTTATGTGTATACTTCAGATTAGTTCCTCAAGAATCAGCACTGGGAGTTATTTTATGTAATACTTGTCAGTATTTTATGTAATACTTCCAGTAATAAAGTTGGCATGGAAAAGTGAGAATGTCCTAATGGAACTGCTGATGGTGTAAGGCTGGGAGGGAGGCTCTCATATCAACACAGGAGGACCAACTGCTGCACTGGAAGGGCTAGAGGGGAGTTGATGTAATGGGAAGGGAGTGAAATTTAAGTCATGCACACGTGTTAGCAGTGACAGAAAATGATAACTGGGGCTGGTAGTGGAGAAAAGTTCAGAAGTGCTGTACAAGCAGGGGCTAATGATGAAATATTTGTGTTTCGTATTCATGTTTCTGGAAAATATTTGTGCTTCCATGCAGAACACTGCTAAGGTCTCATCTGAAAAAAAAAAGAAAAGAAAAGATGGAAAATAGGAGTGAGAGAGAGTCTGATTTCTAGGAGTTAAAGAGTTAGTTGCCAAAGGAAGGAACATCTATTTCAGACAAAGACTTACTCCTCCCTGTATAATTGTCCACAAATCCATGCAGCTAGGAATAAGGTAGAGGTTGTTAGAGGTCAGCAGAGTAAGGCTCATGTTAGTATTCCAGCTGGAGGAGCCTGAAATCCTGTTGCTGTGAGGTGGAACTCGACAAGTTTAATAAAGATATTAGCTGGCACAGCTGCCTGTATTAGGAAGGCCTGGACTTAATGACCCAAGAGGTTCTCTCTGACAGCTCTGCCCAGATCCAGTTTGCTTGAATGCTGAAATGCTGCCCTGATTGGAGGGAACACTTGCAAATGGGTTTGAAAAGTGCCAGTTTGCAGCATGAAGTTGTGGAGCTCTTCCAGAACTCCCTGGCTGGTTGGACTGGAGGAGAAGAGCCCTTGGCAGGATCTCTGCCACTGAGGAGTTCTTAATGATGCACAGGGTGAAATCCTGGGCCCCTGAAGTTGATGGAAGCTTTGCTATTGGTTTCTGTGAGGCCAGGATTTCACCCTGGAAAGGGAGTCAAAAGTACAAGTGTGCTTTCAGGGGCTGATTGAATCCATCTGGTGCGCTGCTCCTTTTATCAATCATTGATAAAATACTGCCTTGAAAATATAAACTTCGGGTAAGCTTAACCACATTCAATTCAAGCATGCACTTTGACAAGCCTTGAAAGCAAAACCTCTCTGCTTTTTGTCTGAAAAGAACAGAAATCAGGGTAAAAAAAAATAAAACAAACCAACCAAAAAACCACAAACCCATCTGCTCCAGCCTAGTATTTGATATTCTGCTAAATAGAGTGATTAAAGTGTAAGAAGGAGAGCTAAGTATTTGTAGGTGATACAGCAAACTTTGTTCTCTAAAGCTGTGATCCAAAATTTTGTTCCTGAGCAGTCAACCCCCCCTGCTAGGAGTTCACCTGGACCAGGCTTTTGCAGTGCCACCCAGCACGGCCAACCCAGGAGGGATGGGCCCCATCCATGGTCTTGTTGAGACTGATGGGGCCTGGCATCCTGCTCAGTGCTGAGCAGATGGACACAGAGGGACGGAAAACCTCCTCCCAGCCCCTGTGCTTGAGCTGACACGGACAGGGCACGATGCTGGCGAAGCAAGAGACACGCAGATCCCCACCGTCAGCATCTCCGGTGGCCATGTGGGACCCTGCAGCGCCAGTACCGCCGAGGGGAGCGGCGTGGGCAGGGCAGGCTCCTTGCTCGCCCAGCCCAGCCTGATCCCTGAAGTCCGTCCTTCCTCCGGGCACCCTCCCAAAGACAGCCGGACCTTCCCCGGTGAGTGCCGCCCCGCCCGCCGCAGCTCCCGCCGCTGAATTTGCTCCGCTCCCTCGATTGCTTCGCTCTCACCAAGAATTTTGTTTACAGCCCCTTGCGCAGGCAGCTGCATCCCTCTCTTATGCTTGCTCCGGGCTGCTGCCCGCCGCGGTCCCGTCCGGCAGTCGGGAGGTAAGACGCGGCTCGACTCGGCTCGGCACCGCATGGCACGGCACGGCACGGCACGGCACGGCTCGGCTCGGCTCGGCTCGGCTCGGCTGGGCTCGGCTCGGCTCGCAGCCGCAGGACTCTCACGCCCGTCGGCCGCGCCCCCGCTGCTTGTCGGTGCCCGCAGGGCTCCAGCTCCGCCGCTGCCGCCGTGCCCGGGACTCGGCTCCCCGCAGCAGCGGGACGGGTTGGGGCTGCTCGGGTGCCGGGGCAGCCCTGCTCGCCGCCTGCCTTCAGCCCCGCTCCTCCCGTCTGGGTGTCCCCGCGGGATGCAGTCCGCGGGTGGAGGCTGCAGACTCTCCCAGTGCGTGTGCCCGGAGCTGTACCTTCGCTCGCTGCGGGACGGGGGGCAAAGAGCCAGAGAAAACTCCCCTCACCCCCTCGTCCCTCCGCAAGCTTGCCGAGGTGTGCGGGCAGGCCGTGCCGACACGTAGCGGTTTGCTGTAGGTGTGCTGGGGGAGTTTTCAGGCGCGCTTGAACCTTTTGCCATTTGCAGATGACGAAGTTTTGTTTGCGGGGAGGTTTGGCTGGCTCACATCTTACCTCCAGCTACGCCTGGGAAGTAAAAGAGATGTGACTGTGGTACCTAAAAACTCGGCGGTAGGAACTGCTGGACATGCCGAAGCTCAGGCAGCTGGCACGGGTGGGTTATGCTCTCCTCCTGTACGTGAAGTTCAGGGTCTGATCCTGGGCTCTTGTCAGCTCCGCTTCTGGTGCTGCCTGCCCGCGAATCTTTAGATGGAGAAGAGCCGCGGGGCTGCTGTGTGCAGGAGAACGGCAGCCTGCTGGATTCCAGATGAACTCTGGCTCCCCATCAGCACAGAAGGGCTCCTTAATGCTGCTTGCCGCGGTCACTTTAATACAGTGCCAAGTGTGAAGCACGAGCCTCAGCACTGGAATTTTACATAAGCAAACAGGGGGGTCTGAAATATTATGCGAGATACAGAGAATCAGGTCCAGAGTGCCACTGATTCTGAGTAAAGTGCAAAGAAGAGGAAGGGATTGTGGTGGCTGAGGAATCGCAGCTCTCTGTGCTTGCACCGAGATGTGGGAAGCCCCCTGAGAGAGCACCGCACTGAAATGGTTCAGAGTTAAAATGCTGGAAGCTTAATATCTGCTTCTCATGTGCTGCTGCTTCTCAGCTCTGTGGTGAGGAGAGAAGGAATCCAGGCTGTAAGAAGTTGCTCTGTCAGTGAAGTATTTTGATAAAGACTTTGATGTAAATAAGTTACCTGAACCATTTGTGGTCAAGGCCAAACATAGCTTAGTTCCCCACCAAGCCGCTCATCTCTGCAAGGAATGATGCTGGCAGAGGGGCTCAGGAGGCACAACCATGCTAGGAAGAGCTTCTCCAGAAATGGGATCGTTTGTCTAAGATGGGAGGAAGCAAGATGGTTTCAGAGACCTGCTTTTGCTTGAATGCAATCCACATTGTTTATGCAAAATGTGGGTTTTTTTCTTCTTCATTTCCCTCCAAACCTTTTCCCAAAACTAAACTAATTGCCGGGGAGTGTGCACAGGAATATGGCCAGGGAGATAGATGAGGAGGCTCCTGTCTTATTAACTGCCTAAATATACTTGAACCATGTCACAGGCTTGTTCCAAGGATCACCCAGGGAAGCGCAGCAGCAGTTTGTGTCTGTGAGAGGTTTGTGTTTGTCAGAATAACCAGGAACAAGGAAAAGCCCTGGAAGTTTGTCACTGTGAACTGGCTTTTGTGAACTTACTCTCATCCCAGCTGAAGACCTCATGCCTGAGTGGCAAAATGAGCACACATAAAAAGTGAATGTTGAGTAAGATTAGCAACGTAAATCTCTGCTGCTTCCCACGTTTTACCCAGCTGCTTGGTCACCTCACAGCTGCTTCTGCAGCTGAGAGCAATTTCCGTGGCTCTGCTCTCTGCTGTCACCCGGCTCAGCTGCAGGTCTGGTTCAGATGGTTGAGTTTGGGAATCTTGTTTTAGAATGGCCAGTAACAGAAATGGACAACAGCAAATGCAACGGGCTTGGGCTTATGACAGTGAGTCTTGGCTCTGTTTGCCTCTTTTCGGAGAGGAGTCTTTGGGATGATTCTTGTTAGGTTTTGTTACAGTAGAATAGATTGAGAAGGAGGTTTCGGTGGGAAGTGTGTTGGTGCTGGCAGCTTACAGCTGGGAAAATCAACACACAGGGAGGTGACAGTGGTTTAGCACCAGACTTGGTGGAGTTAGAGAATGGTTGGATGCAGTGAACTGAAAAGGCTTTTGCAGCCAAAACAATTCTATGATTCTATGAAGTGATTCGCTCAAATAAACCAGAGACGTCAGAGAGACAACCCCAAAGAGTTCCAAGTTGTGGTTCACAAAGGTGAAGGGAGCAATGGAAATGAAGTTCAACTGCAGAAATTAATGTGCATTGCCTCGTCCTGCCTGACCCTCTCTAAGGGACTTGCCTGGGTTGTGGCAATCACCACCAAGACGTCACATCATCAAAATAAAGTATTACCTAGGGCCAGAAAGAAATGGGGGTGGCTGCTGCCAAGAAAGGAGGCTGAAGCCGCTAGGAGAGCCAGCGGGAGAACATCTCCTGCTTCCGCTAGGCTGGGAGCAGAGGTCGGCATGCAGCGGGAGCCTTTCCATCCAGGAGTTTTGTTCTTGAGAAGCTGCTACTGAATATCCAACAATTTTTTTTATTTTTTTTTTTTTTCTCGTAGGAAAACTTCCACGCTGGAATATTGTCACCTCCGGTTCATCATTCAGCAACATCTGACACTTCAAAGCCCGGAGCAGCTCTCACCGCTGCGTGGCTGTGCCTTGAATTGACACATGAGCCCCCGGGCGCAGCCTTCCTGTGCTCCCTGAGCCAAGGGATTTGTTACAATGGATTTCTGCCGGACCTGGTAGGTGTGCGCACGCTAGTGGCTTCCACGGCTTTTCGCTACATCTCAGCTTACACTTCTTAGGGGCTCTCCTGTTTATCCAGAGGTAGCCGCAGGTTGCCAGAGAAACGCATTCCTGCTGCGAGGCACCGCAGCTCCTCGGGGCGGTCCTTGTGGTGTGATTAGTGAGAGGATGCTGCTGTTGCCGGGGATCTTCGCCTCCGTTTCTTGCCCTGAAACTTGAACCAAGTCACCTGTTGGCGTAAGTCAGAAGTGACTTTGCTGGCAACGAGGACCGAGCGCCCTGTTTTCTCGGGCCGAATACCTTCACTCCCACTTCCGAGGGGTTCTGGTGTTTATTTGACTTGCAGGATTTCGACAGAGGGCTGTTTGTTTGTTTTCTCCGAGTGCCTGCTTGCCTACATCCTATTGCAGGCAAGAGCTGTGCTCCTCATGAGTCAACATTCGCCCTGGAATTAATTTTTGTGGCTTAGGAGACGATTTTTAGAAGTTCATATTAGGTTTTTTTGGTGGTATAAATTCTCTCATTCGTAGATTCACAGAATGGGTTGGGATGAAAGGGACCTTAGAAATCATCCAGCTCCAATCCCCTGCCATAGGCAGGGATACCTCTCACCAGCCCAGGTTGCTCAAGGTCTCATCCAGCCTGGCCTTGAACACCTCCAGGAGGAACACATCCACAACCTCCCTGGTCAACCTGTGCCAGTGTCTCCCCACCCTCACTGTCAAGGATTTCTTCCAAATCTCCAGCCTAAATCTGCCCTCCTCAAGCTTCAATCCATTCCATCTTGTCCTATTGCAACACCACTGACTAAATGTCTCTTCCCTCACACAACACAGCAGGGACCGACATTCCCAGGTTGGAAGGGACCCCAAGCGTCATCTGCTTGAACCTTTCTAGGTGAGGGTCCAGTTGGAATGAGCTGGCCCAGCACCCTGACAAGCTGAGTCTGAAAACTGCCCAGTGCAGGGGACTGCACTGCTGCCCCTGGGAGATGATTCCAATGTCTAATTCTTGTCAGGAGAAAGCATTTTCTTCTGGAGACCAACAGGAATCTCCCCAGCAGTAACTTGTCCCCATTACCCCTTGTCTTCTCCATGGAACTCTTTGTAAAAAGGGAGTTTCCCTTCTCCTGGTAGCCACCCTTTATGTCCTGGTCCATGGCAATAAGGTCGCCCCAAAGCCTCCTCAAGGCTGAACAAACCTTACTCTCTCATCATCCTCTTTAGGGAGGGAAAGGCTGCTCTGTCTTGTAGCTGCTGAGCCCCTTGCAGGACTGAGCCCTGAAGATGGCTGTGCACAGCAAGGGACAGCATTGAGCTGAGCATTCCTCCTTAGAGCAGAAGAACAAAAGCTTTGTCAAACCAGAGCTGAACTTTCCTTCTCTCATTAAGATTGAGGGAAAGTGGGATACAAACTCTGTGACTAGGTTCACTGTGCAGCCTGCTTGTGTGTGTGCTGAAAACCAGTGAAATCCTCTTTCTTGTAGCACACAAGGTCAGCTACATGAGGCACAGACCCAAGGGCTCTCCACAAAGGATGAATATGTCTTAGCAACAAGGGTGGGAGTGGTGGGAAAGGAAAAGGAGAACGCAAGTATCTGGCAATTAACTTCCTAGTTCCAGATGTGAGGGTGATAAAAGTGATAAAAGCATTGCTGCAGTGCCAGCCCTTTTCCTTCTCCTCCAGGCTGTGCATCATGCTGCTCCTACCAGAGAGAGCTGCACAGCCCCTGCCAGAGAGCCATGAGGAGTCCTCTCAGCTGCTCACAGCAGAAGAACCTGGGAGTTCCCCACTCTTCTCCCTGGTGTGTGCTGGAGTGCACTGAACACACAGCCTGGTCCTAGACAGCACAGCCATGGTGGCCTCAGCACTGTCAGAAGGTCACTGAATTCTCCAGGGTAGTCCCCACGCCACCACAGCCCCAGTGAGATGGGCAAAGTCTGTCATGAAAGCTGCAGCAGTGGAGAGGCAGAGGCTCAACCTGCCCTGATCGGGTGGACTCCAGTTGCACACTGGGCTCCGTGGACCCAAAAGCTGTTTTACTTCTAATGCAAATGCAGCCAAACTCTGCACTGCCTGTAGGACTGAGGCAGTGCACACAACGTGGAGCAAGGGGGAGAGCATCCTGATGTTGCAAGATGAAAGGGTATGACTGTAAATCTCCCCTCCCAGCAGCATGGATGTGGTTCCATCGACCTGTAAGAACCCTGTTGCTTTTGCATTAAGCCAATTTAAATGGCAAGCTGACAGCCTGGTGCTGATCATCATCACAGAATGGGTTAGGTTGAAAGGGACTTCAAAGATCACCCAGTTCCAACCCCATGCCGAGAGCAAGGACACCTCCAGCTAGCCCAGGTTGCTCAAGTCCCTTCATACTAAACTGAAATGTGTCACTCCCATACCCATCCAAACTGGCTTTGAATACTTCCAGGCTTGGAGCCTCCAAACTTCTGTAGGCAACCTGTTCCAGAGCCTCAACACTGTCAAGAGGAAGAATTCCTTGCCAATGTCTTGTCTAAATCCAGCTTCTTGATGTTGCTATACACCAGCTTGCAGCTGGCATTTGCTGGGTGCAGAGGACTGTCTGCATCCCCATCCCCCCACACCCTGACCCTAGGCATGACCATCTGATTGGTTTTGCTCAGTGCCAGATGCCTTGAGCAAGGGCTCGCTGGGCACTGCTGCCTTGTGCTGGGCCAGTTCTTGCCTGTGTTTCTGTGATGCAGGTTGGAGCCAGTCTGTGTAGTGCCTGAGCAGGTGTAAAAAAAACAGCATGGAAGAGCGTGTGAGTAGGAGAATTTTTAACCAGAACAGCCTGTGGACTTCCCCTACTCACCAGAAGCTGTAATGCCATAGAAATCTGAAGTGCACCCAGAAATGCTGGCTTTAGGAGCGAGCTTACAGTGTGGTTTGGCCCACGGTGCTTCAAGGCTGGTGTCTGCCTTGGTCTGTAACTCTGCCACGAGGACTGACTCACATCCTCCACAGTCAGCAGCATTCCAGTTAGTCTTGGGCACCAGTTCTGGTGGGATCAGAGTGTCTGGCAATGGTAACCCTCCTGAGCTGAACTCCTGCTCTTCTCTCCACAGTGCGGTGTGCGCTCAGCAGAGCCTGCTCTAGCCTGACAGCTGACCCAGGCGAGACAACCGAGATGGCAAACGAACCGATTAAAGAGATCCCAGGCACTCCAAAGCATCCTGATCCTGTGACCGTGGAGAAGAGCAATAACAATGACTGCGTGATAACCACCATCCCTCTGGTCAGCGAGTGCCAGCTGACGGCAGCCACGGGGGGAGCAGAGCTCTCCTGTTACCGCTGCACCATCCCCTTCGGCGTGGTTATCCTCATAGCCGGCATCGTGGTGACTGCCGTGGCATACAGCTTCAATTCCCACGGGTCCATCATCTCCGTGTTTGGATTAGTCCTCTTGTCATCAGGACTCCTCTTGCTGGCTTCCAGCGCGGTCTGCTGGAAAATCAGGCAGCAAAACAAGAAAGCCAAGAGGCGAGAGAGCCAGACAGCGCTGGTGGCGCATCAGCGAACCTTGTTTGGTTAGAGGCAGCCGAGAGAGGGCTGGACAGGAGGCTGAACCTGGACTATTTATCACTGGGAGACACTGCAGGTGTTAATTTAACTTTGGAAATGAACTGAAATCGGAGTGGATTAAGAAATACACTTTAAAAAAAAACAAAAAACAAACCAACCTCTGGAAGTGCTCTTAAATATTTCCCTTCCTGCAGCCTCGGGAGTGATGCTTTCCGAGAGGGAGGAAAATCCACTTTGTCCTCCCTCAGGGAACTGGATCATCTTAACTGCAGGCACCCAAACTGCACTCCCCAGCCTGCTGATTGTGCTGGAAAGGGAGCTTGTGAGAACGAAGGAACTCGTTTGAACTGACTGGAAGGGCCAGAGGTCCCCTTCAAATGCACACTGTGATGTGTGACCCAGGGGAGAAGCCACAGCATCTGAAGTGACTACAAGCTCACAGCCTGTGGCTTCAGCTGGAGCTCCAAACAGACCCCCCCAGACAAAGCAATAACAACCAAACCCTCTGCAGATTGCTCAATAAGCTGATTCTCATATTTTATGTAACTGTCCCCTCCCAATATCTGTGGTACTTCCCTCCCCTTCCCCCCTTTATTTTGTAAATCAACTAATATGGATGTTGTTTTCCTGTCGACTAGCGCTAGGTAGCCGCCTGTAATTAGTTCTATTGTCTAACCTAAATAACGAGGGGTGGGTGTAGCTTTAAGGCACGATGAGACTGGTTCTTGTAACTTAAAGTGGTCAGGTCTAGCACTTTGGATTATTTTGCTATAAAATCCCCGAGTAAATGTCATTGAAATGATGTTCAGTGCTGCTAGACCTTTAGAAGCCCTGGGAGGGGGCTTACTGGTGCCAGGACGCTCGTGCCTTCAGCTCTGCCTGCTCTCTGCTTCTCTTTGTAGAGCAACATCTGTGACAGGAACTGAACGTGAGTGCTGCTGATCTCTTCCAGAAGTTGTGGATTCTGGGTGTGAGGCTGAGAGCTCATCCCTCTAGCAGCTTAGCTCTTGGAGGACCACACAGGCAGTCCTGCAGACCCTCAGGCGGTGCTGGGCATACCTATGGGTAATGACTTGTGGAAGCAAAGTCACCTCTGTGGGGTTTGCTGAATGAGCTTTGGGATGATGAGTCTTGCCCAAAAGCAGGTGCCAGGTGTCTCCTGCATGTGTCTGAGGTGTTTGAGGCTGTAACTCACATTCTTTCAGCTTTCCTCAGGTGGTGACTAGTTGAGGGGCTGGTCTGAAGCAAACCAGAACATTACTGTTCAGTTTGGAGAAGAGGAGGCTCTGAGGTGACCTTCTTGTGGCCTTCCAGGATCTGAAGCAGACCTACAAAAAAGCTGGGGAGGGACTTTTTAGGCTATCAGGGAGTGACAGGACTAGGGAGAATGGAGCAAAGCTGGAGGTGGGGAGATTCAGATTGGGTGTGAGGAGGAAGTTGTTGAGCATGAAAGTGGTAAGAGCATGGCAGGGGGGTTGGAACTGGCTGCTCCTTGTGGTCCCTTCCAACCCTGATTGATTCTATGAATCTGTGATTCTTCAGCTGTATTTTGAAGGGCAAGTGCTGAGCCAAGTCACAAGCTTCCAGCCCAGAGTGTATGTATGAGGGTGGCAGAAGGAAGATGAGCTGCAGGAATGAGCTTGTGATGAGGGCTTGTAGTGATAGGATGAGAGGGAATGGATAGGACCTTGAGGAGGGCAAATTTAGACTGGAAACTGGGGAGAAATTCTTTCCAGTGAGGGTGAGGAGACACTGGATCAGACTGCCCAGAGAGGCTGTGGATGTCCCCCTCCATGAAGGTGTTCCAGGCCAGGTTGGATGAAGCCTTGAGCTTGGGCTGGTGGGAGATGTCCCTGCCCGTGACAAGAAGCTAGGACTGGATGATCTTTAAGGTCCCTTCCTACCCAGACCATTCTGTGAATCTAGAATCATAGAATCAGTCAGGCTTGGAAGGGACCACAAGGATCATCAAGTTCCAAACCCCCTGCCATGCCCAGGGACACCCTACCCATCTGTGAGTCTTCTCTCTTTTATTTTTTTCTCTCTCTTTCTTTTATTTTTCCTGATTTTTCCAGTGCCAGGCTTTTGCCTGCAGACCTCCCCTTCACCCTCCAGAGCTTCTGGCCTCCATGCTGACTGTGGTGATGCCAGCTCAGCACACACCTTCAGCGGGTCATCGGGAAGCCCTGCACTTCTCAGGCTGCGGTCAGCCAGGCACTGTGCCCTAGGTGATGCCTTTTCCCTCTGCCCTCCCTGCCTTAAGCTGGTTACATCCACCCCTTATCCCCCGGATTTGCAGAGTGCGCTCCCCTGTTTTAAATAGAGCAGGCTGGCTGCAGGGGAGGGCATGTTTGGAGGCAGTATTTGCGTTGCCACACTCCGTGGTTACCAGACGCTATAATAAAATCGCTTGCATCAGAGGGAAGCTGACAACACATTTTAGCACTTCCACAGCCCTCCCTTAATCACGGCAGGAAGCTTTCCTGCCGCTAGCGGGGCCCGTTGCGTCACCCAGCACATCTGACACCGGTGTCAGGTGTCAATCACTTTGCTTAAGGTCATTAAAAATATTAGGGGGTGTCCCCTTACGACGTCCAGGTCCTGCCCGAGTGACAATTCGTGGGCAGCGCATGGCATGATAAATAATGGAACAGGTGGGCTACAAGGGGGTGCCCTTCCTGTTTGAAACGAGAGGGCTGATTGACATCAGCAAAGCTGGGCAGGCTCCGGAGGGCTCTTCGCCACCTCCTCCCCCCACCCCCAGTCCCCTCAACACAATGATTTGCTGACTCCTTCTTCCCCCTCCCCGTTTCGTTTTGCTCAGCGGAATTCGGCAGGCTGCTGAGGAGAGGGCTGCAGAGGTGCAGCGATTGCAGCACGCAGGTGGAGCAGCTCAGCCCTCAGCAGAAGCAGCCTCTTGTCCTCTTCAGAAGTCCTCCCCGTGCCTGGGTCCTCCCTTCGCCGCTGCTGTGCTTCAGGCCAGTTTGCGTGCAGTGAGGGGAAGGACAAGGAGCAATGGATGGAAGCTGCAGCACAGGAGGTTGCAGCTCAACACAAGAGGCAACTTCTTGCCTGTGTGGGTCCCAGAGCACTGGCACAGGCTGCCCAGAGTGGTTGTGGAGTCTCCTTCTCTGGAGCCTTTCAGTGCCTGTCTGGATGCGTTCCTGAGCTGGATTGTCTGGTCCTGCTGTGGCAGGGGGGTTGGACTCGATGATCTCTTTGTGTCCCTTCCAACCCCTGACATCCTGTGAGCCTGTGAAAGGAGAGGTGCAGGGTGGTGCCCAAAAGAAAAGGCCAAATTCAGTGAAATGGAGGCAGAGTGGGGCTTGGGGAACAGTTTTTTTTCAGGAAGAGTACATACAAGTACCTAAGAGTTGCTCTGCTGCTGCCAGAGGTTTCCTCTCCTTTACCCCTGCTCTCTTTTACATTTGCACTGTGTATACCAGGGCTGCCTGCACCACCTCCTGCCTTGCTTGTCATGGGACATCCAGGCAGGCAGCAGCATGCAAGCAGTGGCAGGCAGCACTGCACTGACCCAGGGCAGGGTCCCCTGGCATGGCAGAGCTCCAGGTTCAGCACGGTGTCCCCTCAGACCAGCTACCAGACAGACTGAGAGGCCTCCAGGTAATGTGGTGCTGCTCAGTGGCACCAGCTGTGTCCTGCCGAGACAAGGTGCACGCAAGAGCATCTTTGTAGCAAGCAGTCAGTGCAATTCACTCATTTCACACAGTCATGGAATGGCTTGAGTGGGAAGTGACCTTGAAGATCATCTAGCTGCATCCTCCCTGCTGTGGGCAGAGACACCACCCACTAGAGCAGGCTGCTCAAAGGCTCATCCAGCCTGCTCTTAAACACTTCCAAGGATGAGACATCCACAACCTTTGCTTTATTTTGTCCTTTATTTGGAGAATCAAAACAGTAACTTCAGGAGGAAGAATCCAGCACTTGGCCCTGGTGTCGTGGAGGAGCAAGGCAGAGGTTGTGAGCAGTTTAGTCTGAGCCCTCATGCTGCTGGAGACTTTTTCATAGGGTAGGGTGTCCCTGGGCATAGCAGGGAGGTTGGAACTAGGTCCTTGTGGTCCCTTCCAACCCTGACTGATTCTAGGATTCTTCAGCTGTATTTTGAAGGGCAAGTGCTGAGGCAAGTCACAAGCTTCCAGCCCCGTGTGTATGAGGGTCTGTGGTGCCTGGATGCTAGGTCATGCCCTCTGCCAGGTCATTTGGAGCTCCACAGCTGCTCGTTGGGTGTTTCTCATGGGAACCTGAGAGGCAGAAGCCAGCCTGGAGGATGCAGCCCTGCGGAGATCACAATGCCTTTCCAGTCCAGAAACACCTTCCCTTCTGGTGTGAAAAGGCTTTGAATCTGACAAAAGGGTCCGGGAGAGGTTGGGTGGGAGCTGGTGCAGATTTTTTATTGCCGCAGTTGCTCGTCTCTCCCTTCCTGAGCCCTCTGGCAGCCTCGCTCCAGCAGCAGTTGCCCTCACCAGGATAGAAAATTACCTAACAGAGGAATTGCGGCGGGCAGCGGCCGCGGGGCCCTCGAATCATCCCCGCGAGCCCTCGGCACAGGAAATTGTGTCTGCAACTACACCCTGGATTGCTATTGTACACGGAGCCTGTTATAGCCTGCCACGGCGTTTAGAAATAATAATAATCACTTTGGTGTGACAATGCTTCAGCGCTCGCCGCGCTCAGGGCGCCCAGGCTGCGGCTCCCCGGCTGCTTCATGTGGCCTGGCTCCTACGTGACCCTGCTCCTCCGACCAGCCCCTGCCAGGTTAACAAAACAAGAGAGGGAGAGGAAGGGCTTTGTGGGTTTCTGTCAAAATAAAAATAATTGCTTTGCTTCAAATGCTTGGGAGAGCTGTTCCCAGGCGGTGAAGGTGCAAGAGCTGCTGCGGCTCTCCGGAGCAGTGGCCAGGCTGAGGGTAAGGAGTGAAGAAAGGCCTGAGAGTCTCAGCAGGATCCTGAGAGTCTCAGCACTTGAAAGAGACTTTAACCAGGAACAAGCCCTCTGGAATATCCCATGCTCACATGCTCATAGAATGGGTTGGATTGGAAGGGACCTTAAGGAACATCAACAGATGGGGAATATTGGTAACAGCCAAATTCATGGGGGGACAGAAGAGCTTTTGTTGAAAGAGACTTTAAAATGGGTCTTGATTCTGTTGCATCCTTGGTTGTGCTCCTCAGTTTCAGTCTGTCATAGATTCACAGAATGGGTTGGGTTGGAAGGGACCTTAAGGATCATCAACAGATGGGGGATATTGGTAACAACCAAATTCATGGGGGGACAGAAGAGCTTTTGTTGAAAGAGACTTTAAAATGGGTCTTGATTCTGTTGCATCCTTGGTTGTGCTCCTCAGTTTCAGTCTGTCATAGATTCACAGAATGGGTTGGGTTGGAAGGGACCTTAAGGATCATCAACAGATGGGGGATATTGGTAACAACCAAATTCATGGGGGGACAGAAGAGCTTTTCTTGAAAGAGACTTTAAAATGGGTCTTGATTCTGTTACCTCCTTGGTTGTGCTCCTCAGTTTCAGTCTGTCATAGATTTGCAGAATGGGTTGGGTTGGAAGGGACCTTAAGGATCATCAACAGAGGGGGGATATTGGTAACAGCCAAATTCATGGGGGGATAGAAGAGCTTTTCTTGAAAGAGACTTTAAAATGGGTCTTGATTCTGTTACCTCCTTGGTTGTGCTCCTCAGTTTCAGTCTGTCATAGATTTGCAGAATGGGTTGGGTTGGAAGGGAACTTAAGGATCGTCAACAGAGAGGGAAAGAAGAAAGAGAGAACACTGGTAACAGCCAATGTTGGACTCTATAAATTCTTGAGGGGACAGAAGAGCTTTTCTTGAAAGAGACTTTAAAATAGGTCTTGATTCTGTTACATCCTTGGTTGTGCTCCTCAGTTTCAGTCTGTCATAGATTCGCAGAATGGGTTGGGTTGGAAGGGACCTTAAGCATCATCCAGTTCCAGCCCCTCGCCATGGGTGGGGACACCTCCCACCAGCCCAGATTGCTCAAGGCCTCGTCCAGCCTAGCTTAGAACACCTCCAGGGAGGTGACATCCACAGCCTCCCTGGGCAACCTGCACCAGTGTCTCACCACCCTCACTGCAAAGAATTTCTTCCTGACATCTAGACTAAGTCTACCCTCAGCTTTGCTTATCCAAAGTCAGAGCCCAGGGCTACTGCTCTTTAGCATCCAAGATGGAAATTGCTGCGTATCATCAGCAGGCTTCACCTGATCCAAAACAAGAAGAGGAGTATGATGCTGGCAGCCAAAGCTTTGCAGGGTATCTCCAGTACCTCTGATGCCTTTGGAGTGCAGAATGGAGTAGCTATAACAGTCTAAGTCTCTTACAAAGGACTCTTACACATAGAAGTGCATGAGCAGGACACCAGCTGCAGTGGATGATGCAGTGAGCAAAAGTGGAAGTGCAGACTAAATCTAAAACAGGCTAAACCCTGTGGGAGAACAATAGTCTTTAACTGCAGAATCAACTTGAATTTTTGGCTTTTATTCAGGTGGTTGATGTCACTATCAACATGACAGAGGACCTAATCCTTCCTCTTCTGAGCAGGATCAGTTGGAGGCTGATTGCTCTCACTTGTGCATCCAACACTTTTAGTGTGTGGCAAACATATAATATTTGTAAACCACTTTTTGGGGAGCTAATTGCTTTCACTTCCTAGCTCTTCTGAGACCAAGAGAGAAAAAGTGTTCAAATTTAACAAGGGAGGGGGAAAGAAAAAAAGAGAGAACAGGCAACAGCAAATGTTGGACTCTATAAATTCTTGAGGGGACAGAAGAGCTTTTGTTGAAAGAGACTTAAAAATGGGTCTTGATTGTTACATCCTTGGTTTCAGTCTGCCATAGATTCACAGCATGGGCTGGGGTGGAAGGGACCTTAAAGCTCATCCAGTTCCAATCCTCCCACCAGCCCAGATTGCTCAAGGCTTCATCCAACCTGGCCTCCAGGGAGTGGACATCCACAACTCGCTGGGCTAGCCTGTTCCCAGTACCTCCTCACCCTCACTGGAAAGAATTTCTCCCTAATCTCCAGCCTCAGTCTGCCCTTCTCAAGCTTCAATCCATTCCCTCATGGCTACAAGCCTCAGTTAAAACAAAACAAAACAAAACAAAAAACAAACAAACAAAACAAAACCCCTCCCTAATGCATTAAAAACCAAAGCAAGCAAGCAAGAGCAGAGCAGCCCTTCCCCACCTCTCCTCAGCCCCATCCCCTTTCAACCTGAAGCCCGGGGTTTGTGCAGAGAGTTAACAGCTTTCCTGGAAAACTGGCCCATGACATGATTTCCTTGTGAACTCCATCCACCTGTCATGTTAGGGCTTGGTGCGCCGCCAGCTCTGGCAGGAAATAATAGGCAGCAGGATGCTGGTGTGTGTCGATGGCCCTGACCCTCCCATTCCTGAACATGAATAAGCCTGGAGCTGCGAAGGCGTCAGCGGCCGCCGGGCCCGCGGCAGCGCCTGGGTGGGATGCAGAAGCCGCTAAAACAACATCCAGCAGCCTGCCCGCGCTGCCCGCCAGCTGCTGCCACCCTCTCTCCCCCTGCTGCTCTTTGTTCTTTGCCCCCCTGCTCTGCTGCAGGGGAGGGAGCTGGGGGCGAGCGTGAAAGCTGCCCCCAATGCCTCACATCGCTGCGCCAGGGAAGTGCACTGAGCTGCTGGAGGGATGGAGCAGCTCTGCTAGAGAACAGGAGGAAGGAACTGGGGTTCAGACTGGAGGAGAGAAGGCTCTGGGGAGACTTCAGAGCTGCATTTCAGTGTCTGGGGGGGACCTGCAGGACGGCTGAGCAGGGACTGTTCAGAAATGCCTGCGGGGATAGGTCAAATGGCAATGGTTTGAAACTGGAGCAGGGCAGATTGAGTTTGGATATCAGGAGGAAGTTCTGCAGAGTGAGGGTGGTGAGACACTGGCACAGGCTGCCATGGGATGTGGTTGAGGCCTCATTGCTGGAGACAGTCAAGATCAGACTTGATGTGGCCCTGGGCAACCTGCTCTAGTTGCTGAGTGCAGGGGGCTTGGACAAGATGAGCTTGGAGGGTCCCTTCCAACCCAATGCCATCTGTGAATCTGTGTGATGTGGTTTGCAGCTAGCAAAGGTACTTCAGCATCTCACAGGAGAAGCTCTTGGGAGAGTCAGTGTTGAGCTAAGGGAGCCCAAATCATCCCCTAATGACCTGGGGTTCAGTCTGTGACATGCTGCAAATTGAAGGATGTGTTCTCCTGGGCTGCCTCCCCATATGCTTCAGAGGCATTGGGCAGAGGGTAGAGAGGAGAACAGGAAAACTTACTCCCACTTTCCTCTCTGCCGGCCCACAGAAGCCATTTAGATCCTCACATGGCAGTTCTCCTCTGAGCTACACAGAGCACTTATCTGCAATATTAGCCCTCTTGCTCCTCATCTCAAAGCTGTAGGAGACAGCTGTGTGAAGGGCATCTCATTTTCCAGCCCAATCCAGGTTTTACTCTCTCGTTAGTGCAAATGGAAGCTTTAAGGTCCTGCACGCACACATCTGCTGCGCTGACGACGCAGGCTGAGATCTGTTATTTCTCTATGCATACATCTGATGCTTGCAGCATAAAAATGCACTCCCCCAAAGGAAGCTTCTTCACAGGGCTGGTGGCTGAGAGCCAGAATAATTGCTGGAAGGGCCGGGCATGTTGGGGCTGCAGCTGGAATGAAAGTTTTGCTAATCTCCCCTCTCCCTTGGCAGGCTGGCGGGTAAGAAATGTCAGCTCCCACAAACTAGCTCTGGCTCCGTGTGGTGAGATGTCTGCTCCTCTGAATCGAGCCACGGTGGCTTTTCCTCATCTTGGAGGCAATGGGAGAGCTGAAATCCCACTGCACCTCATGCTGTGTACCTCCAGAGCTCTGCAGCCAGGGGTGCTGGGGTCAGACACACAGCCCGTGTGAACAGGCTGAATCCTCTGCAGTCGGTGGGGGTCTGTTATCTGTGGCCATCTGTGCTGCCACTTCTGGTTTGGTTTTAGCTAGATTGAGACAATGACAGCTTCACTCTTTGCCTACCTTCTGATGGTGCTTCAAAGAATGACCTCTGCCATCAGCAGGCAGAGGGCTCCCCAGCCATCGCTCTGCCTTGCCAAATACACTTATAAGGAGACGTCCTGGTCCCAGAGCCATTTCTCTAGGAATCGTTTTCAGAAGAGAGTCCTGTGAGGGGACCAAGTCTGGAACAGAACTGGTACAGCTCAAGTGTCATGAAATCCAGGAGTGAAGCAAACAACTCCTTACCCTGTGTGCCCAAAGGCAAAGCTGCTGCAGTGAATGATGCCAAGAGCAGAAAGGTGGGCACAGTATTGGTGATGTTTCAGCCCTTGGAAGATGAGTGATGAAGTGTAAGAGGAATACCACCTTCATTTGCCTTAGAAAATTAATTTTTAAAGCCCCCTACAACCTGAACCCCAGCTTTTATCCCTCAGCAGAAGATTGCCATTCCTCCATCACAGCAACTAGGGCATGACAGGCATCAGTTGTCACCATCTCCAAGTATTATGAACCCATCAGTGCTGGGCACAGCCCTCACGTCACCTTCACTGGCTTGCTCCAGCTGTGCCTCACTGTGCTGACATGGTAGGGGCTAAGGTTTTTTTTCTGAGCCAGAGCTGCTTGATTATGCCAGGCAGGACTCGAGGAACTTATTTTCAGACAGAGAGCAGTGCAGCTGGACTGTAAAGTGAGCAAAAGTGAAAGCATAAAGCCTGGAGCTCAGGATGGGACAAAAGAAGTCATGGGGAAACCATGTGCATGTGTGTCCTGCTCACACCCACGTTAAAGCAGAGGTGGCACTCCACAGAAGGACTCAAGCACCTTGGCAAGCAGCTTGGGAAGCCTTTCAGCACTGCTGCTCACCATGCTAGCCTGGGCTAGGGAAAGGGCTTTGTCTGGCTCTGTATAAAGCAATGACAGTCAGGAGATCTGGGCTCCACAGAATGGTGCCAGACACCCCTGGAGCATCTGCTGAATCACAGCATCTTGTGGCTGATGCACTTCTGGTGGTGGCTTTATGGGACGTCAGGGGAACTGGTTGTTAGATCACTTCCCACGGGCCACCAGCTGGGGATTTGATTAGATGATATCAACTTTTCCCTCTGGTCTTTGGTCGAAATGGTCAATAAAAAGCATTCCCGTGGTGGTGGCAAAGCTATTTGTGCTTCTGCTGAGCTACGAAATGTAATCAGAGCTACAAAATGTAAAGCTGGCACCAGAACTGGCCCTTGCTGAACATCACGAATTGCCCAGCAGCTGGCAGATAGACACTGCCCTGCCCACCCAGTTGTGTTCTACAACTCCCCCCAGCATCTCAGCGCCTCTCCCAAACTTCGCCGTGGTTTCACATGGCTCCGATCTCTTCATCCCTCTCCTTTGTGGGTGTGTTCTGGGAGCTGCACAGCGAGGCGGTGACAGGCGGTGGCAGTGAGTGCCGCGGGGAGCTGGGACATGCTGGGCCCCATTTCCCAGGTCACGGGTGGGCAGCCTGCCACGGATGTGCCAAGCCTGGTGTGTGCTCACATCTCCTGGCTGTGAGCAGGCAGTGCCAGAGCAGCAGCAGCAGCAGCAGCAGCAGCAGCAGCAGCAGCAGCAGCAGCAGCAGCAGCAGCAGCAGCAGCAGCAGCAGCAGTTTGTGCCCAGCCCGGGGACAACAACTTTGGGTAATTTTGAGCGCCCTCTGCTGGAGATCGCCGAGAGCCACCGGCGGCGCTGCCCTGCTGCTGGCTGCCACTCAGCTGTGGTCAGGAGACGGAAGGTGTCAAACGGAGGACGAGGAAGGGAAGCCTCGGCACCGCCCTGCTCCCACCGCTGATGGACATCCCCTGCTCTAGAGGGGACCACAGTGCAGCCTTCCGGTACCTGAAGGGGGATGCAGGAGAGCTGGGGAAGGACTTTTTCCAAGGGCTTGTAGTGTCAGGGTGAGGGAAAATGGCTCTGAGCTGGAAGAGGGGAGACTGAGACTGTGGATTAGGGAGAAATTCTTGACAGGGACACGCTGGAACAGGTTACCCAGCAGGGTCATGGATGCCCCTTCCCTGGAGGTGTTCAAAACCAGGTTGGATGAGACCTTGAGCAATTTAGGCTTGTCCCCCCATGGCAGGGAGGCTGGAATTGAATGGTCTTTAAGTCTTTTCCATCCCAAATCATTCTATGAGTCTATGAACCCAGCTTGGGAAGGCAACCAAATAAGAACAACTCTGGAATTTTTCATGGATTGCAATTCCAGAAGAGCCATGAAGAGCTCTGATCCTGGTGATGCCCAGTGGCAGGACAAGAGGCAATGGGTGGAAGTTGAGGCATAGAAGGTTCCATATGAACCTCAGGAAGAATTTTTTTTTTCCCTGTGAGGGTGACAGAGCGCTGGAACAGGCTGCCCAGGGAGGCTGTGGAGTCTCCCTCTCTGCAGATATTCAACAACCATCTGGATGTGTTCCAGTGTGATCCGCCCTGGGTAATCTTGCTCTGGCAGGGGGGGGCTGGACCAAGTGATCTTTCGAGGCCCCTTCCAGCCCTTGACATTCCATGATTCTGTGTTTTTTTATTTCTCTGTTGCAGTGTTTTGAGAGAGATTGACCTGACCTGGGCAATTCTTCCTCTCCCTTTCTGCCCACGCTCCCTCTGCTGATGCCTGGCTGAGCCCCTGCCCCGTCGCCGTGCTGGGTTCAGCAGAGCAGACTGTTGGCAGTTCCAGCTTCCTGTAGCACAGGCAAACCTTTTGTACTTTTTCCCTCTGGGCAATTTTCTTTTTCCCAGTGTCAGAAGTGTGCGAGGCCTTTCCAGCTGGGAACTGCACGTTGCAGGCAGTGGGGCCAAGTGCACAAAGAGAAAGGAGCCTGGGTCCAAGTTACGACACCGACATCTGGCATATAGATTTGACATCTCTGTCACCTCCTCTGCTGGACAATGCTCCTGTCCCCAGAGTCAATTCTTTGTTAAGTGCTGGAACTCTGCACATGTGACTGGCATCAGCTCTGCAGAGCCCTTTGAAGAGCTCTGGTTTGCACAAACCATTTGGAAGAAGCAAAATCTGCTCCTCAGGCCTTCCCAGCATTGTGCTCTGAACATATCAGGAAGGAATTCTTTCCAGTGAGGGTGGGGAAGCACTGGAATAGGTTGCCCAGGGAGGCTGTGGATGCTCCATCCCCAGAGATGTTCAGGGCCAGGCTGGATGAGGCCTCGAGCAACCTGGGCATGTGGGAGGTGTTCCTGCCCTGGACACAGGGTAGCAGACATCAGACTGGTGGCCCTAAAGGCCATCTCTTCCATTTGGTCATGCTCACTGTGGTTTGCATCTTTTCATAGAGTCACAGAATGACTCAGGCTGGAAGGGACCTCAGAGATCATCTGCTCCAACCTCCCATCTTGAGCAGCTGAGTCTAACTGAGAGGCATCCCTGGGCAGGGACACCTCTCAACTAGGCTCAGCTGCTCAAGGCCTCATCCAGCCTGGTCTTGAACACCTCCAGGCAGGAGGCAGCCACAGCCTCCCTGGACAGCCTGTGCCAGACTCTCACCACCCTCAGACTGAAGAACTTCCTCAGCTCCAGTCTAACCCTGCTCTGCCTCATAGAATGGTTTAAGTTGGAAGGGAGCTCAAAGCTCATCCACTTCCAACCCCCCTGTGCCATAGACAGGTACACCTCCCACTAGATCAGGTCACTCAAGATCTCATCCAACCTGGCCTTGAACACCTCCAGGGAGGGAGCAGCCACAACCTCCCTGGGCAACCCATTGCAGTGTCTCACCACCCTCACTGCAAAGAACTTCCTCCTAACATCCAGTTTCAGTCTCCCCTCTGCCAGTTTAAACCCCCTGGGACCGTGAGCTCCAGGCAAGTGGTTGGACTTGGGGATCTCAAAGATCTCTTCCAACCTCAGCAGTTCCATGATTCTAAGGTGGGAAATGAGCAGAGTCTAGAACAGCTGAAGATGCTGGTGGTTGTGTCTGGAGCCAGCTCCTGGCATGCCAAGGAGTGAATGTGGTCACCCAGTCCCGCAGGCTGGGGCTGATGCGAGCCATATGCCAGTGGGTCTGGGAGTCACTCGCACAGCTTCCCAAATCCAAAACATTTGGGCAGATCCTGACAGCAGACTCTTGGAGCAGCATTTCCCTGTGCTTCATTAGCTGTGTTTGGTGCGTGTCCATTTGGCACTCCTGGAGGTCCAGCTGCTTTCCTGGGGCGAGCAGCTGAGTGGTGAGGAGAAGGGCAGGTCCTGCAGTGGTGTCTGCAGATGCCTGTGGCTGGGATTCCAAATGGAGACCTTGGGATTGTGTCAGCTGAGTCCCTGAGCAGCTCCCAGGGCAGTTCTGTGTCTGCAAGGAGGCCTGAGCAGTGCTCACTGAAGGCTGAGAAGGGCTTGGGGTTGTGCCTGGGCAGCTTTCCCTTGGCTGGGGGCTGTGGGGCCTGAGCTGTGACTCAGGCTGGGGCTGTCCCTGGGCTCTCTGCCTGGAGCTGTGGGGACCAATGCTGCTTCCTCTACACCCCGTGGAGAGCAGCTGGGGATGCTCGTGAGAAACAAAGCTCCTTCCAGCTGCCCCCAGTGAGCAAGGTGACCTCCAGCCCTTGTCATTACCTGAGGTGGCCTCTTCTCATGACCTTCTTGTGAGAGTTGTCAGCCACCAGTAACAGGAGGCTGCAGAGATGTTGGCCCTGAGCTGTCTGAACTGCTGGTTCACATGGCCCCAGGGCAGGGTCCGAGGGTGTGCTTTGGCATAGGCTGTGCAGTTTGGACCTCTCCTGAAGATGGCACCCACCAAGCCTTGTGGTCTGCCAGGCAGACGTGTGGTGGAGCTGGCATTGTGAAAGAGGCAGTGTGGGCAGAGGGACTGGCATGCAAGAGGGACTGCTGTGGAGTGAGTCAGTAGATCCACGGCAGCACAGATGTGGGGCAAGTGGGCAGAAGAACCCTCACAGTCCTGTGTGAAATCTCAGCTCAACGTGAGTTAGAACCCCCAGAAGCTCGCAAAGGCTTTTGCAGAGACACAGCCTCTGCGTTTGGAGGGAAGGAGGCAGAGTCAAAAACCATCTCCCACCTTTACTGCAGGGAGGAGACGTGGCATGGGATGAAAGGAAGAGCTTTATGTGTGCTGCTGAGGATGTCAGATTCCATGTGGTAGGCAGCATCCAAAAACATGAAGTCACTTCCAGAAAGCACAGCTGCTCTGCGGGCGCTCTGACTCCCTTCTGACTGGGCCGTATGAGAACATCTTGGTGGCAGTCTGGGGACAGGAATGTGGTCATGGAGGCTGCTGAACTTTCGAGCTGGCTGGATTGTTTTCCTGGTGGGATTTGGTGAGGCTGTTGTGTAATGCTAGCCTTGGGGAGAGGAGCTGCTCCCCTGAGTTAGCACATTGCAAGCCGCTGGGACCAGCGCTCTGCCGGCAGGACCTGGGAGCCAGGCACTGCCTGCTCCCAGCCTTGGCAGGGCTGGCCCAGAAGCTGCTTTTAATCTTTATCTTAAAAGCTCTTTGGTCAGTTTTCAGCCTCAGCTTGGCAAGGTGCTGGGTCAGCTCATGTCAACTCCATCATCACCCCAGAAGGTTGGACCTGATGACCTCCAGGGCCCCTTCCTTGGCATCCTGGGATGCTGCTGTTCTGTGTATGTTCTAGTTTGAGCTGCTGGCAAAGGAAAGGCAATGCTGGATGAAATCCTGGGAATGGTGCTTTTCTCAGGCTGAGCTGAAAGGCAGTGCTTCTCTCCTAGGAGACCATTACTGCAGGAGTTAAAACTCTGTGAGTGCACTTCGGTGCTACTGAAAGCCATTAGGACTTGGCTTTGACTTTACCTTCCCTGGCTGCTTTTGTGGCTGCGGGGTGGAATCTCACTCTGAGGCACTTGCAGGCTACATTCTGCCACCCCAACCTTTGTGCTTTCCACCATTTGAAACAGATCTGGAGTTCAGGTAGAAGGCAGTGTCCTCTCCCACCTGCATGCCACATTCTGCCACCCTAACTTTTGTGCTTTCCACCATTTGAAACAGATCTGGAATTCAGGTTTTGTTGTAGGGGGGCAGGGGGGGAACTAAAACCACCCAAGGTGGATTTTTTTGGTTTTTTGCCCCCCCATGCCTCACTCTTGCAGCAAAAGAGCAGGAGGATTATTTTTTTTTCCTTCAGACACTTGTGTTTAAACAACTTTGTCAGCCCCTGCTCTGAAAGATTGATGGATGACTAAGAGAGCTGAGCCCAGCTGCCTGTGAGGTCCGAGCTGTGTGGGAGAGAGGAGCTGAGGCTGCTGTGCAGCCACTGCTGTCAGCAGGCACGGGAGGGCTCCAGCCCTGGGCAAATAAATCTGCCAGAGCTGAGTAAGCCAGGGAGAAGCCTTGGGGATGGAGCTGGTGAACCTGCTGGAGTGTAACGGGCTGGGGGAGGAGGTCTGGTGGAGGTTCTCTGGCTTCTGTGAGGTGGGTGGGTCCAGGAGTGTTGGAAGAGCAGAGGATGGCCACTGTGCTCTCCCAGGGATGGAGGCAGCCCAGTTAAGAATGGTTTCTTCAATTGCTGACAGCTCTGTGTAAACAAAGCTCGCTTGGGCTGATCTGGGGCTTACAATAGGTCATTGACTTCAGTCATGGTTCAGCAGAAGGAAAAATAGAGCTTGAGCTATTGGGAAGGTGGAGAGCTGGATGCTGATCTAGTGGGAGGTGTCCCTGCCTATGGCAGGGGATTGGAACTGGATGAGCTTTGAGGTCTCTTCCAATTTAAACCATTCTATCATTCTGTGATTCTATGCTGGCAGCCCGGGTGGGGATTTTGGGGGTGTTACTTAGGCAGGCTTGCCCTGTGTGCTCTGCCCAGCAGCTCACAGCTGCACCCAACTCTGCACCCTGACAGCCTCCCCTGGAGCTCCGTGTGGAGGCAGGCAGCACTCAATGGTCTTTTCTGTGCATGGAAGTCATCACCCAGGCAGAGAGAGTCACTCTGAGCACAGCTCCTCAGAGAAGGCATTTCCAAGGCACTGAGAAATGCTCTTTGGCTTTGCCATTCCTGAACCAACTGTAAGCGACCTCACTCCTTGTGCCCAGGGCCACAGACAGCTCTTGCAAGCACTCTCACTGTAGGCTGTGCTTGTTCTCTCAGCATTTTTCATTTCTCTCTGTCCTCCTTTTCCAGACCCAGAGTTTGCAAGCAAGGCCTCCAGACTGCCCCCAGCCAAGGGAAAGCTGCCCAGGCACAACCCAAAGCCCTTCTCAGCCTGCCCTGCTTCAGTGAGCACTGCTCAGGCCTCCCTGCAGACACTAAACTGCCCTTGGAGCTGCTCAGCAACCCAGCTGACAAAATCCCAATGTTTCATCAATGTTCAGGTTTTTCCTTCCATGCAGACAATGGAGGACTTCAGCAAAAGCCCATCCAGGATCTTGGGAATTTCCTATAGCCCCAAAGGCTACTGGATCTAGCTCACAGGTGAACAAACTGTTTCAGTGGGTCACTCACTCCAAGAAGGACATTGAGGGGCTGGAGAGTGTCCAGAGGAGGGAGACTAAGCTGCTGAAGGGTCTGGAGAACAGGGCTGTGAGGAACAGCTGAGAGAACTGGAGGTGTTTAGTGTGGAGAAGAGGAGGCTGAGGAGATACCTCATTGCTCTCTACAGATCCCAAAAAAGGAGGTTGCAGTGAGGTGGGGTTGGGCTCTTCACCCTAGTATCAGATGATAGAAGGAGAGGAAATGGCCTGAAATTGTGCCAGGGGAGCCTTAGGTTGGAGATGAGGAAAAAGTTCTTTGCTGCAAGAGTGGTCAGGGATTGGCACAGGCTGCCCAGGGAGGTGGTGGAGTGCCCATGCCTGGAGATGGTCCAGAAAACTGTGGCCATGGCACTTGGGGCCACGCTTTAGTGACCATGGTGGTGTTGGGTTGCTCGTTGGTCTGGATGATCTTAGAGGGCTTCTCCAACCCACAGAGTTCCATGGCTCTGTGAATGTGATCTGTGCAGGGCAAGAAACAGCCTCCTGAGCTGCTTCCTTCTGTTCCTTGCCTCTGCTAGGGAGCATCTCAGCGAGTGACTAATTCTGCTGGAGTACAGCCTGTACCTTCATCTTCTTGCTGCTTTCTCAACCAACACCCTCTGATTTGCCTCATCAGCTCTGAAGGCTGTCACAATTCCACCAGGCTGTGGATGTGGCTCCCTGGGCACTTGTCCTGGGCAGGCAGTGTGCTGCGTGTCCAGTAGCATGCCTTGGCTCACAAACTCTCCCAGCAGGAAGCTTATAATGAAAGGGTTATTGAGCAAGAAACAGAAAGGTTTAAACTCAAGGCCCTCCCAACTAACAGCTGCCTCTGTTCTCCAGTGGAGCTATCAGGGAGGGATGGGGGTGGGGAGCAGGGAGGAAGTACTGCATCCAGTTCTGGAGCCCCTGTTACAAGAGGGATGTGGACATGCTGGAGGTGTCCAGAGAAGGGCCACGAGGATGCTCAGAGGGCTGCAGCACCTCTGCTGTGAGCACAGACTGAAAGAGTTGGGGCTGTTCAGTTTGGAGAAGAGGAGGCTCCCAGGTGACCTTCTTGTGGCCTTCCAGGATCTGAAGGGGGCTACAGAAAAGCTGGGGAGGGACTTTT
>VWZI01012083.1:246860-293102 GCA_013396835.1 Psilopogon haemacephalus
CTGCTCCTGCTGCAGCCCAGCCTCTGCTTAGCTTTCTGGGCTGCAGGTGCACACTGCTGCCTCATGTTGTGCCTCTCGTCCACCATCACCCCAAAATCCCTCTCTGCAAGTTCCCAAGGCAGTCTTGACAGATCACACTGCCAAAGCCTTGGTGGGACTGGGAACTCCTCCTAGCCTGGCCTGCAGACAGGAGGTACTGGATGGCTGCTCTGGCTTGCTCAGGGTAAAGCTTTTTCTGCTTTCCAAATTCCAAGTGCTCTGGGGATGTTTGTGCAACAAGATGCTTCAGTGGAGCTCCACAAAGGCAGTTCTGATCCAGAGACAGGCCAGGCACAGGGGAGAGTGTCAGCATCCTCTTGTTCAGGGGTCAGCTTGGAAGGAGGCTTTGCTGTCGCCATAGTGAAACACCAGGACCAAGAGACTTGAACAGCTCAGTGGGCAGTAGAAGATGCCAGGGCAAAACAGAAGGTTTCCAGGTCACCTGTAGCCCAGCCCAGCCCAGCCCCGTGGCCGTGAGGCAGCAGGGAGGAGCAGCCAAGCGCTGCCGCCCCTTGCCCCGCTCCTGGGGCGCTGGCAGGATGACATCCTAACCCCCCAAGGATGGCTGCAAGGCCTGCACAACTGTTTGTTGTGGGGTTGCTACTGGAGCCTGTGTTCTGAGGGAGTTGGTGAGTCACCCGATACAGGAGCCTGAGCAGGAGCTCCACCTTGCCCCTGGCCCAGCAGCCGCCGCTGGCCACTGGCTGCTATTTGAGTCGGCGGCAGAAGTGTCAGTGGAGCTGTGACATTTTTGTAGAGATGGATGAGGAGACCAGGAGCTGACAAATGATTCTTCCACTTCTCCCGGCTAATTTTGGATTAGCTGCGCTCGCAGACAGGTGCTGACACAGCCACAGGTCCCAAAATTCCTCAGGGTGGCTCCTTGGGGGCTTCCAACAGCCAAAGCTGGGCAGCGGAGAGCGGTGAGCTCAGGCGCGTCGATGCTGCATCCTCTGCAGTGTGTGCAGGGAGGGCTTTAGATGCCTTCAGGGTTGATCTCTGAGAAAGAAGCAAAGTATCTTTGTTCCAGCTGCTCTCTTCTGCTCTCTCTTCTTCCCTGGATGTGTTCAAGGCCAGGCTGGATGAGGTCTTGAGCGACCTGATCTAGTGGGAGGTGTCCCTGCCTATGGCAGGGGGTTGGAGCTGGGTGATCTTTGAGGTCTCTTCCAACCTAAACCATTCTATGATTCTGTGTTGTTGGTGTAACCTGAGTTTTGCTCAGTTCTAACCTGGTGCTTTATAGAAAGGTGCCCAGGACACACTGGAGCTTGACCCAGCAACCAACACAGCAGCACATCTCAGCAGAGCAATGATCATGAGCTGGACATTGCTGTGTTGAACTAGCAGGAAGCTGCTGGGTGTGGTGAAAAGGCTTTTACCAGGGGGAGCCATGTCCAGGAGGAAGGAATCTTCTAGTACAGACTCACTAGAGTCTTGCTCTCCATCCAGCATTTGGTGCCAGGAGCAAGGGATCCAGCACCCAGTGAGGGCTGGGATGTCCTGCCAGGCGAGGGCTGCTTCAGCTCTGCTCAGGGGTGCTGAGGCTCTGCCCCAGGATGGAGCTGGATGCTGCTGAGGGATGTTCAGCTGCTCGCTCAGACCTCCCCTGCAGCAGAGGTGCAGGCAGAGGCTGCCATACCTGCAGCTGCCTGAGAGCCTGTCTATCTTAGAGGCTTTTCCAGAGAAAATCCTTGTGCTGGCACAACTTCTGTGCAAACCAAGCAGAGCTCCTTCTCAGGGAGCTGTGGTGCAGCCCACACCACTGCCCAGTGCTGCTCACCAGCTCAGGGCTTGCAGGGGCCCTTCTGGTGGTGGTCAGGCAGCATTCCCTGGGCAGCTACCATTCAGCTGCTTTTCTTTTTTCCCAACTAACAAGCACCCATGGAGCTCTTCTCATGGAGCCAAAGTAAAGGCAGCTGAATCTGTTGGTCCTGAGCAGTGTCATGGAGGACCACAATGTGTTGGGGCTGTCCTGGAGACCTGACTGCGACCTGGCAACAAGTTTGTGCAGAGGAGTGGCACGCAGTGAGTTGTCTTTGGCAGGTGACTGTGTCCTCCAAAAGCCTGGAAGGATGATCCTCATGGATTCCTTTAAGTCTCTCTAGATCCATAGCATTTGCAGCCTTCACAGACTGGTCAGTCTGCTCTCACCATGGTACCAGCCCTGGCTGCCATCTCTCCCAGAGGGGACAGCATCCTCCCCAGGCTCCTGATGCTCCATCTCTCAGCAGGGAGCACAAATTAGGTCTCTGAGGTGAGCAGAGTGATGTCACCACTGTAAATGGCAGGCAAAAAAGCATCCAGTAGCTCTTGTGAAGAGATGTCATCTGCACAACTCACTGCTCTTTGAGCACCTTAGGTTTACACCTGAGAGCACCTGGTGTGGCTGTGGGTCACCCTGAGCCCCTGCAAGGCACTGCAGCCTAACACTGGTGTGAGGTCAGAGGCAGGAGCTGCTTTTCAGTCAGCTCCAGCTACATCTGCAGATGTAAGCAGAAAAAGCCAAGGGTGAGGGTGTTGGTAAGCACTCAGAATCTGGGGCAAAAGGCACTCTCTGTGCCGAGCTTGTTTTCCACTCTCCCTCCATGGATGTGGATTGAGGGAGCCTGAAGAAAAGCAGTGCCTTAAATCAACATGCTCTCAAGTGACAGCAGGGTGGGAAGCAGAGCTCCTGAAAGCTGCTGCAGGTCTGAGCTGCCCTGGGAACTGAACCGGCCTCAGAAGTCAAAAGCACAGAGCTGAATAAGAATGAGCCCATTCTGGGCAGCTGAAATGTGATGTGGAGCCTGAATAGGAGGCCTGGCAGTTGAGTGGAAGTGAATGTGAATCACTGAGATTTTCTTGGCCCAGGCAGTGGTGTTAAGGAGCAGGCAGCAGCATTACACAGCACGCTTGTCACTGCCCATGGCAATTTCGATACAGCCCCAGTGGGACCATAGAAAGCTCTGCCCCATTATGTTTCAGAACAATAGGATCACTGCAAAAGAAAGACAGCAAGCCCCAGCATGCCAAGAGAATTCCTTTCCAACTTCAGCTCCAGCAAAAAACATTCAGGCATGAACATCCTCAGCTCTCGAGGTGGGCAGAATCAAAATTCAGACCCGTGGATGAGGCTTGTGATGGCCTCTCTATTCAGGCATGAACATCCTCAGCTCTTGAGGTGGACAGAATTGAAATTCAGACCTGTGGATGAGGCTTGTGATGGCCTCTCTGTTCAGGCATGAACATCCTCAGCTCTTGAGGTGGACAGAATTGAAATTTAGACCTGTGGATGAGGCTTGTGATGGCCTCTCTATTCAGGCATGAACATCCTCAGCTCTTGAGGTGGACAGAATCAAAATTCAGACCTGTGGATGAGGTTTGTGTTTGCTTCTCTATTCAGGCATGAACATCCTCAGCTCTTGAGGTGGACAGAATCGAAATTCAGACCCGTGGATGAGGCTTGTGATGGCCTCTCTTTACGTTTGTACCCTGATTTCTGGATGGACACATCACTTTCTGGCTCTGCTGAGATGTGTACTGGATCCCTGCTGCTGGGGGAGCACTGAACACCAGCAGCAAGCTGGGAAGGGATGCTGTGGGCTATGCTGTGAGCCACCAGCTCCTGAATGCAGGTAGTGGCTGCTGATAGGAAGGGGTAAGAGTGACTTGCAGTGATGCTTGGCTGAAGGTCATGGAGTTGTGAGTTGGGTTGGAAGGAACTTCAAAGATCCTCCAGTTCCAGACCCCCTCTACCATGGGCAGGGACACTTCCCCATTAGACTAGGTTACTTAAGATGTGCTTTTCTAGCACTGCAAGGAGAGCTTCCCAGGATGGAATGTTGCTGTCTTCTTGCCCTGGCTTCCAGCAGCCACTGAGTTTCACTCACTTAGTGTTATCTCATGGTCAGAAGCCAGACTCCCTCTCCTGTGTCTTTTCCAGACAGCCAAAACAATTCCATGATTCTGAGTTAACAGTGAGTGCAGAGGGCACTATGTGGAGGTGTTTGACAACTCCTTGTAAACTGTGAGTTGATCCTGAGCTGCCAAGCTCTTGACTTGGGGTGAGGCATCAGGTGTAGTGAGTGTTGCATTGGTCCCCTTTCAGTTCTGAGTGCCCCAGGACAGGCACTTGCAGCTCCTGTCAATGAGAAGGGAACCAGTGGGAGAGCTGGGAAAGCTTTCTGAATCCAAGCCATCCTCATTTCACTCTGTCAGGAGGGCAATAAATACATCAGAGCTGTAAGCACAGGGGAGGAAGAACTGTTTAAACAGGACAATGTTGGCACAAGAACAAATGAGTGAGGGCTACTTGGGGTGGAATTTGGAAGAAGGTCTTTGGCTAGCATAGAGAATTTCTTTCAGTTGCAAGAGTGTGGGAAAGAAACTGATTTATTATTTTTATTATTATTATCATTATTATTATTATTAATATTATTATTATTAGTTACTGCCCCTCCCAAGATGAAGCTCACCCAGTGTGGATGAGCAGTGGCATGTCCCAGCTGCTGTCTGCAGTTCTGCAGAGCTCTGCTCCTGTTTCAAAGGACCAAGGCAGGTTTTGGTCACCCTGCTTTAGCTAACCCTTGCTAAGAAGGACTTCCCGTGCAGTTCCTTGAAAACACAAAGAGTTGTAATTCCAGACTGCAGATTTCCAGTGGATTTTTGAGTCTGCTCAGAAGCACCAGGACTGAGGAGCAATGTGAGGAGCAGCCAGCAGAGCTAACAGGCACCATGCAGTGCTTTGCTTCTCCGGTGCTAGAAGCAGCGAGGCAATGGGAAGAGAAATCTGCAAGGAAAACCATGCCAGCAGAGAAGAAACTGCAGGGAGAAGGTAGTAAATCTAAAATAAATCTGTCTCATCTCTATAAACCAAACTGTTAAAGCCTCAGCTTTATGCAGAGGGCTGCAGTGTGGCTTCTCCTCAGAGCTGCTCGTGGGGCTGCTACTCAGGATTTGCTCTGAGTTGGTTATAGACCATCAGAGAGGTTCACCCTGGTGAAGAGTCTGGAGAGCAGGGCTGGTGAAGAGAGGCTGAAGGAACTGGGATTGTTTAGTCTGGAGAAGAGGAGACCTCAAGAATCACAGGATCAGAGATGTCAGGGGTTGGAAGGGACCCAGAGAGATCATCGAGTCCATCCCTGCCAGAGCAGGACCAGACAATCTAGCTGAGAACACAGAGGAACAGGCCTTGAAAGTCCCCAGAGAAGGAGACTCCACAGCTCTCTGGGCAGACCTCATTGCTCTCTACAGCTCCCTGAAATGAAGTTGCAGTGAGGTGGGGATGGGCTCTGCTCCTTAGTCTCAGGTGATAGAAGGGGAGGAAATGGCCTGGAATTGTGCCAGGGGAGGCTAAGGTCGGAGATGAGGGAAAATGTTCTTTGCTGCAAGAGTGGTCAGGGATTGGCAGAGGCTGCCCAGGGAGGTGGTGGAGTGCCCATCCCTCGAGGTGTTCAAGAAACCTGTGGCCATGGCACCTGGGGACAGGATTTAGTGACCATGGTGATGCTGGGTTGAAGGTTGGACTGGGTGATCTTGGGCAACTTTTCCAGCCCAAACAACTCTGTGATTCTACCAATTTTGAGCCAGAAGAAGCCTCATGCACAAGGTGCAGCACTCTCCCCCTTCCTCATCCTCCCAGGGCAATGCCACCAGCACTGCATGGCTGGCTGCTGGGTGCAGGACAGGGCAGGGTGGGCAAGGGGAGACTCTGCCCTCACCCTGCCCCATCCCCTGACTGGGAAAACAAACAAGCAGATGAAGGTTGAGGGCGAGGGGAGGTGGGGGAAAAACCCCTCCGAAAAAAACCATCTCTGCCTTGTTTTGCTTGCCTATCACGAATCTAACCACAACATTCTCTCATTCTTGGGCCTGGATCAATCTGTGAGAGCACAATTGGAGGCCACTGCCCCTTCCCTCCCCCCCTCCCCTCCCCAGTGGCGTATTGTCTGAGGAGCTTACCAAGGAAATCGAGAGTTTGGTCAGCAGCTGTAAATATCCTCCCCTAATTGAGCTTGTTTGTTCTGCAGCCCGCTCCGGCGTCAGGGGCTGTGGGACACCCTGGCACCAGGTTACTGGTGGGAAAGATTCCCTGCTCCGATAAGGATGGGAATATTCCCACCCACGGCAGTGCCACTGCACAGCCCCTGAGCTCTCCATTGATTGCTTTAAGGGGTGGCCAGGACAACAATGGGGCATTGACAATGCTGTGCCTCCTCGGCAGGAAAAGGACTTTCCCCTTCACTCTTGCAATCCTCAAGCGCTCGCAGATCTCCTGCACTGGCTTGGGGATGCGAAAGGAAAGCCCAGAGGAGCCCCAGGTTGGAATGGCTCTTGGGATGGAGCAGAGCTCTCTCTTCCCTGCCCGTGGCAGGGGGGTTGGAACTTGATGATCCTTGTTGTCCCTTCCAACCCTGACTGATTCCATGATTCCTCTTTCCTTGCTGAGCCTTCCCTCACTGGGACACATGCCCAGCACCAGCGGAAGGGCTCCACGCGTCATGGATTCTGTCCTGGAAGATGGTTTAGGTTATTTTAGGTTCCTTTTTTTTGTCACCTGCTCCTCATTTGCCATGCTCAGTGCTGGTGGTGTCCTCAGCAATGCTGGTTGCAGAAGAAGCCTTTACAAACCCCAGCCATTTTCTAAAGGAATGCATGTGAAGGTTTGACACAGACAGGGCAGGCTGGGCCAGGTGAAGTCACAGAGTTCCAGAATGTCAGCTTGGAAGGGACTCCAAGGACCATCTGATCCAACCTTGCCAGGTGATGGTGCAGTTGCAGTGAGCTGGTCCATAACCCTGGCAAGCTGAGTCTGAAAAGTGCCCAGTGCAGGGCCCACTGCACTGCTGCCCTTGGGAGATGACTCATGGGGAAACTTATTCTGGTGTCCAGCAGGAATCTCCCTAGCAGTAACTTGTCTTTAGAATAGAATAGAATAGAATAGAATAGAATAGAATAGAAGCAGAGTAGAGCAGAGCAGAGCAGAGCAGAGCAGAGTAGAGTAGAGTAGAGTAGAGTAGAGTAGAGTAGAGTAGAGTAGAGTAGAGTAGAGTAGAGTAGAGTAGAATATGCCAGGTTGGAAGATGCCTCCAAGCTCATCCAGTCCAACCTATCACCCAGCCCTAGCCAATGGCACTAAGTGCCCCATCCAGGCTCTGCTTGAATACCTCCAGGGATGGTGACTCCACCACCTCCCTGGGCAGCCCATTCCAATGCCAATCACTCTCTCTGTGAATCTTCCCAGCAGTAACTTGTCTTTGCCATATACATCCCCAAACTCTGATGGGTACCTATGGGAGCAGAGCTATGGTGAGGCCTCCACAGCCACTGGCATGGGCAGCTGTGGCTGGTGGGCTGCTCATAGAATCATAGAATCAGGCAGGGTTAGAAGGGACCACAAGGGTCATCCAGTTCCAACCCCTCTGCCATGGGCAGGAACACCCTACCCTAGATGAGACTGGACAGAGCCTCATCCAGCCTTGCCTTAAACACCTCCAGGGAAGGGGCCCCAACCAACCCTCTGGGCAACCCCCCTGCTGCAGTAGGCACTGGAGCTGTGTCCTGTCTCATCTCAGCCTGCAATCATGCAAACACCTGAGCTCTCCAGACCTGCAGCATCCAAAGGGATGGGCAGAAGTGCAGGACTGGAGCCTGCTCTGCCTCTGCAGAGTGGTGGGAACAGGCTGACAAAGAGCAGGAAATAAACGAGGCTGGAGATCTGATAGGGAGGTGCTGGCTGCTGTGCAGGCAGGAGATAGCTGAGGCTGGTGTGGAGCAGAGGCTGGGCACGTTCAGATCTGCAGTGCCCGTGTCAGACAGCCTGGGCTCTATTGTTTGGCTGCCGTGCAGAGGCTGTCCCCTGGAGGATATCCTGTCTGAGACCACCCTGTGCCAGTCTGCTCCGTGGCTGTGGAGGGGCTGGGTGGGCAGCAGGAAAAGCATGAGCTCATGCCTGGTGAAAGCAGTGATTTGCAGTGCATTGCAGTGAGGGTGGGGAGACACTGCAACAAGTTGCCCAGGGGGGTTGTGGATGTCTCCTCCCTGGAGGTGCTCAAGGCCAGGTTGGATGAGCCAGCTGGGAGCAACCTGGGCTGGTGGAAGGTGTCCCTGCCCATGGCAGGCTCTCTCATCCAGGCATGCTGGTGCTCAGCATCTTGCCCTGCATCTGCAGAAGTGCATCTCAAACTGCATGGAGGGGGTGTGGAGAATCAGCCTTGCTCAGCTTGCAGGTTTTACCAGAACCCCAAGAATTTGCATCACACTTTCTGCAGAAGGGGAGGAAAATCTGACACTGGCTGCTTCTTGGCAAAGGTGGGAGGGGAAGTGACACAGTGCTGCAGCCCTCCCCTGGGGCTGCTCCAGCAGGGCTGCTCCTGCCACAGCAGCTGTGCAAGAAGTCACTTGCTTCAGCACTTCATGTGGGGAGAAGCCCCTTTAGGACTGGCTCAGGCATGGCTTTTAATGAGCTGAGAATTCTTGAGGTCTTCTGCACCCGGGCTTGGTATTCACCAGAAATTCATCTCTCTTTCTCTGTGTCCTTTTGTGAGCAGACTGAAGGCAGGAGCAAGGCAAGTCCTTAACATCCCCACTGGGGAGCCTGTCCCTAATGGTGCAGAGCTGTCCCGTGGGACACCATCCCGGGGGTGGTCCAGGGTTGTGTGCTGCGGTCTGAGGAGCAGCAGGAGGTCTGGAGCTCATCTTCCAGCCAGCACGGCCGCAGCACCACAGGTCCTCGCCTCTGGCGGTGGCTTAGGATGAGGAGGCTGCGAACGCTGACTCACTTGGCAGCAGGACACAGCTCATGAGTCACTCTGACTCACATCCACTGCATCTCGGGGGGCATCGCTGCTCTTGGAGCCTTTGATGTGAGCTGCATCTACGGCCTCTTGGAAACGGCTTCCCTTGACCAGCTCAAAGGAAAAGCATCGCTGGAGCTTAGAGCCTTGTTTGGAAGGAAAGGACTACTCCAGACATGGGCACCTGGACCCGTTTCTGGCCGCTCTGCTACATGCGGCCAGGAGCTTCCAAATGGCACTGAGTGTTGCAAATGACCCGAGCGAGATGATCACAAAAATTGCCTCAACGGAGCCTGGAGATGACCAGAAACAAGTGGCCAAGCTCAGCTCTTCCTCAGGCAGCAGCTTCTCGGGGCAGGGCTGCCGCAGCCTGCGCAGATGTGCTCCAGGAGCGCAGGTACCTGTGGGCTGCCCCGAAGGCCATCGCAAGCATCATCACCTCCCCAGTGCTTTCAGTTCGCAAAAAGCAGGCGAGTCAAGGTGCTAATTGGCTAATTGAGCAAAGCACTTAAGCACACGGAAGGCAGACAGCTTCCTAAGTGCCTTTAGGAGAGGGAACCAAGGCAGCCAGGGAACGCAGCACATCATTCTTCCCTGGCCTGAGCTCAGCAGTGGCTTCATTGTGTTCCCAAACAGCAGCTACCTTCAAATCCTGATTCTCCCTTCCTCTCCAATTCACCGTTGGGGTTCAGTCCAGAGCCACTGAACTGGCTGCTGTTGTCACCTCGGTGTTGGAGTTGATGGCACCTGGGTGCTGGCCTGGCCCCAAAGTATCCTTATCATCCTGAAGCCCCTGAGAGCATCCTGCTTCAACCCTGACAGCACCTGATTTCTACCCAAGCTATTTAATCCATTGTCCTGAAGCCCCTGAGAGCATCCTGCTTTAACCCTAACAGCTTCTACCCAAGCTACTCACCCACTCTGTTTCCCCAACTGCAGGGGGGTTGGAACTAGATGATCCTTGTGGTCCCCTCCAACCCTGATTGATTCTATTCGATGAGCTGCTAAAACCAAGCCCATCTGTTTGCTGCTGCTGCTGCCAGTTTGGGCTTTCCTGGGTTAAATGGAACAAAGGCCTCACACAGGCTTCACATGCTCCTTCTCCCAGCTTGTAGTTGTTGAGTTCAGCAGTTTTGGAGCCTCTGATCTAAGGGAGTGATTCACTTATTTCTGCTCAGGGCTAGGAGCAGGCCAAGGAGGATATGAGTTTGGTTTTTGCAAATCCCCACCAGCGACTTTCAACTTGCTAATCCAAACCCAGAACTAAAAGGTGGCTTGGGTCCAGCTTCCAATCAATCTAAAATGAAGGGACTGAAACCCAAAGCTAAAGGCTTGGGAACGTGGATCTTCTTTTTAACCCTCTCTTGCTCCACCATTTTTATCTTCTTTGCAGGAAGAATGAGCAGGAGGCTTTCTAAATGAGCATCAAATGCCAGGAAGGGTTTGATGGTGTGATTTTTCCTGCTTGTGAATGATTTCCAGCTGCTGTCACCTCCTGCAAGGCTCAGGGATACTCTGGTTTGGAGGTGTAGCTGCTGTGGGAGTCCCAGCACAGAGCAGGTTTGCCTCTGGAGCAGCATGGGGCTGGTGGGACTGTGGTGCAGAAAGCACTTTGGTGCAGGCAGCAGCTTCGTGCAGGCAGCAGTTTGGTGCTGACAGCAGCTTGGTGCAGGCAGCAGTTTGGTGCAGGCAGCAGCTTCGTGCAGGCAGCAGTTCGGTGCTGACAGCAGCTTGGTGCAGGCAGCAGTGCAGGCAGCAGTTTGGTGCAGGCAGCTTCTTGGTGCAGGCAGCAGTGCAGGCAGCAGTTTGGTGCAGGCAGCAGCTTGGTGCAGGCAGCAGTTTGCTCCCAGCCCAGGGAGAGCTTGGGCTGTCCTGGTGGACAGGGATGAGTCCTCTGCATCCCAGCCATGCAGCTCCTCCCCAGTCCTGCCCCTGATAAACCCAAGGTGTAACTGAGCAAAGAGGCATTTTGTGGCTGGCAAAGAGGGCTTAGAGGCAGAACCAGATTGCCCAAGGAGACATGGCAGGGCCAAAGACCAAATTCAGGGTTTCCAGCTCCTTTTCTGCTCCCTGTGACACAGCTCACCTTTCCTTGCCGGTCTCAGGGCCATTTCTTAGGGCTTGGCACAGGGGAGAGCTGTGACTTCAGCCCGGTTCAGTGACAGGGTGCCCTTTACCCTCCCACACAGGCAGGCAGAGCACAATAAACCCCTTTTGGCCCTTTCCTCCCCACCTACCCCCCAGTTTTCCTACCTAAGCAGAGCAAAGCAGAGCCCTGGGCGCAGCCCAGTGCCTGCGGCAGGGAGCGGCTCAGACAAAGGAGCTGGTGCCAGAGCTTTGGATTTCCACTCCAGCGCTTGGGATTTGCCAGAGCCTCCAAAAACAGTGCTGCAGTTGTCTGCGAGGGTGCCTGGGCTGAACATCTGGTAGAGGTTAGGGTCAAACACATAACTGGGGGAAGCACAGCACATTGCATGAAAATCCTCCAGCGGTGACGTCAATGGAGCTGCTGGAGCCCTTCTGTGCTGCAGGCAGGGAACCATCAGCTCCTGCCAGTGGGGAGTGTTTGGATGGAAAATATGAGGCCAGGAAGTTTCTCCTGATTGTGACATTAAGGCTATCAAAGGAGCTTGCTCCTCCCCACACTTTTTTTTTTTTTTCATCCCTGTGTTTTTGGTTTTCCACCCCAGCAGCCAAGCTGCTCCTGCTGCCTTCTCAAAGAGGGCTACAAAGAAAGCTGGGGAGGGAGGTTTATTTTTTTTTTACTGGCAGTGACAGGACCAGAGAGAAGGGATTGAAGGTGGAAGAGGGCAAATTTAGACTGGCAACCAGAAAGAAATTCTTGACAGTGAGGGTGGGGAGATACTGGAGCAGGTTGCCCAGGGAGGCTGTGGATGCTCCCTCCCTGGAGGTGTTGAGGGCTAGGCTGGATGAGGCCTTGAGCAACCTGGGCTGGTGGGAGGTGTCCCTGCCCATGGCAGGGGGTCAGAACTGGCTGAGCTTTAAGGTCCCTTCCTACCCAAACCATTCTATGATTCTCCACCTCATGGCCTGGGATGCCACAGGAGCCTGAGGAGCTGCCCTTAGCTGTCTCATTGTGCAGGCAGCTGTGTGAAGCAGCTTCCCACCACACGTGCACAGGTTGGCCACAGGCCAAAGTACACTGGGAAGAAATAAAATTAGGTTCAGGAGGGTAATGACAAAATAGCTTCATGGGAACCTGATTTCTGCTTTGGCACTGACTTAAAAACCAAGACAGGCTGCAGGGACAGAGCTGTTGGGGGGTAGGGGGGGNAATGGATGGAGGGAAGGAGGGATGGATGGGGAGGAATGGAGGGAGAGAGGGAAGAAGGGATAGATGGGAGAGGGAGGGAAGGAGGGATGGATGGGGAGAGGGATGGAGGGAAGGAGGGAAGGAAGGATGGATGGGGAGAGGGATGGAGGGATAAATAGATGGGTGGATGGGTAGATGGATGGATGGACAGATGGATGGGATGGAGGGAGGGAGGGAGGGATAGGAGAATGGATGGATGGATGGATGGATGGATGGATGGATGGATGGATGGATGGACGGACAAACAGATGGAGGGATGCAGGGATGGAGGGATGGACAGAGATGGCACCCCAGTATGCTCACAGAGCACTGGGTTGTTGAGCTTCTGCTTAGAAGATGAAAGCCTTTGTGTTTTTCTCCAGGCATTGTGATTCACTCAGAGCTGTTTGGTTCCTGCCAGGCAGGGTTCTTGCTTTCTGTGCTCCAGAAAAATAAAAAAGCTGCCCCTGAGTGATCTGATCACAGCCTCTGGTTTGTGGAAATCTGAGCAGTGGGAGAACTGGAAGAATGTGTTGTGTTCCCAGGGCAGCTCCTCCTCCTCCACCACCAGGAGATGCTGTATTTCACTTGTGGCTGCTCATGGGTGAGCTTCTTGAGCTGCTGTGACAGTGCCCAGGTAGGTGGTAGCTCCTGAATGACAGGTGGGACTTCATGCTGGCACCCCTCTAGACCCAGGCATCTGCCTTTGGGGTGGTGTCCTATGGATTCTCCTCTTTTGGACCATATCCTGCAGGTCCTCTTGTAGGTCTGAAATGGTCCTCAGTGATCTGGAAATGCTTGGGATAACAGGGCTGGGAAAAGCTGGGGCAGGCATCTGCCTTCCAAGAGCCTTTGAGCAGGGCAGAGCAGGTTTGTGTCACTGGCTGTGATTTGCTTCCTGGCACAGGTTATGCACTTTGGTTCCAAAGAGTAAAACCTGAGCAGCTCCTTTTGGTGTGTCCCCAAACACCTGTGAGAGCTCTGCAGCTGTCAGGGGTGGGCACCCATTCAGGGGAGCACAAGAAGGGTCTGCCTCTGTTTTCCCCCAGAGCAAGGGCCTGGCTCATCTTCTTAAATTCTGAGTAAACATTTCTGCTGCTGAAGCATTTTCCTGACGTTCTCTTACCCCAGGGAGGCTCAGATCTCAGCCCCTGCACACACCTTGGCAGTGGTGGCCGTGGGCCAGTTCTTCAGCTTTGGCTTTCTTGCAGGAAGACCTCCACAGCAAAGCTTTGCTCCGTGGGGCAGGAGACTCCCTGCAGGTAGGTTTGAGGGTTTTGGGGGGTTTTTTTGTTGTTATTTTTAAACTTGAAAGAGCTCTTGTTTAAGTTCTGAGCAAGCCCTTCTGCTTCCAGGGACCTGCTCTCAGGCACACAAACCAGCTGGAAAAACACCAGAGTGGTGCAAGCAGAAAAGCCATGGCTGAAAGCAGGAGAATGAAAAAAAACTAAAGGTTTTTTTTGCCATGCAGCTGGGTGGTCCAGATGGAGCCTCAGGGTCGTGCTGAGCCTTATGAAACTTGACACACCTCTGAGCACAGAAACCTTCTCTGCAGGACCAGGCAACTCCCTTGCTTCTTGTTCCACCCCCAAGACTTCTCCTGAAGCTCTGGGCTGCTGCTTTCACACTCTGCCCTTCGGGAAGCTGAAGGACAAGTCCTGGGGGATGGCCACTGAGGATTTGTGGCTTCTTAGGAGGCTTCAGCCTCCTGATAAACACCCAACAGAAAGGAGAGGGCCTGGGAAGTGAGGAAAGCCTTAAAGCAAATGGCTGTACCTGTGATGCATCCTCCATCATTCTTCCACATGGGTCTGACTTACATCCTCATGCTTTCAGGCTCACATAATCCCCCAGGAGCCATCCCCCTGGCACTGAAGGGTCATCTACATCTAGTCTGTGGCTTCTCACACATTGCCTCGTGGTTCAGGGCTGTGTTGTTGGGTTGGGTTTGGGCTAAGATGCCAGTGTAGGTTGGAAGGTAATGAAGGAAAAAGGCCCTGGGGCCTCTGGTGGATGGGAGGTTGAGCATGAGCCAGCAATGTGCTCTGGTGGCCAGGAGGGGCAATGCCATTCTGGGAGGGATTAGAAGGGCTGTGGTGAGTAGGTCAAGAGAAGTTCTCCTGCCCCTCTACTCTGCCTTGCTGAGGCCACATCTGGAGTACTGTGTCCAGTTCTGGGCCCCCCAGTTCAAGAAGGACATGGAACTGCTGGAGAGAGTCCAGCACAGAGCCACAAAGATGCTGAAGGCAATGGAACAGCTCTGTTAGGAGGAGAGCCTGAGGGAGCTGGGGCTGAGCTGCTTGGAGGAGACTGAGAGGTGACCTCAGCAATGGTTATAAAGATGTGCAGGTGAGTGGCAGGAGGCTGGAGCCAGCTCTGCTGGGTGATGCCTGATAACAGGGCAAGGGGCAATGAGTGGAAGCTGAGCCATAGGAACTTTCATTTAAACATGAGGAGGATTTTTTTCCCTGTGAGGGTAACAGAGCACTGGAACAGGCTGCCCAGGGGCGTTGTGGAGTCTCCCTCTCTGGAAATATTCAAAACCTGTCTGGATGTGTTCTTGTGTGATCTGCTCTGGGTGATGCTGCTCCGGCAGGGGGGGTTGGACTGGATGAGCTTTGGAGGTCCCTTCCAGCCCCAGACCTCCTGTGATTCTATGATTCCAGACCTCTGTGTGCCCTCCCTGGGGCAGTGTGGAGGTGGATGGGCAACTCCTCTGCCCTCAGCACAGCTGGGAAGCTGGAGGAGGAGACAGAGCCCAACCCTTGTTTTCCAGAAGAGGGCTGTGAAGCTCTGGAGGTCGTGCTCCAGGCTGGGTCAGCCAGCGGGCTGTTTGAAAAGCTTCACAGTGCTCAACGTGAAACAATCTTCCCTCCTTTGAATCGAGGACAATCAGCTGAAGTGCTTCCAGACCAGAGCTGCCAACTGTTTGAAACTGGATATTCCAGCTGGTCCCTGGAGTTCAGCTGCCAGCAAAAATGTAAATACAGATAAAAAAAAAAAAACAAACCCCAAACCCTTCCCAAGTCAGGAGGGCTTTCCCAAGCCTCACAATATTGCTTTGCCAGTCTAATTAGCTGATCTGTCAGGGTGAGAATGAAAGCAGCTCTCATCTCTGCTCGCTTTGTGCAGGTACTGCCCAAATCAGGATGATTTTTTTAATCTTTATTTATTTTTTTTTTTATAGAATAGAATCAAATCAGCCAGGTTGGAAGCTCACCCAGTCCAACCTAGCACCCTGCCCTATCTGATCAGCTAAGCTATGGCACTAAGTGCTCCATTCAGACCTTTCTTGAACAAGTTTCTGCTCTCAGGAGGCTCAGGCAGGTGCAGCCTCAGCATTCAGGTTTGGGCTCCTCACTCCAGGTGCTGGAGCAGGTGCAGAGAAAGGGCAGCAAAGCTGGTGAAGGGGTTGGAGGGCAGGGCTGGTGAGGAGCTGGGATTGTCAACTCTGCAAAAGAGGAGGCTGAGGAGAGACCTCATTGCTCTCTACAGCTCCCTGAAAGGAGGCTGCAGTGAGCTGGGGGTTGGCCTCCTCCCTAGCCCCAGTTGCAGACTGCAGTGGTTCTCAGCTCTGGCATTTGTCTCCTACCACACCAGCAAAGTGTTGATGTTGCCATTTGAGGGGGGAAAGCAGCCTGGGAAACCACTGCAGAGCCTGGCCCAGGGCTGTGGCTCCTTTCTGGGTTTTCAGCAAGCCCTGTGCAGCTCCCAGCAGTGGCAGATTTCACAACGGAGCTGCATCTTGGCAGGAGTTCACACAAATGGGTCTGCAGAGCATCTCAGGGGCTTCAGTCAGCTGGGCTCAGCTCCGAGGCTCTGGGAAAAGCTCAGGGCAAACAAGTCCTCCTTTCATGTTGTGCTTGTGAATATTTTCATGGTCACCTTCCCACCACCCTGACTTCCACTTCAGCTCAAGGCTTTCTGGTCGCTCTGACTTGGGTTCAGCTGGCTTTGCTTTGAGAGAGGCTGAAATACATTGAGAGGATCAGGGTAAAAGCAGAATGTTACAAACTAGCAGCAACAAGAGGGCTGATGAATGGCATCAAAACCTAGAAACAGAATTGTTTCACTTGGAAGAGTCCTCTGAGATCATCCAGGCCAACCTTCACCTCTGCACCACCATGGGTGTCTTGAACACCTCCAGCACCTCCCTGGGCAGCCTGTGCCAAACCCTGACCACTCTTGCAGCAAAGAGCTTGTTCCTGATACCCAACCTGGACTGAAGCTAAGCCTTCAGTGATACACAAAGAGGCAGAAGACAGACAGGAGTGGCAGAGGAAGCCCAAGAGGAACAATGCAGCTGTGATAAGATAGCAGCTGGGAGAAAACAATGCAGAAGTGATTAGGGCTGCATGTGCAGGAGAAAACTATGCCTGGAGCCAAGAAAGAAACCCCAGGACACAGGCAGGTCTGGCTGCAGTGTGACTGAAGGGTCCCAGGACACAGGCAGGTCTGGCTGCAGTGTGACTGAAGGGTCCCAGGACACAGGCAGGTCTGGCTGCAGTGTGACTGAAGCGTTCCAGGACCATGGCAGGTCTGGCTGCAGTGTGACTGAAGGGTCCCAGGACAGAGGCAGGTCTGGCTGCAGTGTGACTGAAGGGTCCCAGGACACAGACAGGTCTGGCTGCAGTGTGACTGAAGGGTCTGCACAAGACAAGTGGCAGCAGCAAGGCTGGAAGGAGGAGAGCAGAGACCCAAACCTCCCAACAGCATGGGCACCTGTTTCCCTCCTCACCAGGGATGAAGAACTCCCAGGAAAGGTCTCTTGCTGCAGACTGGGGAGCCCCAGAAGGATGAAGGGGGTGTGGAAGAAGCAGAAGGAGCAAAAGGCTGGTGGTAAAGAGAGTGGAAGTGGGTGAGGCAGGGCTGTGCCCAGCCGGCGCTCCCTGATTGATGGCTGTTTGCATCCCCATATCTCACATCTCCAGAGGAAGGCTTTGTCCTCCAGGGCCATTGTCTGTGCCCAGGGGCGGCTGGCGGCAGCCAGGTTCCTGTCACCAGGGACAGTGTCCCCACCAGGGTCCTTGTGCGTCAGCTGCGAGGTGTGGTGAGGGCAGCAGGAGCTGGGGGCACAGGGACAGCCTGAGGTCAGTCTGACCTTGCCCTGTGGGCAAGTGAGGTGGCTGAAGAGAGAAATGGGCTGCTGGGAGGGAGGGAGGAGAGAAGGCATCTAGCTGGAGGTGTCCTTGAGTGTCTCCAGGGAGGGGACCTCAACTGCCTCTGGAATGAGCTGCCCAGGGAGGGGGTGGAGTCACCCACCCTGGATGTGTTTCAGGGTGGCTTGGATGTGGGGCTTGGGGCTATGGTTTAAGGTGAATCTGAGTAGGGTTCTAGGTTGGACTTGGTGATGCTGAGGGGCTTTGCCAACCTGCATGTTTCTGTGATTCTGAGGTCATCTAGTTGGAGGTGTCCTTGAATGTCTCCAGAGAAGGGGCCTCAACCACCTTCCTGGGCAACCTGCTCCAGTGCTGCACCAGGCTCAGAGTAAAGAACTTGGTCCCAACATCCAATTTGAATCTGCTCATCTCAAGCTTGAACCCATTGCCCTCATCCTGTCACTGCAGGTCTTTGTAAACAGCTTCTCCCCATCCTTCCTGTAGCCCCCTTCAGGTACTGGGGAGCTGCTATTAGGTCCCCCCCAGAGCCTCCTCTTCTCCAGGCTGAACACCCCCAGCTCCCTCAGCCTGTCCCTGTAGCAGAGGTGCTCCAACCCTCTGATCATCTTCATGGACCCACTCCCTTGGGTCCTGACTGACTGCTCTGAGGGACCCTTCCAGTGCAATGCAACCTCTGAAGCTGTGACAACCCTGACTGGGCTTGAGCACAGGGGCAAAGGCACAGTTCATGGGATCATGGAATGCTTGAGGCTGGAAGGAACCATTTAGACCAAGACCCCCTGCAGTCAGCATCTTCAACGTAGAATCATAGAATCGTTTTGGTTGGAAGAGACCTTTAAGATCATCAAGTCCAACCTAAAACCTAAGACCACCATGGCCATTTAAGCATAACCTGAATTGCTACATCCACACTTTTCTTGAACACCTTTAACTAGATGCTCAGAACCTCAAACAACCTGATCAGGAATGGATCCATGGATGAAGCAACCTGGGCCAGTGTCTCACCATGCTCAGTGTGAAAAATTTCCTTCCTTCTCTCTAGTCTAAATCTCTTTCTTTTGGTTCCAATCCACCACCCCTCATCCTGTCACAACAGAACATGTCCTGTGAGGAGTGGTTGAGGGAGCTGGGGGTGTTCAGTCTGGAGAAGAGGAGGCTGAGGGGAGACCTCATTGTTCTCTACAGCTCCCTGAGAGGAGACTGGAGCGAGGAGGGGGCAGCCTCTTCTTCTTGGTGACAACAGGACCAGAGGAAATGGTTACAAGCAGCACCAGGGGAGGTTCAGGCTGGGTGCTAGGAAATCTTTATTCACTGAAAGAGTTCTCAAACGTTGGAATGGTCTGCCCAGGGCAGTGCTGGAGTCACCATCCCTGGAGAGGTTTAAATGCCATGTGGAGCTGGTACCTAGGGACATGGTTTAGTGGTGACCTCTCAGTGCTGGGTTGAAGGTTGGAGTGAATGCTCTTGAAGGTCTCTTCCAACCAGAGATATTCTCTGAAGAGGCCCTGCTCAAAAACTGTCCCCATCTAGGAGAAGCTGAAGGAGCTCATCTCTGCTCAGCAAACCTCTGAGGCCTAGGGAGAAGCCCTGCAGCTCTGGCTGAGGCTTAGGGCTGAGCCTTCCCTTGGCTCTCTGAATTAAACTGATGCTTCAAAGGCTTTGTGAACCAGAGACAGCAGAGCCACTCTTGCTCGACTTCTTCTCTCTGTTCCCAGAGGCTTGCTGGCAAAACTGTGCTCTGTGTGCTGTGACAAAAGCAACCTGGGACATAATGGCTGGGGTAGGGAGCTGCTGTGATAAAAATCTGTTTGTCCCACAGCATCTCCAGCCAAATGATTGACGTCCACATTGCTGTCCTCCTGTGGCTGTAGCTTTTCAATTTCCTGTTGATGTCTGAGCAGGATTTATTTGTTCCATTTGTTTGGGCTTTACAAAGAGCTCTGGAGAGCTTGGCACTTGGGGCTCTTTTAAAAAAAAAAATTATTATTATTATTATTTTTGTTACTATGTCAGTTCAGCTCTCTCAGTCCTCCATCACTTCATTGTTTCTGTGAACAACGAAAAAAAAGAGATGGAAAGAGCAGTTGTGAGCAGCTGGTTTGGTCACCAGGTGTCTGTCCCAGTGCTCTCTTTTCCAAGGAGCCTGGACTCCATCCATTGCTCCTGCAAGTGAGCAGAGCCTGTCCTTCCCCCTTCCTCCTGACCCCCAGCCCTCTACCTCTGCAGCAGGCAAAGGTTTCACCATTCACCCGCTGCTTCCTGAGCATCCCCAGGGGAATCTCCTTTCCTTCTGCAGATGCTGAGCCGGGAGCGGCAGCGTTGCCCGAGGCTTTGTGAAGCGGAGGATGCTTGCAAGGCTGCACCGGGGCGGCACGGCTGAACCCCCGGGGGCTGCACTGGAGCTGTGCAGGTGAGCCCGGGGGAGATGCACCGAAGCTGTGCGGCTGAGCCCCCGGGGGGCTGCACTGGGGCTGTGCAGGTGAGCCCCCGGGGGCTCTGGAGCTGTGTGGCTGCGCCCCCGGGGGCTGCACTGGAGCTGTGCAGGTGAGCCCGGGGGGCTGCGCTGGGGCTGTGCAGGTGAGCCCCCGGGGGCTGCACTGGAGCTGTGCAGGTGAGCCCGGGGGGGCTGCACTGGAGCTGTGTGGCTGCGCCCCCGGGGGCTGCACTGGAGCTGTGCAGGTGAGCCCGGGGGGGCTGCACCGGGGCGGGGCGGCTGAGCCCCCGGGGGTCTGCACTGGAGCTGTGCAGCTGAGCCCGGGGGGGCTGCACCGGGGCGGTGCGGCTGAGCCCCCGGGGGCTGCCCCTGAGTTTCTGGCGCCACCTCCTGGGCAGCGGCGCGGCGGCAGCTCGCCGGCACTCAGGCTGCATCCCTAAGGAAAGCAACAGCGCCTACGTGTGGCCGAGCACGGTAGCGCTGCGGTGAGCCTGCGGCGGAACCTCGCCGGCAGAGGCGTGCGGGGACCGCCGGAGGCGTGGAGACACCGAGTCCCCTTGGGGATCGCAGAGTGCAGCGCCTTGGAAGGGACCCCCAAAGCTCATCGTGCCCACCCCCTGTGCAATCAGCAAGGAGACCTCCAACCGCGGAGACACCGAGTCCCCTTGGGGATCGGAGAGTGCAGCGCTTTGGAAAGGACCCTCAAAGCTCATCGTGCCCACCCCCTGTGCGGTCAGCAGGGACACCTCCAACCGGAGCAGGTTGCTGAGGGCTGCATCAAGTCACACCCTGGATCTGGGTGCTGCCACCCTGCTCTCCCCTGTGCTGCTGGGCTCCTGTTGGTCCCTTGCCTTTGCTTTCAGTGGCTCTGGTCAATCCCAGCCCCCTCTGACAAAAGTTCTCATATTTTAAATTATTTCTTGCCCTCTAGAAATAAGCAGGCAACAAGGGAGACCTGGGGGAGCAGCTCCTTGTAGCACAGAGTGGGGTAAGGGAGTGGAGTCCAAGCCTCTTACGCCCTGGCAGAGCTTGGGCTAGAGGAAGAAAAGACCCCCCCAGGAGCTGTAGGCTAAACACACACTGAAACTGGTGGTGAGACACTGAAAAACGTTGACCAGGGCTGTGGTTGAGGCTTCATCCCTGGAGATATTGAAGGTCAGACTTGATGTGGCTCTAGGCAGCCTGATCCAGTTGGAGGTGTCCCTGCTGCCTGCAGGGGGTTGGACAAATGCCCTTTGGGGATCCCTTCCAACCCAACAACCCAGGAATCTGTACAGAATGATAGGGGTTGGGAGGCACCTCTGGAGACCATCCAGTCCAACCCCCCCTGCCAGAGCAGCTTCACCTGGTGCAGGCTGCATGGGCCTGTGTCCAGGCAGTTTTGAGACAACTCCAGCAATGGATCTTTCTTCTGAGCCTCTCTTGGGATCTACCAAAATGCTGGTGTGAGCAGCCCAAACTTGCTATGGCCAAAATGGGCTGGTGCAGCAGGGACCTTGTGTTTAAACCCTGCGCCATCAGGTGCTGCTGTTCCTCAGTGGTTCTTTTTCTTGAGTCATTGCCCTTTGCTCCTTGTGCTGTAGCTGCTCTCAAAATTAAGTACCTGTAGTTCTTGTAGCTCTCTCCACTGGAACCTCTTCTCCAGGCTTTTCTTTTGGAATCTGGGTTTGGTTTTTTGTTGGTGTTTTTTGGGTTTTTTTTTTTCTTTTCTTTCTGATCAGAGTTCATTGCTGGTTTTAATAACCTCTGGATTTCTGTACCATGAAATTCCCTGTACAGGGGCTTCAAGGACAAACCATCAAACCATGTCACTTATGTCCATTTTCTTTCCCTCAGCTCCCACCCCAGCTGAGTTAGCTGCATGCAGAAGCAGAGGTGGTCTCTGTCCAGACCTCTCCCCAAATCGAGTTGGACAGAATGTGAGGTATAAAAGGAGGGAAGCACTGAGTGGGGAGTTGTGCTGGTGGCTTCAGCTCTCCAGCTGAGAGAACTCTGGCCCTCGGGGTAGGCTTTTTGTCAAACACTGGATGATGCAATAAATAAGCAGCAGACTGCAGCTAATCCCCTCTTTGAGGACAGGTCAGATTTCGTGCAGCCAGTTGGCTCTGCACCCTGGTGCAGCCCCTGGCAGAGCTGGGCTGGGCTTTGAGGCAGAGGTAGCAGAGAGAAGTGTTGGACATCTGAGGAAAGCAGGTCCCCCAGGCATGGTCTCACCTCTTTTTGCTAGACTCAGGCTGCCCAAGCACAAGGTGAGGCTTGTTGCTGACCATCAGCCAGGCTCCTGGCACTGCCAGGGGCAGCAGGCACAGCCCCTCCAGCACAGGGGGACAGTCGCTGTCCTGCTCTTGCTGCCCACGCCAGGCCAGCTGCTGCTGGTGGCTTCCTTGGCTACTGGAGCAGAGTTCCCNAGGCTGCATCCCTAAGGAAAGCAACAGCGCCTACGTGTGGCCGAGCACGGTAGCGCTGCGGTGAGCCTGCGGCGGAACCTCGCCGGCAGACAGTCCTCGCGTGCGGGGACAGCCGGAGGCGTGGAGACACCGAGTCCCCTTGGGGATCGCAGAGTGCAGCGCCTTGGAAGGGACCCCCAAAGCTCATCGTGCCCACCCCCTGTGCGGTCAGCAGGGACACCTCCAACCGGAGCAGGTCAAGTCACGCCCTGGATCTGGGTGCTGCCACCCTGCTCTCCCCTGTGCTGCTGGGCTCCTGTTGGTCCCTTGCCTTTGCTTTCAGTGGCTCTGGTCAATCCCAGCCCCCTCTGACAAAAGTTCTCATATTTTAAATTATTTCTTGCCCTCTAGAAATAAGCAGGCAACAAGGGAGACCTGGGGGAGCAGCTCCTTGTAGCACAGAGTGGGGTAAGGGAGTGGAGTCCAAGCCTCTTACGCCCTGGCAGAGCTTGGGCTAGAGGAAGAAAAGACCCCCCCAGGAGCTGTAGGCTAAACACACACTGAAACTGGTGGTGAGACACTGAAAAACGTTGACCAGGGCTGTGGTTGAGGCTTCATCCCTGGAGATATTGAAGGTCAGACTTGATGTGGCTCTAGGCAGCCTGATCCAGTTGGAGGTGTCCCTGCTGCCTGCAGGGGGTTGGACAAATGCCCTTTGGGGATCCCTTCCAACCCAACAACCCAGGAATCTGTACAGAATGATAGGGGTTGGGAGGCACCTCTGGAGACCATCCAGTCCAACCCCCCCTGCCAGAGCAGCTTCACCTGGTGCAGGCTGCATGGGCCTGTGTCCAGGCAGTTTTGAGACAACTCCAGCAATGGATCTTTCTTCTGAGCCTCTCTTGGGATCTACCAAAATGCTGGTGTGAGCAGCCCAAACTTGCTATGGCCAAAATGGGCTGGTGCAGCAGGGACCTTGTGTTTAAACCCTGCGCCATCAGGTGCTGCTGTTCCTCAGTGGTTCTTTTTCTTGAGTCATTGCCCTTTGCTCCTTGTGCTGTAGCTGCTCTCAAAATTAAGTACCTGTAGTTCTTGTAGCTCTCTCCACTGGAACCTCTTCTCCAGGCTTTTCTTTTGGAATCTGGGTTTGGTTTTTTGTTGGTGTTTTTTGGGTTTTTTTTTTTCTTTTCTTTCTGATCAGAGTTCATTGCTGGTTTTAATAACCTCTGGATTTCTGTACCATGAAATTCCCTGTACAGGGGCTTCAAGGACAAACCATCAAACCATGTCACTTATGTCCATTTTCTTTCCCTCAGCTCCCACCCCAGCTGAGTTAGCTGCATGCAGAAGCAGAGGTGGTCTCTGTCCAGACCTCTCCCCAAATCGAGTTGGACAGAATGTGAGGTATAAAAGGAGGGAAGCACTGAGTGGGGAGTTGTGCTGGTGGCTTCAGCTCTCCAGCTGAGAGAACTCTGGCCCTCGGGGTAGGCTTTTTGTCAAACACTGGATGATGCAATAAATAAGCAGCAGACTGCAGCTAATCCCCTCTTTGAGGACAGGTCAGATTTCGTGCAGCCAGTCGGCTCTGCACCCTGGTGCAGCCCCTGGCAGAGCTGGGCTGGGCTTTGAGGCAGAGGTAGCAGAGAGAAGTGTTGGACATCTGAGGAAAGCAGGTCCCCCAGGCATGGTCTCACCTCTTTTTGCTAGACTCAGGCTGCCCAAGCACAAGGTGAGGCTTGTTGCTGACCATCAGCCAGGCTCCTGGCACTGCCAGGGGCAGCAGGCACAGCCCCTCCAGCACAGGGGGACAGTCGCTGTCCTGCTCTTGCTGCCCACGCCAGGCCAGCTGCTGCTGGTGGCTTCCTTGGCTACTGGAGCAGAGTTCCCAGATGCAAAGCTCTCAGCTGAAAGAGCTGAGAGGGCAGCTGGTGGGGGCTGCAGCTGAAGAGTGGCCTGCATGGAGGGAGATGGCAGCAGCATGGCCCCATGACATATTTCTCACAGCTGTAGGCGCCGGATGGGATTGCTGCTGACACGCAAAGCCCTTTGCCACAGCTCCATGGTGCTAAGAGCTGGGCCAGCCTAATCTCTCCTAAACCCTTCCTGGGCTGTCATGCTGACCAAAACCTTGGGGTTCTGTGTGCAAGAGTCTGGAAGTGTTCTTGTGTGACCTGCCCTGGGTGACGCTGCCTCGGCAGGGGGTTGGATGATCTTCAGAGGTCCCTTCCGACCCCTGCTGTTCTGTAGGGTCTGTGGTGCTCATCAGCATCACCTCCTGCTCCTCCTGTCTGCCCTCCTGGTATCCTGCCCTGGCACAGCTCTTTTTGGAGGAGGAAGGGTGGTGTCTAGCACAGGTTTCTGGGGAAGGAAGCAAGGACTGCATGGGCAATGCATGGCAGCTACCTACCTGTGTCCCTGATGATCAGCTTCAGAGATGGAAATCTGTATCCTGCCCTGGCACAGCTCTTTTTGGAGGAAGAAGGGTGGTCTGTAGCACAGGTGGGAGACTCGGAGGGGACAGAGCAGCCTGTGGGAAGCAGAATACCACAGATGAGTTTGGGCTAGGACAAGCTGGGCAGTGTGGGGCCTGATGTGGAACTGGGTAATACAAGTCCTAAGATCACTTGAAAAACTCTTCCACAGCCTAGCCCAGGGCAACATGAGGCTCGCTGGGTTCTGAGAAGGGTTACCTGGCAGAGGCTTTTCTCCCTAATTCATTTCCACCCCCATTTGCTAATCCCAAGGCTCACTTTTCTGCAGCCCACCAGCCCAAACCCACCTGCAGGAGGGAGCTTCTGCAAAATGCCCTGAGAGAAACCCCCCTCTGATCCCTGCCCGTCGAGACGAGACGGCCCCGAGCGATGGGGAGGGTGAGGGGAGCGATGTGTTCCTGCCAATGTAGCATTCAAATTTAGCTTCTGCCACTGCAGGCAACGTGGCATTAAAAGAAGGAGCTTAAGTTATTAAACTGAGCTGCTTTAATCATGCAGTGCGGGGCAATCCAGTGCTACAGGAGAGCTGAGGATTAAAGTATTTTTACCGCAAAGCCAAGAGGTCTGCTGCCGCCAACCGCGGGCGCTCCCCCGCGCCCATCGAACTTCATTCTCCGCCTTTGCCCTCAACAGTATGGGACCAAATGGAGTTTTATCTGGAGATTGACCCTGTTACCTTGAATCTCATCATTCTGGTGTCTAGCTATGTCATTTTGCTCCTGGTTTTCCTCATCTCCTGCGTGCTCTACGACTGCAGGGGGAAGGATCCCAGCAAGGAGTACGCTCCCGAGGTGCCTGCCGAAAGCCAGCCCCCCATCCGGCTGGTGGTGATGCAGCAGGGCGCCCCCGGCACCCGCTGGGCCAAGGGGCTCGTCTCTGGCTACGAAAACCCCTCCAACCTGCCAGGGAAAAGGACTACCGTGGTGTGAGGGACCTGCCCGGGAGCCGCAGCCCCTGCCTGCGATGCGCGCTCGGCGTCTGCGGGAGGACCTCGAGTTCCGCAGGTGAGCTCAGCCGCCGCTTGCTTTGCTGTGGTGCCGCTGCCGCGGGGGTCAGTCGATCCTCGGCCCCGCAGGGCTGGAGGCTCGCAGTCCTGCCTGCCATCCGCTCCTTCCCCCTTAACGCTGCTGCGGTGCCTCGCAGCCCGCTGGCAGTCGGGAGATGCTGGTGATGCTCGGGCGCTGGAGAGGAGCCCTGCTTCGGTCTCAGGTGGTGTCTGGCGCTGTTAACTGTGCAGAATCAGGGCGGTGGGCGAAGCATCCCACCTCTGAGGGGCTGAGCCACGCTGCCCTCGGCCTCGGCACACCTCTCAACGACCTTGGCAGCTGCTCGTCCCTCCAGGGAGAGAAGAAACGCCAAGGATTTCAGAAGGCTGGAGCCAGTGCCTTTCTGCAGCGCTGCCAGCTGCTGCTCCCATCACAATTTAATACTTGCCCTGCTGGCTGGGAGCTCCCTGCAGGGCAGTGCCAAGCCTGTCCTGGCACTTCTTTTCCATAGGTAGAACATGAACTCTGCTCTTAGGGGGCAGAGTTCTCCTTGCCCTACACGAATCCCCTGATAGGACACAAAATACTTCCTGGAAAAAAAACATTCCTGCCTTAGGGAATGCCTGTCCCAGTAATGGATAGGTGTGAGCCAACACCAGGTCCACCCCTTGGGAATGGAAACTTCTGACCCTCTGCAGCAAGTGCCACCCACATCCTGGCTTTTCCATGTGCATCTCCATGTGTCCAACCCTGCCTTTTGCCCCTGAGCCACCCTTCAGCTGTGCCATGTCCCAGCTGGGCCTCATGAAGGCTGCTATTGCCTCTCCTGTAATTCTAACACGACCTGCATCAACTCCTCTTATTCTTCCCATCTTTTGGGAGCTACCAGGTCAAGATCTTTATGGCTAACAAGGTTCTTCTGCAGCTTGCTGCTTTTCTCTCCCTTTTAGTGCTTGGCAGGCTTAAGTCCCCTCTCTTCCAAGAGATGTGAAATGTCTTCTTTGTCCTAGGGGAGGCAGAAAGGGACAGAGATGAGAGATGTTAATCTTGTAGCCACAGAAGTGGCTGCAGAGTTGTGTGGCTGTTGCCAAGCACAAACAGCTCAAGCCCTGCTCTGTCCACATCAGCCTGGGCTGCATAACCCACTCAAGAAGCTGGAGAGACACTTCCTAGGTTGGTCACTGCTGTGTTGCATGGTGAAAGAGACATTTAGTCAGTGATGTTGTGATAGCACAAGAGGGAATGGATTGAAGCTTGAGGAGGGCAGATTTAGGCTGGAGATTTTGGAATTAATTCTTGACAGTGAGGATGGGGAGACACTGGCACAGGTTGTCCAGGGAGGCTGTGGATGCTCCCTCCCTGGAGGTGTTCAAGGCCAGGCTGGACAAGACCTTGGGCAACTTGGGCTGGTGGGAGGTGTCCCTGCCCATGGCAGGGGGTTGGAACTGGATGAGCTTTGAGGTCCCTTCCAACCCCAACCCATTCCGTGAATGTGTAGCTTGAGTTGGTTTGCTTGACCCAAACATGTGCATGCTGGAGCAACAAAGAGGAATCTGTTCTCTGAAATCCAGAGATGGGTTGGTTAGTGCCAGGCTGCTGTGGCCATCCAGATCATGCCTGAGGTACTCTATGCTCTTTAACTGGTTATGAAGGGGAAAGCAGCCCTGGACCCACGCTGCTGCAGGTGTCTGTCCCATATGCTACTTGACATCACCTCGGTGTGAAGCACCCACAGAGTGCTGCAGAAAGCCTTAGTAAACAGGGTGAGATTTACAAGCTGTCTACGTCAGGTGATGACTCACTGGCTGCACTGGTCCTGACGCCTCCAGGACAGGCATTTCAAACACTGCCAGCCATAACTGCAGCAAATTTGAGCCACAGCTGAGCAAAGCCCTGGCTGCCTCGCCTGCTTTGTGCTACATCCCCCCAGCCATGCTGATTTATGCCTCGGCCAGCAGAGCATCCTGTCACTGCCAAAGAGGTCTCCAGAAATGGAGAAGCTTTTTATTGATCTCTATTGCAAAGAGGTTAAAAGATAAAAAAGGGAAAAGGCCCCAAAAAGTAGGCAGGGTGGTTAGTGGGGTTTCTGTGGGTTCTGTGCTCCTGGAGGTGAACCCCAGCTCCTGGCTCTCAAGCTGTCCTCTCTAGCCCAGGAGTTACAGGTACCCCTGGTTTGGGAGGGAGCCAGACCCAGAAGGAAGAGTCCTGAGAGAGTTTGTGTCTGTTACTCCTGGTCCTGCCACTGGGCACCACTGGAGAAAGACTGGTCCCACGCAGCATAAAAAAAGCATCCTGTGCTGGCTCCCCTAAGCCCAGCCAAGGGAGCTCTGCAGAGCCTGAGCTGCTCCTCTGAGAGCTCTGCAGTGTCTTGCAGGCTCTGGTCTGCAGCTGGCAGCATGGGGAAAGCCCTGGGGTGTTGTGGAGATCTGCAGCTGCAGGAAAGCAGCAGCCACAGCTCCTCACACCCCCCACATCTGCCCCTGCCCTCTCTCTGCAGCTGCTGGTGGGTTTGTGCCCTGCTCAGCCTTCACCCTCTCTGTCTAGACGTCTGCTCTGCCCATGGGATTAGGCAGTGGGGTAAACCCTGGAGACCCAGCAGAGAAATGCTGGTTTGAAGTAGATGCCATCTGGAAATGAATAAGATATTGGGGAAATTTGTGTTAATGTCTTCAGAAGCCATATGAGGTGGTGAGCTTTGGATCAGGGTTAGGAATCCTGCTCTGCTCTCAGTTCTGCCCTTGCTTTCTGGGGCATCCTTGGGCAGCTTCACTCCTTATCTCTGCTCCACATCAATCTCCTTTGCTCCCCTGCCCTCTCCAGCACTGAGATTTCTCTTTTAGCTGTTTATGTGGCTCGTAAGGGCCTGACACAACCCTGGCATGCAGGACTGCACTTGACTTTCACTCCAAGAGCCAAGTTCAAAGTAAGTTCAAAGGAAACAAACTGAAGTCTACTCCAACGAAAAGTTCTGGAGAGCAGAAGCTGACGAAATGCCATGGAAAATGTTCCAGCTGGAGGTGTCCCTGCTGACTGCGGGGGGGGTTGGGCAAGATGCCCTTTGAGGGTCCCTTGCAACCTGCTGCAATCTGTGATTCTGGGGGACCCAGGGGCATGGAGCCTTCAGACACTCTCTTTGGGCTGGCCCTTGTGGTGCTCTGACAGCCTGAGGAGAGCTGAGTGGCGCTGGGAGGATTTATTGCTGCTCTGCAGGAAGCAGGACCTCAGCCTGCACTGGCTCACTTTCAGCTGGCTGCAGTGGCCCTTTAAAGTCACATTTTGCTGCTGCTGGAAAGCCTTCACTGAAGGGTTTCGCAGAAACAACAGGGGAAATCCCCAGACGCTCAGAGCTCTCCAACCCCAGCTGCACTGGGAGCTGTCACTCCAGCCTCTGAGAAGACATCTTCCATGTCAGCCTGTCCCACTATAAGCAGACTGTCTAAGCCTTCAGGTTTTTTTTCCCCAAATCCCTAATAAGCCACCACAGACGAGCAGAGGATTATTCCCAGACCAGCCCATGCTCACAAGGGACAATTCCTTCCCATGTGGGGAAGCTGTTGGGATTCAATAAGGGCTAAATCCTCCCTCATGTGTTTTTTAATCAGCACATTGTTCTTATGGTGCCAGTGCTCCTCCTCTGATGGTGCTCAGCAGCACAGTAACCCGTCCAAGCCAAACCCCTTGGCTGGAGAAAGTGCTTAAGAATAGTTTTTGCTGCCTGTGTTATCAGCTCTTCAGCTTGGGTCATGTCAGTGGTTTGGTGGAGATGCCAAGAGCTAAGAGTTGGTACTGGCTGTGTCACTGGAAATATTGATCCTCCAGCCACGAGCCAACATCAGCTTGTGCTTGGGGGAGACAGAATCACAGAATGCATCAGCCTGGAAGGGACCCTCCAAGGGCATCTTGTCCGACCCCCCTGCAGCCAGCAGGGACACCTCCAACTAGAGCAGGCTGCCCAGGGACACATCAAGTTTGACCTTGAATGTCTCCAGGGATGGAGCCTCGACCACCTCTCTGAGCAACCTGTTCCAGTGTCTCACCACCCTCAAGGTGCAGAACTTCCTCCTGGTGTGCAGCCTCAATCTGCCCTGCTCCAGTTTCCAACCATCACCCCTCATCCTATCCCTCCCCAGCTCTCCTGTAGGTTCCCTTTGGGTACTGGAAGGCAGCTCTAAGGTCTCCCTGGAGCCTTCTCTTCTCCAGGCTGAGCAGCCCCAGCTCCCTCAGCCCCAGCACCCAGAGTGTTTTCTTTTAGGTGGCAAAGCTGCAAGCCCAGGTCTCTTGATCTACCTCTGCACTTAGGCAAAGGCAAAGCACTGCCCTGTGGCTCCTGCTCCAGTCCAGATGACTTTGTGTCTCTCCCAGGTGCTTGACTGTCCCATCAAGTAGGGGCTAGGTGCTGGAAGCAAAAGCAGGAGTCCAGCTGATATCCCTAAGGGACTCCTGCAGGTCTTTCAGTGGGGGATGAGGTGAGCCAGAGCCAAAGGGAGGTGTGAAAGGTGGGGGGATGTCTGCTGCTGCCCAGGAGGAAAGCAAGTGCAGCCCTGGGGCAGCTGTCAGGAGCCTGAGGTGGGGATCTGGACCTTCATGCTTCAGTGCCAGAAAGCAATTGGTATGCCACTGTGTGGTGGTTTAGCAGTTAGCTGCTCCCCACCATGATTTGAAATAACCTAGGCTAGGACTCTGTCAGCTGGAAGTTAAGGAACGAAGTTTTATATTTACAGCTTTGCACAATATCCAAGCAGACATTTACAAGGTTTAACAGATATTGATATATACCATAAAAAAGGTAATACAGAAACACCACAGCCCCTCCCAGAGATCAAAATCCCTAAGAGGGGTCTCTAACCACCCCTACCACCTTCCCCCAAGGACCAGATGTGGTGGTTTAGCAGTTAGCTGTCCCCCCACGCTTTGAAATAACCCAGGCTAGGACTCAGTTGGCTGGAAGTTAAGGAATGAAGCTTTATATTTACAGCAATGCACAATGTACAAGCAGATATTTACAATGTATAACAGATACTTATAGATATTTACAATGTATAACAGATACTGATAGATATTTGCAATGTATAACAGATATTTACAGATATTTACAATGTATAACAGATATTTACAGTAAAAAAGGTAATACAGAAACACCACAGCCCCTCCCAGAGATGAAAATCCCTAAGAGGGGTCTCTAACCACCCCTACCACCTTCCCCCAAGGACCAGATGTGGTGGTTTAGCAGTTAGCTGTCCCCCCACGCTTTGAAATAACCCAGGCTAGGACTCAGTTGGCTGGAAGTTAAGGAATGAAGCTTTATATTTACAGCAATGCACAATGTACAAGCAGATATTTACAATGTATAACAGATACTTATAGATATTTACAATGTATAACAGATACTGATAGATATTTGCAATGTATAACAGATATTTACAGATATTTACAATGTATAACAGATATTTACAGTAAAAAAGGTAATACAGAAACACCACAGCCCCTCCCAGAGATGAAAATCCCTAAGAGGGGTTTCTAACCACCCCTACCACCTTCCCCCCCTTCCCCAATCTTCTCTCACCAGCTGCTGATGCAGCAGATAGGCAAAGGTAGATGGACCAGGTGGGGTTAGCAGTAGGAAAGAAGTTTGTGGAATCACTCAGATTCAGCTACAAAAGGCAGGGAGAAAGAACCATGTAAGAGCTACCACAGCCCAAAGCAGTTTGAGGCACTCTGACTTATCTATATTTGGGTTAAAACTCTTAAAACATTTTTTTTTTCTTTCTCAGTAAAGCTGCGAAGGAAGTGGCACCATCAGTGCTTTCATTTCTCAGCCTATAGCCCTGATTTCTCATTCAAGTAGTTCAAACCAGCACACAGTGCCAGCAGAAAGCTGCCTGACTCTGCAAGAGAGGCAGAAATGGGGGGATCAGAACAGTGCTGCTGCTCCTGCCTCTGTCTCCTTGCTCCTTCCTCCTCCTCAGGTGAGCTGTTTCCTTGGAGATGCTGCTGCTGAGTTTCCCTCTCTGCCGGTGCCACTTTTTTTTTTGTCATCAGCCTTTCCCGGAGGCGTTTCCACCCTGCCCTGACGATCTGGCTGCGAGTTTTGGAGGCGGAAACTCATTCAGGAGGCATCTGATGATGACCACAGCCCCTTCCCAGCTCTGCAGCAGATGCTCTGTGTGGGCAAGGGAACCCTGCCCCAGTTTCTCCATCTGCTAATGGCAGTTTTAGCTGTTATGCAGCCGAGGTGTTGGGTTGGTTTAATTAATATTTATGAAGAAAGATGAGATCCTTCCACGGGCGGTGCTGCAGAAACGCTGCTAATGAGGAATGATTACCTATTAGTGTCCCTTCCAGGGCAGGCAGGAGACTTGGACGTATTGTCTCAGGGGGCACATGTCACACTCCTTCCGTGGTGAGGTTTGTTGAGCCCCGAGGGCAGCTCTTCATCTGACCTCAATGCTGCTGGCTCGGGCATGAGCAGAAAGCAATGGGCAATGGGTGGAAGCTGAGGTACTGGAAGCTCCATGGAAACATGAGGATGAATTTCTTCAGTGTGAGGGTGACAGAACCCTGGCACAGGCTGCCCAGGGAGGTTGTGGAGCCTCCCTCCCTGAAGAAATTCAAAACCTGCCTGGATGTGTTCCTGTGTGATCTGGTATAGGTGATCCTGCTCTGGCAGGGGGGCTGGACTGGAAGAGCTTTCAAGGTCTTTTCCAGCCCCTGACATTCTGTGATTCTGTAGAAGGGGAATTAGGGACTGGAATGGGTTGCCCAGAGAGGTGGTGGAGTCACTGTCCCTAGGGTTGTTTAAATCAAGATTGGCTGTGGCACTTAGTGCCATGGTCTGGTGGCTGTGGTGGTGTTAGGTCCTAGGCTGGACTGGATGATCTCCAAGGTCTATTCCAGCCTCAACAATCCTGTGAGCAGAGGCTTGGCATCCCCCTCCACTTGTCTTAAAGGTGGTGCCTCAATCATCAGTATTTTTGTGCAGCTTCATTAGCTGATATTTTTCATCTTATTTCTTCCAGCCCAAACACTTCTCAACAAATAAAGCCCAGACTTGGCTGGGTTGGAAGGGACCTCAGAGATCAGCTAGATCCAATCCTCTGCCATGGGCAGGGACACCTCCTGCTAGATCAGGTTGCTCAAGGCCCCCATCCAGCCTGGCTTTGAATGCTGCCAGGTTTGGAGCCTCCACAGCTTCTCTGGGCAACCTGTTCCAGTCCTTCATCACCCTCATGGGAAGAATTTCCTTCTGACATCTAACCTAAATTGAGCTTCTTCCAGTTGGAAGCCTTTACTCCTCATCTGAGCCAGCTTTAGGTCTCAAAGCCTTCAGGGAAGGTGAAAGGAGGCAGGAACCAAGGCACATCCACCCACCTCTGCCTTCTTCAAGGGACACAGAGGAGCCCCCAGAGATCTGGGGGGACTGATGTCAGTTGTGTTAAGGTCATTTCTGGAAGCTGGGCACCCACAGAGCAGCCCCAATGAGCATAAAGGTGGATTGGAAAAGGCTCTGTGGGTAGCAGCTCTCAATTGATGTCTGCCTGTGCCATCCTCCCTGGGCACTGCTGCTGTGCCCCTCACCTTGTGTATTAGTTTAAGCCAGTCCCCCTGAGCTCAATAAATACTTAATTCGAATTGGAAGTGAAAAATAAACTTTAACAATGAATAGAAGGTATTCTAGGTAGGGGGAATGACAGAGGATAGGGGGAGAGGGAACAAAACCCAAGATGCAGGTATAAGGTAAGAGGAATTAGAGAGGGTAGGGGGAGAGGGAACAAACCCCAAGATACAGGTATAAGGCAAGGGGAATTAGAGAGGGTAGGGGGAGAGGGAACAAAATACAAGATTCAGGTATAAGGTAAGGGGAATTACAGAGGATATGGGAGAGGGGAAAAAAAAAAAAAAGTACAAAATGAAAAATATAATACAAGCCATAGATGGGAGTGGCTGGAAGTTGAATCCAAGCAGTGAAGTTGGAAATGGGTGGCAGATGCAGACAGATGCTGGTGGGATGCAGTGAGTTAGAGTTCCAAATGTGGCTGCTTCGCCCAGGTGTTTGTTGGAGAGCACAGGGTGAAATAGCAGCAGCAGCAGGGCAACAAGGTGCTGGGCAGGTGAGGAGAGCAGAGATCAAGAGGAAGAACCAGGACATTCATCCCTCCTTTACAGGGGTCTCAGCAGGAAGTGGGAGGGGGCTAAACACCACACCTGGGGGCAGCTCAGACCACCCTCAGGAAGGAAGGAGTCAGGATCCAGTTCCAGGTAAGCCTCCCTGGGAGGGTTTAACCCTTTACACTTTTCCACACCCTCCCCTCCATGCAGCAGTTGGGAGCAGTGCTTATTATGGGGGATTTCCTTCCTGCTCTCTGTGTGTCCTTCCCCTCTCTGGAGCATGTCAAGCACAGGCTGACACCAGTCACATCCTTGTTCCCTCAAAAAGAGGGAACCTACCTGGGGGTTGGGCTCTTCTCCTTAGTCCCAGGTGATAGGAGGAGAGGAAGTGGCCTCAAATTGTGCCTGGACAGGGTTAGGTTTATCTGCTGCAAGAGCCACCCAGGAGTGGCTCCACCACCTTCCTGAGTAGCCTGTGCCACCATGCCTGGAGGTGTTCCAGAATTTTGGGGACATGGCACCTGGGGACAGGGTTTAGTGGCCACGGTGGTGCTGGGTTGCTGGTTGGACTGGGTGATGTTGGAGGCCTCTTCCAACTGGAACAATTCTGTGCTTCTATAGGATGGCAGCAGCCTTGGCTTGCCAGAGGGCAGAGATTTGAGCTGTCCTCAGCCTGAAGGACACATCCCTTAGCAGAGAGCAGGATCTGACCACATTCCAGTCGGCTCCCTGCTGGGAACAGCACAGGGATTTGGACTGCTATCCAGAGGCTTCCCAGCAGCACTGCCTGGGATGGTTTGTCACCAGCCACCAGCAGCTCTGCCATCTGCAGCCCTGCAGGCAAAGCAGGCAGGTTACAAGGGCAGGTAAGGTGTCAGCCAGGGACGCCGAAGAAAAACTTTTCCCTGAGTTGGGAGCAGTCTGTTAGCACTTCTCAGGCTCACACTGGAACCAGGGTGGGTTTTATTACTCTGCTGCAGACGTGAGTACAGCAGGGGAAAGTCATCTGACAATAGGCCTTACTCTGCTGAAACTACCAGTACCGACTTGGCACATCACCTGCTTAATTAATTGGAGCTCTCTTTGCAGCCGATGGAGAGAGAAAGCTTGCAGGGACTTGCACTGCAGGCTCTTCTGAGGCTGACAGGGCTCTGGGAGCTGCCTTTTTACTTCTACACCCCTGCAGCACCGCAGAGCAGGGCAGTGCTGGTGAGGCCAAGTGTTGTCCCCTGGGGGGACTGAATAGAAGGTGAATCTCTGGCATCAGGAGGCTCCCTGCTTGTTTTGGGAAGGAGAGCTGGAGAGGGGTCCCAGCCCTAACTCTGAACATCTGAGGAAGAGGCTGGCTAGAAAGAGTGATGCTTGGAGGGCTGCAGCACCTCTGCTATGGGGACAAACTGAAAGAGTTGGGGCTGTGCAGGCTGGAGAAGAGGAGGCTCCCAGGTGACCTTCTTGTGGCCTTCCAGGATCTGGGCTACAAAAAAACTGGGGAGGGACTTTTTAGGCTCTCAGGGAGTGACAGGACTAGGGGGAATGGAGCAAAGCTGGAGGTGGGGAGATTCAAACGTGAGGAGGAAGTTGTTGAGCATGAGAGTGGTGAGAGGCTGGAATGGGTTGCCCCTGCAGGGAGATGTTTGGGGCCAGATCCCTGGAGGTGTTTTTGTCCAGGCTGGCAGAGGCTGTGGGCAGCCTGCTCTAGGGTAGGGTGTCCCTGGGCATGGCAGGGGGCTTGGAACTGGCTGATCCTTGAGGTCCCTTCCAACCCTGACTGATTCTATGATGTCCTGCCACGGGCTGGGGAGAAGCCAGGAAAGCCAAAGCCAGGGCAGAGACTCCTACCTTAGCTCACCCTGGCATGGGGAAGCTGATGGTGAAGTGTTCACATCTGGGAGGTGGATTTATGAAATGTGTTGGTGTTTAAGAGCTCCTGGGGAGCATGGAGGTTTTTACTAGCTGGTTGTGGTAGAGACTAGAGAGCTGCTTGGCCAACTGGGAGCAGTAAGCCAGAACTGGAGAAGATACAGCTCATCTCTACCATGTCTGCATCTCTGCAGCTGTCCTGGCAGGGTTCCTTGGCCTGGGAGGACACAAGGACCCTCTTTCTTTCCCTCCAGCTGACTTTGTCTGACCAGCTTTGCCATGTGGCAGACACTGAGGGTTCCCTCCTCTTGTGATTTGGTGTTCCCAGTGGTCCACAAGCTTCTTGGAGAATCAGTTAGTGGTATGAGGAGGTTGCCAGGGTGGAGTGACAGACACTAGAGGTGCCAGAGGTCTCTTTTTATTCAGAGCAGAAATCAAAGCATGCTGACAGGATGGGAAAGATGAAGGCTGTGCCCTCATCACAGCTGAGAGAGGCTGAAGCACCTCTCTGTTTCTACACTCAGACAAGTCTGGTTCTTACCTGGACAGGTCCAGGTCCAGCTTTATGTCACTGTTTGCTTTCCAAGCAGGGGTACAGCATCACTCCTGCCTGCTGTGCTGAGGGCTCCCTTTGACCTCCAGGCCCTTCCCTTCCTGTGGAGAATGGTGGAGTGAAAGCTGGGTCTCAGCAGCCACCTACATGTGCTCAGATGCAGGATGAGTACCTGGACCTCAGTGGGGCTGCAGCAAGGAGCAGGCAGGCTGTGTGGTGCTGAGCAAGGATGCTGCAGCTCCCTGCCACCCTGTCCTGTCCAGAGCAGGGCTTCAGAGCATCCTCTTGGGTCAGAAGCATTTCACTGCCCTCTGATCTGTGCTCCCCTGTCAGATTAGCTCTGCTCCTGCAGGGCACCAGCTTGTCTGTCTTAAGGGATAAACATCTGCCAGGCAGATCCTGTCCCTCTCCAACTGCCAGCAGCAGCCAGGGCTCAGAGCAGCTCCGAGTTCAAAGGGGCACTTTGGGGTTAAAACCTGCAGGATGCCTTACCCTGGCCTTAACCTGGGCTGGGGACAGCAAGTGCCCAAGATGACTGGGGCAGGGCAAGGCTGCCACAGCTCAGAGAGAAATAGGTTTGTAGGTAGAGCCCTGGCTGCTGGCAGGGTGCAGGCTCGGTGAGGGGTGTGTGGCAGGCAGGCAGTGCTGTCATGGGCTTAGAAAATGGAAATAATCCTAACCCTGATCTGCCAAGAAAAGGTATCAGAGAGAGCAAAGCAGCTCTAGCAGCTGCTGGGTGCTTACAGATTCATTCAAGGATTCCTAGAGGGGTTTGGGTTGGGAGGGACTTAAAGCTCATCCAGTTCCAAACATCTCCCACCAGAACAGGTTGCTCAAAGCCTTGAAATCAAATATCCCAACTCGAAGTGAAATGATTTGTCTGACCCAGCTCTCTTCCTCTGCTGTCTGCCCATGAAATGCAAACTGCAGTGGCAAGCAGCAGCTCTGACTTCAGCCCCAAAGCCTTCCCTGGCAGAGGTTCAGCAGAGCTTCCACTGGACTCCCAGGGCCTTCCTCCATGGCTTAAGGTCTGATGCCACAACCAAAACTGCACCTTTGGTTCTCTGGAAACTTTCAGTGTCCAGCAAAGCATCCCACTCTCTGAGCAGCTTTGCACCTTCAGAACTGGAGTCCCATGGGTAAGAGCCCCCAGAGCTCCTGTGCAGAGGGGATGTGTGGTGCTGCTACTGCCAGAGCAGTGCTTGACTGCTCCTCACCCAGCCTGGGCCAGCTGCTGCTGGAAGCCCCAGGTCAGCCCCAGGTCTCCTTCCTGGCAGACCTCTCCTGTGGCTTGCATACAAGCTGTAAATCCCCAGGCCTTTTCCCCCCTACCTCTTGCACAGGAGGTAGCAGCAGTCCTGCTTGCTGTTGGCAGTGCAGAAACCTTCAGTTTGACAGTGGCTTAATGAAACTCCTGCTGCTGTCCTCAACTGCAGTTTGAGGACTGACGTTACAAAGAAGTCCTTCCTTGACCTCTCCCTCTTGGCCACTCCGGGAAATTAAGAGTGTCTTCATTCTAATGAGCTCAGAGGGTTGGGGAATTGCAAGAAAGAAAAGGAAATCAGCTTCAAAAATACCTGTCCTCCTCTTGTGAATATGTCAGGATGTGTCTGTAGATAGAAACTACCTGACCAGGATTGTGCCCTGCTCCCTCCAGGCTTGTGCCCTGCTCACTCTTGGACTTCTCCAGCTGAGCTGTTTCTTGGCTCCAGCCTATGGTTAATGATGCAAGAGCAGATCTATTTTGCTTGAGGTACCTTGCAATATATAGACCTGCTCTTCAGCTGCTGTAAATCACCCCAATCTTTGCTCCTCTCTCTATCACTTCAGCAGTTGAGTCTAGATAGCAAAGCATGGGTCAGCCTGGCCTGGATCAGCCACAGTGTGGCCAGAAGGAGCAGGGTGGTCACTGTCCCCCTATATTCAGCACTGGTGAGGCTGCATCTTGAATCCAGGGGTCAGCTATGGGCCCCTCACTCCAAGAAGGACATTGAGAGGCTGGAGCAGATCCAGAGAAGGGCAACAAAGGGCAGCTGAAGGGAAGGCTGGAGCTTGGGCTCTGCTGTGTGCTTTGTTAGTCTGCTCCTGGAGGTGGTGTGAGCAGAGCTGTAGAGAAGATCCACTGCATCCCCTGCCCTAGAGAGGGTTTGCTGTGTGAGCCAGACGGTAGAACTTGCCCAGGTTTGGTGCTGTGTCAAGAGGTTTGGTGCTGTGTCAACAAGCCTCCTGCAGCAGCACACAGAGGCTATCTTGCACACATGTTGATTTAGCAGCAAGAGGGCAAGCTTGGAAGAGAAGCATGTTTGCAAAGGGCTGTGAAGGCAAACGTTGGCTTCTCGGCTCCCTGCGCGGCACATAACGGAGCTGAGCATCTGCTCCACCTGTCCCACCAGTGCCCAGAGCACACACAGAGCTCTCTGGTTATGCTCACAGAGTTTATTAGCACAAAGAGTGGTTAAAAAAAAACCAAAACAAAACCAAACCTAACCACAGTGAAGAGAACATAGAATCATAGAACCAGTCAGGGTTGGAAGGGACCACAAGGATCAGCCAGTTCCAACCCCCCTGCCATGCCCAGGGACACCCTACCCTACATCAGGCTGCCCACAGCCTCTGCCAGCCTGGCCAAAAACACCTCCAGGGATCTGGCCCCAAACACCTCCCTGGCCAACCCATTCCAGCCTCTCACCACTCTCATGCTCAACAACTTCCTCCTCACTTCCAATCTGAATCTCCCCACCTCCAGCTTTGCTCCATTCCCCCTAGTCCTGGCACTCCCTGAGAGCCTAAAAAGTCCCTCCCCAGCTTTTCTGTAGCCCCCTTCAGATACTGGAAGGCCACAAGAAGGTCACTTGGGAGTCTTCTCCAGGCTGCACAGCCCCAACTCTTTCAGTCTGTGCTCACAGCAGAGGTGCTGCAGCCCTCTGAGCATCCTCATGGCTCTTCTCTGCACGCCTCCAGCATCTCCACATCCCTCTTGTCCCAGGGGCTCCAGAACTGGATGCAGTACTCCAGGTGGGGTCTCATTACAAGACCTTGTGAATAGTCCCTCCCCAGCCCTCCTGTAGCCCCTTTCAGATGCTACAAGGCCACTCCAGTGTCTCCTGGAAGCCTTCTCTTCTCCAGGCTGCAGAGCTCCAACTCTCTCAGCCTGTCCTCATAGCAGAGCTGCTGCAGCCCTCTCAGCATCTTGGTGGCCTCCTCTGGACTGGCTCAAACAGTTCCATGTCCTTCTTGTGTTGGAAATTTAGAATGGGTTGAGTCAGAAAGGACCTTAAGGTTCATCCATTTCCAAGCCTCCAACACCTCCCACAGCCTCATCTCACAGTCTCATCCAGCCTGGCCTTGAGCACCTCTAGGGAGGGAGCATCCAGGACATCCCTGGGCAATTAAAACAAACTTAACAATCTCCAAATCAGAGAATACCTGGTCAGAGGAAAGCCTCAGTCCTTGAAGCACTGACAAGAAATCAATTTGTTTCCCTTTGCTATATATGTTTCAAATCCCCAAGCAGCACAAAAGGGATATGGAAATCATTTCCTCTCTCAGGTGACAAACCATGGGCTAAATTCCACCCCCTCTGGTCCACTTCAGGCTTCACCTAGAGCTGATAGGAAACAATGAGAAGCTCAATGGATTTTATGTCAGACCCTTTCTGTAACAGCTTATTTCACTGCATTGATTGCAGTGCCAGAAATGAGGGATTGGGAGTGGCAGGCACAGACACCAAGCAAGAACCCAACAGTGGGAAGAGAAAAGGAGGGCAAAAGGAGAAGAAAATTTTTTGACAGACCCTGGAATCATCTCCCGAGGGCAGCAGAGGAGTTCCCTGCACTGAGCACTTTTCAGACTCAGCTTGCCAGGGTGGTGGGCCAGCTCATTTCAACTCCACCATCACCTAGAAAGGTTGGGCCAGATGAGCCTTGGGGGCCCTTCCCACCTGGCATTTTGCTTTTCTGCATGTCAGTGTCATAAACATTGACTCAAGCTGATCTCATCTGTCTGTGGAAAGGGATTGGAACACAGAACTGCTTCCCTCTGGTTGGGGTATAAGGGCAAACCTTTAGCATTTCCTTTTGTAAAGGCACAGCTTTATGGATCTGTAAAATATTGGGGCCAAGGAGAAAGAATTCGTTCTGTGGGGGTAACCTGTTGCTGAAACAAAATATCTTCAAAAGCCTCCACTTTTGGAGTCTTACTGTGGATGCCAAATTCAGCATTTGCCAGGGGACAATTAATGCTCTCTTTTTTCCTCCCCCCAAGAGTGAGGTGCAGCTGGTGGTGATGACACTTCCCTGGAGGTGTTTTTGGCCAGGCTGGCAAAGGCTGTGGGCAGCCTGATCTGGGGTAGGGTGTCCCTGGGCATGGCAGAGGGTTTGGAACTGGCTGATCCTTGTGGTCCCTTCCAACCCTGACTGATTCTATGCTTTGCTTTCCAGATCCCAGAAGTGCTGGAGAAGCTTGTGGGAGACTTGGTCTTCCAGGTCCTGCTGACAGTGAAAATATAGGTTGCTATAATACACCCTGAGTAATTCTTTACTCTCTGTTGTAGCCTTCCTCAAGGCAAGCTACAGCACAGACTCTCGTTGCTGTTATCCCTTTGGTTCAAGACATTGAGCTGTGCTCTTTCAGGGGTTCTTGGCACTATGGTCCAAACTGAACCTGAAGACAACAGCAGCTGCTGAGCCAGGCTGTCCTGACTTGGTCTTTGTATAAAATCCTCTTGATGAGGGAATTTTCCTTTTATATTGCCTTTTAGTAAACCCCAACCTGCCTGTCAGCTGAAATGCAGACAGATTTTGGTCCTGTGGCCCCAGATCTAATTGGAGGTGTCCCTGCTGAGTGCAGGGGGGTTGGATGAGATGACCTTTGAGGGTCCCTTCTAAGTGGATGCAATCTGTGAGGCTGTGATTTCTCTTGGAGGATGCAACAGATATTCCAAGGCCCCTAGACCACAAGCAGCAGGTTAAAAGCCCTGGTCAGCATTTTAAAAAAAATATTTATTATTAATGGTGCAATGCCAAAAGAAAGAAAGAAAAAATTAATTTCTGAAATTTATCATCTCTAAAGAAGCTTTAGATTTAGCATGACTAAAGCTCCCCAAAGGAACCACCTCAGAGCCAATATCCGAGCAGGGTATCTCTGTTTTTCGAAGTGAAAGTTCTCTGCAGTCATTACCAGACTTGATTCATCTCATGACTCAGAATCTGTGCAGTTGGTCCAAGGCCAGGAAGGAGACTGACGAGTGCTGCTTCTTCTCCTCCTCCTCCTCCTCCTCCTCTAAAGATGTGATCTGGGCTCTTACGCAAAGCACCTCCTGCCCTTGTGTCAGCTTCATCTAAGGCAAGGCCAAATGCCTGGCTCACACCAGGGAGGAACTGCAGCCCTCTCACTCCAGCAGAAAGATCTCCTTGGAACAGATGAATCAGTGTGACCCTGCCAGAAAGTTGGCACTGAAGTGAAATATACTTCAGGTACTTCGTGGCTCCAGATGAACCCAAGTTTGCGAATCAAAACTATCAGGACAAAATATCAATGTTCTGAAAGGGCTCAGCCACTGGGACACGAGATGAGCTCTCAGCATCAGGCATGCTAGGGGATCTTAGGGAATCATAGATTTATTTCAGTTGGGGGAGACCTCTAAGACCATCCAGTCCAACTGTCAACCCAGCACCACTGCAGCCAACAAGCCATGGCCACACATTCCTGAATGTGGTCAGATCCTGCTCTCTGCTAAGGGATGTGTCCTTCAGGCTGAGGACAGCTCAAATCTCTGCCCTCTGGCAAGCCAAGGCTGCTGCCATCCTATAGAAGCACAGAATTGTTCCAGTTGGAAGAGGCCTCCAACGTCACCCAGTCCAACCAGCAACCCAGCACCACCATGGCCACTAAACCCTGTCCCCAGGTGCCAAGACCCCAAAATTGTGGAACACCTCCAAGCATGGGGGCTCCACTACCTCCCTGGGTAGCCTGTGCCAATCTCTGACCACTCTTGCAGCAGAGAAATTTTTCCTCATCTCCAACCTAACCCTCCCCTGGCACAATTTCAGGCCATGTCCTCTCCTTCTATCTATCACCTGAGACTGAACTTGCAGATTTGAAGCTTCAGTCCCTGCTTTCAGAGGGGCTCAGTGGCACAGCTTGCAGCTGATTTAAATAGTCCAACCACTCCAAAACCTTCCTTTAGTCTGCCACCTTACAGCTCCACCACTCATTTCCCATTCACTGCTCTCCTACAAAGATTCCTCTCGACTGGAAGGGCTTGGCTTTCATTCCCCAAGGCAAGGGTTCTCTGTCCCCACAAAATCCTGTGGGTTTTTGGCCGTGGCAAAGACACTTTCCTCAGAAGAGAAGCCCTCAGCAGAATCTGGAATTTCATTATCTGCTCTAATCTAATGTACTACAAGGCACATCCCTCCTAAGGTCACTTGTTTTCCTGGCACAGAGTCCTCTCTGACACTACCAGGTGATGCTGCAATCCCATTTCAGGTTTAGTGCTGGCTGTGGCATCAGCCAAATGCTTCTCTGTCACCATTTCCGCCGGCAGCAGCTGGCTATGCCAAGGAGCCAGCCCTCCTTGGATACCTGTGTCACCCCTGGGAAAGCTGTCCAGGCCACAGCTAATTCCATTCGTGTTTGGGAGGCTATTTATAAGCCTGTCTTCAGTGGGATGACCTTATTAATTAGGCTGGGGAAGGCTGAGGGAGGGAGGGAGGGAGAGGTGCTCATTTCACAAGGTGCTGCCATGGGTTCTGGAGGAGCTGCTTCTCCTCTGTGCCACGCTCAAAAAAAGGCTGAAAAAAAACAAAAAAAAGGCAGAGAACTGGGTCAGTTTGCAGCAAGAATGATCAGAGGGCTGCAGCACCTCTCCGATGAGGACAGACTGAAAGAGTTGGGGCTATTCAGTTTGGAGAAGAGGAGGCTCCCAGGTGACCTTCTTGTGGCCTTCCAGTACCTGAAGGGAGCCTATAGAAAAGCTGGGGAGGGACTTTTTAGGCTATGAGGGAGTGCCAGGACTAGGGGGAATGGAGCAAAGCTGGAGGTGGGGAGATTCAGATTGGATGTGAGGAGGAAGTTCTTCAGCATGAGTGGTGAGAGCCTGCAATGGGTTGCCCAGGAAGGTGATTGGGGCCACTTCCCTGGAGGTGTTTGCAGCCAGGCTGGCAGAGGCTGTGGGCAGCCTGATGTAGGGTAGGGTGTCCCTGGGCATGGCAGGGGGGTTGGAACTGGCTGATCCTTGTGGTCCCTTCCAACGCTGACTGATTCTATGATTCTAAGAAAAGAAAACTATCCATGCTGCCTGCAGGACCCTTGACCTGCTTCAGAGCCAGAGCAGAACTCTGCTGCCAGGCATCCTCAGGCACGCTAAGCTCAGCACTTATCCATAGGGCTCTGGGTCAATTTGCTCAACTGGTCTGTGCCACAGGGATGCGCCTGGGGACATGCTAAGAGGGAGCACTCCTCAAGCTTTCCCCTCAGTGCTCCAGAGCACCCACAGCTTGCACTTCAGCTTGGGCTTGTGCCCAGAGTGGAGCAGGCAGCGCTTTTATCTCAGGCTCACCTGAGACCTGTGGCACTCCTGCTTCTACAGCCCACACGATTGCAAAACTGATGCTCCTGTCAGAAACTCGAAGACATACAACACTGCAGCAGCAGCAAGGGATGTTTTTCCCAGCAGAGATCTTTTTCAGGATGTATTTCTCTGATAGGGGCTTGATTAGAGCCACACTTCACAATCTGAATCTAGGGAAGGGAAAAAGCTTTGCCTCTAAAGCTTTTAAATCAGCCCCAGTGGAACCATCACTTTCCTCCATCACCACGTGCAGCCCTAGGAGAGGTAGGCTGGCCTCTCGCTTTCTGCTTCTGACCAAGTCCAGAAGGGAGGTTTTTGTCCACCCTTATTTACCAGAAATGCCTCATTTGCTCTGCTGTGTCATTTGGGAGCAGAAAGGAGTCTCACCTGTCAGACTTGTTTCCCATGCCTCATTAAGGGCTCAGCTTGCTACTCCTGCTCCTCTGCTGCATTCAGTCGGTCAAGAGCGTCCCCAGCCCTAGCGTGTGCCCTGCTGCCTCCAAAGCCAGCCTGGCACCACTGGCAACTCCAGAAAGTAAGTACCTGGGAACATCAGCCACGTCCTGTCACTAATGCAGCTGTTTTTGGCAGCTGTGGAGCTGCTCCGTCAGTGTTTGCCTCTCTGTCACCTGTTAATCAGGAGACTGCTTCTTGGGGGCTTACAGGGAGAATCTGTCTGTGCCTAGCAGCCAGGAGAAGCTCAGCTTTGGTGTGAGATGTTTAGCTCTGCAAACACAACTTCCTGACAGAATCCTGCTCAGGGCTGACATTTCACTTGGCACTTAACATTTTTGTCTTGGGGTGGGGAAAAGGAAGCTCTCAGCCAGTCCTGCCTCTTCATCTGATAGATTTGTGTAACCCAGGAGAATTTTGCAATGCACTGAAAAGCACAGACCCTGCTTTTGGGTCTGGGTACCAAAGTACTTGCTGCCTGATTCAGAAATTCCATGTGTCCGTGTGTCATTACAATGCTCATAAAGTCCAGGAGCACAAAACTTCTCCATCCCTAGACAAGCAGTGCTTGGGAAGGACCACAGGAGAGCCAGCAGAGTTAAAACCTGACCCAGAAACACAGCTCCTGCGGTCTTTGGCTTCACTGCTGAGGGTGCCAGGAGTTGCAATTAGTGAGGGATTTGCTATGAAAGCACCTTCAATTAGGTGTCAAATCATAGAATCACTCAGAGTTGGAAGGGACCACAAGGATCAGCCAGTTCCAACTCCCCTGCCGTGTTCAGGGACACTCTACCCTAGATCAGCCTGGCCAGAGCATCATCCAGCCTGGCTGCAAACACCTCCAGGGATGTGGCCCCAAACACCATGGGGGTCTGTTGGGCATCTAGAGCTTATCTGTAGCTTATTCCATCCTGAAGCTAGGAGGGCTGAATCTTGCCATGACAGCTTAGAAAGCTGTTCTGCTTGCTACTGGCACAGTGGACTGAGTGCCACAGAAGGTCAGGTCTATGCTGATGGTGTCTGTGGTGGAGGTGGTTACCTGGCAGAGGTGACAGCTTGGGCTGGGGGGTGCCAGACCACGGTGGCAGCGGCAGGCAGCGGATCCCAATCTGCCAGAGCCCTACCATAAAAGCCTCCGGGGCCGGATAGAGTTTATTTATCTACAGCGACGGTTTGCACTGGTGTGCCTGTGCTAATCGCTGTTATTGAGGGCTGGAACCCTTTAAAATCCCACTGTAAACAAGATCTTAGATTAGAAGAGAGAGGCTCGAATGGAGCTTCGTGTTCTAACTCATGCCCCGATGTGTCCCCTGCAAAGGCAGCGCATTGACCTGACAGCAACGCGCTTGCCACGGCCTCTTCGCTCAGAACAACAACCCTGCCGTGGAAAGCTTCGGTTTGAGGAGATAAGGCTCTGGTTTACAGCCCGGGGAGCTAGGAAGATGGCTCACCACCTTATCACAATCTGTACCGTGATTTCGAGCCGAGGAAAGCGCTCCGCGCACGGTTTTACGGGACAGGTTTTGGGCGTGTGGCACCGCTGGGAGCCCAGCGCCTGGGCCAGCCCATGCCGTACCGCTGCTGGCAGGGCTCTTTGTCCTCCCGAGCTGAGAGCAGCCAGGCTGAGCCCGCAGGCTTCCTCGCCCCTCCGCCTCTTCGGGTGCGAACGCTCAGACAATAGCGATGCAGCCGCGCTCCGTCAGCCGCGGGGGATGAGCTGCGGCCCTCGGGCACGGCTCAGCCCCGCACACCGCTGCCGTCTCTCCTGCCGTTTTCCGGGGCCGACCCCGGCTCAGCCCTCGCCATCCTCGGCGAGACCCCGCAGACAGGCCGCGGCGGCTCCGGGCCCCCTACCCCCCGCCTCGATCTCCCGGCGGAGCGGTGCCCGCAGCGGCGGAGCGGCCTCCGCCTCCTCCTCCTCCATCGCCGCGGCCCCCACTCGCCCCAGGAGGGATCCCCCCGGGCCAGGCCTCCTGCCGCCGCCATCCGCCCCGCGTCCTCCNCGAGAGGCCGGTTAAAGCGGCCGCCCGCAGCCCGGCTCCCGCACCTCACCACCGACCGACCGACGGACGGCGGCGGCCGTCGCTGCGCCGAGGCGGCTCGCACGCCAATGAGGGCCCGGACTCCGGCCCTCGCCGCCTCAGGAGCCGCC
>VWZI01012083.1:293144-317254 GCA_013396835.1 Psilopogon haemacephalus
CCTTCCCCGCCAGGGATATCTCCTCCTTTTGTGGCGGCCCATCCGCTGCCCCCCAGCTGCCCCGAGGGATAGGACCCCCGGCTCAGGGGCTGGGGGCTCGGGGTGGTGTGGAGGGCTGGGGTAGCCGAGGTTCATTTCTCCCTCCTGCCCCGTTCCGCCTCTTCTCCCGCCGCCGCTGGGGCGCCCTGGCTGTAGAGGGCCCGGAGCATCGCCCGGCGCGGGTGGGGAGAGCAGAGCCGTCCCGGCGGGGTGAGGGCTGGAGCTGTAAGGGCGGAGGGGGGGCTGCTCTGCATGGCGTTTATTCGTCTATTTTTAATTCTTTCTTCCTCTCGTAAATGGGTGAAGGTTCACGCATCCGGATGAGTGTGACAGCCCCGGCCCCGCTGTCTTCCCCCGACCTGTGGCTCCGGAGCAGCTCCGCGGGCAGCTGACTGCCGGGCCGGGCTGGGCACCCACCGGCTGCTCGGGCTCGCTGCTTCTCAGCCGAGCGCTGCTCTTCTTTGTTCAGGTGCCTCAGGGTGGCTTGAAGATGCTGCTGCTGCTGCTGTTCACGGGGAGGGGGGTGTTTGGTAACAGCGGTGGAGGTCGGTGGGTGAACGCGGCTCCGGGGTGGGCTGCAGGTGCTGAGTTGCTCAGAGTCCACATGTAGGGCTGATAGCTGCTGAGCTGCAGCCTGCCTCCCAGATAAGACCAGTTGCTGTGGTGGCTTCGTTGGGCACCTGTGCTGCCCTGCTCGCCTTGGCACCGCCTCGCTCAGGAAACCGAATGCCTGATGCACTAAGAATGAAAATAAAATTGAAAGGGAGGAAAAGCCGAATGTGGGCAGAGCAGGTTTCTGTGCTTGCCCGCACGCAGGTAGCTCGCCCCTGAGCTGCGATGTGCTGCAGCGCTTGGTGCGAGCTGTGTCCGCTCGTCGCCTCCGGTTTTGCCTTTGAAGGTTGAGGGGTCTTTGGGGGTGCGAAAACACCTTTTGTTTTCTTTTTTTTTCCCCCCTGTGATCCGTGTGAGCTAGCAGAGCTGTTCTCAGGGAGCTGCAGGTCTCCTTTTCGTCTTCGGTGCGGTGGTTGTAAAGAGGCTTTCCACAGCGTGCGATTTCAGTGGGCTTTCCAGAGGAGCGGGCAGCTCCTGGGCTGGTTCAGTTGTTGCCATGACTCAGTTGTTCAGCGACGGTAAAGGTGATGTGAACGGCTACAAACCCCAACCAGGGCTTTCCTGATGCGGGAGGGAAGGTGCCAAGCCCTGGCTCCGTTTTCCTCTGCGTGGACTGAATTCCTAAAAGAGGCAAAACCCTACCTGCCAGTTGGCTCAAAGAAAATCAAGGGGGCTTGTAAACCTCTGTGCTGCTCCTCGAAATCTCACCTCAGCTGTCGTCGCGAAAACGCAGCATTGATCTTTTTCGACCTGCTGGTGATGTTTTGCTTTCCCCCTTGAAAACAAAGAGTCACATTAAAAATTGCTTCGGTGCCTGGATATCTGGAGCCCTGCTGCTGGCTTTCTGGAGTTATTCCCCTACCTTGTTGCAGGTTTTTCAGATGCTGTTTTGTGGCGTATTAGGGCTAAATGGCCTCTCCTGCTGCTGGAAAGCACAAGAAAAGAAGGTTTAAAAAAAAAAAAAAGAAGAAGAGTAATGTGCTTTTAAGCTGGCAAAAGGAAGCATGAGGCCTTTTGAGCCAAATAAAGGAAATGCACTTCCTGAAAAGACTGAAAAATCCAGATCTTTGAGGCTTGCTGTTTTTCACTGACAGCTTACTTCATGCTTCAGAGAGGGTAATTCCTTCAGCAGACAGGAACGAAGGCTGAGGCAGGGTCTGAGAAGTGCTTTTCCCCTCCTGCAGCCCGGGGCGTAAGCTTGCTGTGCTAGCAGCAGATGCCATGCAGATACCTGCGGTAGGTCGGTGAGTTTGTCGTTTATTTGTCTAAGCTGGGTTTGCACACAGAGACAAAAGAACCCTCAGCTTTGCTTCCTGCTTTGTCTCCCGAAGGCTGTGATCTCATGAGCATGAAAGGCCTGGCATCTCCTCCTTGGAAATGGACAGGAGCATGAGGGGCTCACACAGAGAATGCATCAGTCTCTTGAGGTTAGCATTTGGAGCATTTTGAAGTGTTTTCAAGATCAAAGTTCAGGCAGTGCCCAGGGAGAAGGAGGAGGAGTTCCTCTGGTTTGAAATTGTCAGCCTTCTTTCTCAATCCCCCTTTTCCCCACACCCATTGGGAATGTGCTCATGGAAGGAGGTTGGTTGTGTGCTGTGGAATTGCAAAGCTCGGACACCTCAAGCGGTTCTTGAGCCTTGAGGGTGCCTTTCAGCTGTGAAAACCAGCGGATGGCTCAGTTCAGTGCAGGAGCTTTCTGGTCTGCTGGCTGGCTGCACACAGCCATTAGTCTGTGAGCTGCAGAAATTCCCCATGTGGGTATTGGCAGAGTGAACATTTTCTATTAAGGGTTGTCAGTTTCTTAAACGGAGACATATTTATGCCTTTGTTTGACGCTGCACATCCCCTCGTTAAGTGACTCTGGTGTCGCTGGAGCTAAAAGAAGGCACCAGAGATTTGGTAGACAACCCCAAAAAAGGTCTCTGCAAGCTGCAGCCCGGCTCAGAGGGACCTTACCAGAGTGCCCTGTCTGTGGTGACAGCCTGAGTGGTTGAGCCTTTAGGGGTAAGCAGCCTCTGGACGCTCTGCCTTGAGCTGCTGCTTTTGGGAAGGCGAGATTGTATTCCTCACTCTGCTCTGTTTCAGAGGCAAGCGACCTGTGGAGAGGAGGCAAAAACAATGTCCCCGTGTGGCAGGAAACAAAGAGCATCCGCTGGGGTTGGGGGGGGGTTGGGAGGGATTTGTTTGTTTGCCTTCAAGAAAGAACAGAGCTGTTTTTTCCCCTCTAGACTGTGAATAAGTCAGCAGCCAGATTCTTCTGCTTTCAGACCACAGCATCATGTGCATTAGGTACCTATAGGAGTATCTGACTGACTTTTTAACGGTGTAAGTCAAAACATTTTTTTTCTCCCCTGGCTTGGAGCATCGCAGGGCAGCTGTTTTCAAATTTCAGCTCCATTTCTTCTTTCCATTCCTTACAAACACAAACTGTCAGACTGGAAATGAAAGCAACCAGAGCCCAGCCCTTGGCTGGAATTCTTGCCCTCTTCAGCTGCTTTCTGAACGATCCTTCCTCTGAAGTTATTCCTGATAATGTTTATAAATAGTCTTGTAAAAAGGCATCGGGGAATAAGCACAGGATTGGTCTGAGAGCAGCGACCTAAGCCAAGCGTTTGGCTCCTGCAGCCTGTTGCAGGGGGATACCTTTCAGCAAGGAGAGGTGCAGGAGTGGCAGGTGGACAGCACTGAGCTACTGGGATGTTGGGGAGGTCCTCTTCTTTAACGTGGAGGTAAAGTCAAACCCTTCCTCTCCTGCCCAGACACATGAGTGATGGTAGTATAAGCATGAAGATGGGTAAGGTGTTGCTAATGGTGGCTTCTGCTAGGACGTGGTGGAAGAAAAAGAAGATCTCAGCTGTTGTGGGAGTCCAGCTTTCCATGCCACAGCTGCTACGAAGCACTTGTGTTGGGCACTGACCAGAATTCAAGTGGGTACTTAAAAACCAAACAACATTTCAAATGTTCTGCAAGTGTGAAGCTCTCTGAAACCTGCCTGGAAGTGTTCAAGGCCAGGTTGGATGAGACCTTGAGCAACTTGGGCTAGTGAAGGCTCTCCCTGCCCATGGCAGGGGGGTTGGAACTGGATGACCTTTAAAGTCCCATCCAATTCTGTTTTGCCAACCTGAAGTTGCCACACAGATGAACAAATATGTGCATCATTGCTGTGCTGGCACAAACAAAGGATGAAAAAAAAAACCCAACAAAACAAACAAACCTCCAACTCTTTGTGTAGATAAGAGAGCAAAGAGAGCTTTGTTAGTGTCTTTGTGTCCTGTTTTACTGCTCCTAACACTGTTTAACAGCTCCTAACCAGGACCAGACTTTTCTGAAGTGTTCGTTCATAATTCTGTCTAAAAAAATCTAACATCACCCCAGGCTCTCTTCTGGCTGCTTTAAAATGATCCTTTTCTAGTAAAGGAAGAGAACTGAAAAAGGAAAAATAGAAGTAGCCCTCTAATGGGTACTAGAAGATCCCATTAGCAGGCTGCCTTCAATTATTTATAGGGTTTAGATGATAATATCTTATCTAGGAATTTGGAGCAACAGCAATTGCAAAGCTACTACTGAGGATGAACTTAGTCCTTTAGGGGCTTTGCTTTGTTCTGGTTGGATTTTTTTGGTTTTTTTTTCACTTGTGAGGATTTCCAAGGCACCACCATGGCCTTTTGGGGCTTTATTTTTGACTTGGTTTGTTCTGTTTGGGGCTTTTTTTTTTTTTCTCCTTCTGAGACTTTGGAGAAGTGCAAGAATATTTTAGGTGTAATGAGTGACAAGTTTCCCATGACTTTGAACTGATGGAATTTGGGCAAGGGCAGGCTAACCCTGGTGGCTGACTGAGCCAGCAGATGCTTTTATCTTCAAATATCTTCCTAACTTGGAAGCAGAACTGAGCAAACTGCAGGTTCCATCTGGAGAGGATGCTGAGCTGGCCTCCAGCAGCTGTTGAAGACTTGGACACAGTGGGCAAAAAAATGGTTTTTGCCAGTGTTCTGTCAGCCTGTGTGTGTGTGACTACAATGTCAGCATCCTCCTGGAGATGGGAGCAAGGAGCCATTGGTCACGGAGAAGAGAATTGTTACACTCAGTGTCCGTGAATGAAATTCTCATTTTTCTTACCCCTTGTACTGGTAACAGCTGAAGCTGTTTCTTCACCTCCTTCCAACGTGGAAAGAGATCATGATACTGCCTTTTATCTGTTGGATTTTCGTGGATCAGTTGAGAACAACTCAAGTGTCTGATAGCTCAGGAGTCTGGAAGTGCTTGCTCAAGTGATAAGATTCAGGTTTGGTTTCTTGGTTGTTTTTTCCCTGCTTTGATATCAGCCACTATTTTATGGATGTTATTTAAAAAAAAAAAAAATAGGCCTGCTTTGGGCTCAAAGGGGTCAAAGTTTGTCTGACAAGCTTTGTATAAATTATCAGGTTTGCCAATGGCACCAAACTGTGGTCTGATGAACTCACCGAGATCCAGCCAGAAGGATCTTGACAGGCTTGAGAAGTGTGCCAGTGCCAACTGCAAGAGGTTCTACAGGTCAAAGTGCAAGGTCCTGTGTGTTGTTTGGGCTAGCACCAGACACAAATCCAGGCTGAGAGCAACTCTGGAGAGAGAGACTCTGGAGTGTTGGTTGCTGAGCAGCTCCCCAGGAGCCAGCAGTGCCCTCATGCAGCCCAGCAGGCAGCTGTGTGCCAGGCTGCAGCCAGAGGAGTGTGGGGAACAGGGCAAGAGAGGAGGTTGTGCCCTTTGGCTCTGCTTTGCTCAGACATCACCTCCAATCCTGCCTCCAGTGCTGCTGCCCCCAGCAGAAGGAGGACTCAGAACTGTGGAGTGAGGCCTGAGGAGGCCACAAAGATGATCCAAGGGCTGGAGCAGCTCTGCTGCAAGGACAGGCTGGGGGTGTGCAGCCTGGAGAGGAGAAGACTCCAGGGGGACTTTAGACCTGCCTGCCAGTAGCAGGAAGGCTGAAGAGTGACTTTTGCTGAGGGTGTCTGAGACAGGCCAAGGGGGATTGGTTTGAAGCTGAGGCAGAGCAGGGTTAGACTGGAGCTGAGGAAGAAGTTCTCTAGAACCAGGGTGGTGAGACTCTGGAACAGGGAGTCTGTGGCTGCCTCCTGCCTGGGGGTGTTAAAGGCCAGGCTGGATGAGGCCTTTAGCAACCTGTGCTAGTGGAAGGTGTCCTTGCCTCATGGCAGGGAGCTGGAGTTAGATGATGTTTAAGATTCTTTGAGGTTTTGTCCAACCCAAGCCATTCTATCAGTCCCTGTTGATGAATGCTGTAGTTTCAAGAACATCTTCAAAGCAGAATAACCCTTGGCAGCTCTGATGCAGTCTGTGTTCCCAGAGCAGCCTAAGTCCACAGTATGTAACTGAAATAGGCAATGGCTCCTTCTGCATCCAGCCAAGCTGCTGCAAGCTTGTGATTAAAAACATCCATCCCCCGTGTCAGGCAGCCTCAGCGGCGCTCTGACACCTGCTGCTGCTGCTGCCTCAGCTGGCAGTGTGCTTCCAGTGTGTCTGGAGCTTCTAACACCGCCAGGCTGGAGCTGCTCCATCCTGATGCTCCACAGAGATGCTTTATGACTCCTCCTAAAGCTGCCTTTGAATTCCTCGGCAGGTTCATGAACCACCCAGCTCCAGCCAACAGCCGCTACAAGCCCACCTGCTACGAGCATGCTGCCAACTGCTACACACACGCAGTGAGTACTCTGCTCCTGCCTTTGCCAGCCTCAGCTGCCTGCCCCTTGGGGTGGGTTGGGATGGCTCAGGGCTTCCTCTTGCTCCCCATTCACATGTACAGCCTCGCTGGCTTTGTTATATAAGCTTCAGCTATAGCAGTCCAGAAAAGGAAGGTTAATTAGGTGCTTGGTAATCACTAATCCCTCTTCCGAGTCCCTAGGAGCTCCAGAGGCTTTGTGAGATTCCTTTCCACCACAGTAGCTCCATGTCTGTAACTGGATGTTTTCTCCTCCTCTCCCACTCAGAGGATGACCACGGTGCAGCGACTCCAGGCCTCTGCTGCTCTGGCAAGGCAGAGTTCCCAGGGCTGTGCTGTCATAATATTGTGCAAATTTGTCTGCTCCCAGCCCTAGAAAAGATTTCCTGGGGTTAGAAGTGGAAAGCTTCCCAAGAGCATCACATGGGCATCAGCCAGAAGAGCTCTGGTATTTTATATCTATAAACTGATTCTACCAGCAGTCTGCTGTTTTGAAAGGGGCACTAAATCATGCTGACAGCCCAGCTGCAAGTCCTGGTCCTCCTTTTCACAGTGTTAGGGACTCACTCTGGACTGGAATAGATCTGTCCCAAACAAGGGAAGCAGTTCCTTTGGGTTTTTTTTAGGTAGTTGGGAAGTTTAAATTGCTGTCTGGCACTTTGGAAAGGACTTAAAACTGTGTTTGGTTGGTTTTTAAGATAGCATTTGCCCTTTTCTGAAAGCAGCTTGTGCCTCAGCTCCCTGCCTTGTTTAACTCCAAGCATCTGAAGTATGTTTGGCTTTGTCCTCCACCTCTTATCTGCAGTGTGTCTGAGTGTGCTGCAGATAGGAAGGCTTGAGGTAGTGCCTGGGACTCCTCAGCCCTACAACAAGCTCTGTGCTGAAGTAGCCTTGGAGTTTGTTTTGTACATAGCCAGCACCCAGCTCTGTGTTGCTGGGGAAAACAGAGTCCCCTTGCTTTAGGTGTAGAAAGGCTCACTGAAGCTTCTGTGTCTTTAAGGCAAGGGTCTCCAACCCAGCATTGTGTAAATGTCTCCTTATTTGCCCAGAGGATGAAGCAACACTGCTAGCTAGCACAAATATGACCTTTATCTCCTAATCCTTGTGGAAATCTCATTGGCTCTGGCCAGAAAGTTGGATTTCAAAATCTCTGGCAGAGGTTGCAGTCCCAGCCCCCCCAGCAATCCTGGCCTCCAGCTGGCTGCCAGACAGGCATGGCCCATTCCTGCCTCTCAGCAGCAGGTACCAGCCAAGATGTCCTCTCAGTGCTTTCTGGTGTGCTGCAGGTTCTGCTGGAGCCCGTGGCAGGGGAGGGCTGGAACTAGGTGATCCTTCAGGTCCCTTTCAACCCAAACCATTCTGTGATTATTTCCTGAGCAGCCAAGCTGTGTGCTGACAGCGACCACGAGCTGTTAGCAGCTTGGCCACGTGCAAGAGCAGCATCTCCTTTGGGAGACTCTAGGGTATCTGAGAGGGGCTGGTGCTCCTTATGTAAAATTCCATGTAACAAATGACTTTAATCAACATTTAAAGCCTTGAAATGAGAATCTAATGTGGGAGAGCACAAGAAGCTGGGAGCATTGCTTGCTTCTCCTCTGTGTTGCAGAGCAGTCAGGTGGTTGAGGCTTTGCTTAGAGCTGAGTTTTCAACTAGAGGTTGATGTCATCTCTGCCAAAGCAGCCTGGCAGTGGTCTCCAGGTACTGCTGTTCAAAGCTTTTTTATTTATTCCTGATTCAGAATAGCCACCTTGGCTTGTGCTCCTCAGCAGGTATCACATCTGGCTTGTGGTTTAGAAACACACACCAGCCACTGTGGGCAGCTGCTTGAAAACCAAACCAGACCAACCAAAGCCCCAGCAGTAAATGGGGATGCAGAATCCCCTGCCCAGCCTCTAGTTAAGAGTCCTGCATTGGTTGCTTTGTGGAGCACTGTCAGGTGTCTTCAGCATGCTCACTGCTGAGGCTGGTTAGGATCTGTTGGTTTCTTACATTCCTTTCCTTTGTTGACTTTACATGAAGCTCTGACTTCTCTAGAGGAGACAGGAAAGGCAGTTGAACACAGAGACAGAAAAAGCTGCTCTCTGCTTAGAAGAACAGGAAGGAAACTGTGAGAGAAGCAGGAGCTGTAAGAATTGGGGCTGTAAGGTAAGCTAATCTAAGGGGAAGGGAGGCTCTTTCATCATCACACTTCCCAGGGTACATAAGGTTGATCAGATAAAAGATATCCTCTGATGGATTAAACCCTCAGAACCCAGACAGTGCTTGCTCTGGAAGTTTCTTCCAGCTGCCTTAGAAGGAGGAACTGTGCCTAAAATAAGTTACAGCCTCTCTGTTCCAGTCATGGCTTGTGCAGTGCATGGGGGAGAGAAGAAAAAAGCAGTATAAATACTGTTTGAAATGAGGCTTGGAGCATGTAGCAGCCATCTGAGCATGGAAGGAGGGGCTGTCAGCATCTCAGAGCAGGTCACTGTCTCCATTCTCCCTGACTGCGATGAGCACTTTGCTCTGTGTGTTGCACAACTCCCTGAGCACATCACCAAGCAGGCAGATGCTGTGCTTGGCATCGGGGCTATGCTCCAGGAGCAGGCAGCTTGAGGTGGACGCAGATCTTCAGAGAATCATAGAATCAGTCAGGGTTGGAAGGGACCACAAGGATCAGCCAGTTCCAACCCCCCTGCCATGACCAGGGACATCCTACCCTACATCAGGCTGCTCACAGCCTCTGCCAGCCTGGCTGCAAACACCTTCAGGGATCTGGCCCCAAACACCTCCCTGGGCAACCCATTCCAGGCTCTCACCACTCTCATGCTCAACAACTTCCTCCTCACCTCCACTCTGAATCTCCCCACCTCCAGCTTTGCTCCATTCCCCCTAGTCCTGTCACTCCCTGATAGCCTAAAAAGTCCCTCCCCAGCTTTTCTGTAGCCCCCTTCAGATACTGGAAGGCCACAAGGTCACCTGGGAGCCTCCTCTTCTCTAGCCTGCACAGCCCCAACTCTTTCAGTCTGTGCTCACAGCAGAGGTGCTGCAGCCCTCTGAGCATCCTCGTGGCCCTTCTCTGCACACCTCCAGCATCTCCACATCCCTCTTGTCCCAGGGACTCCAGCACTGGATGTAGTATTCCAGGTGGGCTCTCAGCAGGGCACAGTAGAGGAGGAGAATCACCTCCCTGGCCCTGCTGGCCACACTTCTGATGCAGCCCAGGCTCTGCTTGGCTTTCTGGGCTGCAAATGCACACTGCTGCCTCATCTTGAGCCTCTTGTCCACCAGCACCCCCAAGTCCCGCTCCACAGGGCTGCTCTCCAGCCAGTCCCTGCCCAGCCTGGATTGGTTCCCTTCATGATTCCCTCTGAGTGTCAGCTGTGATCTGAGCTGCTTTGTTGCTCTTTCCTTTGTCTCCCTTTCCAAAGAAGAAGTGTGTGTTGTGCTGTGTTTGTGCTGGCAGTGTTGCCCTCTCCATGGGATGGCAGCAATGCCACCATGCCTTGCTACAGCAGCTTGGGCACCAAAAGCCTTTGTTGCCTTGTGTGCAAAGAGCTGTGCTTGGCAGCAGTGTTGTGTGCAACAGCAACATTTTAGCAGAGCTTCAGAGCTCCCCTGTGGCACAGAGGGATGTGAAGAGTACAGCTGAAATTGTGCCCAGCCTGCCAGCAACCTGAGTGACCCCAGGCAGGCAGAGGAAAGCAGATCCTGGGAGTTGGTAACCAGAGTGTAACTGCCCTGAAGCAGGGCTGATCAGGTTCACAGCTTGTTCCAGCACCTGCCTGTGTGCCTGCAGGCCTTCTGCAGTGACAGCAGGGCTTGTGGCAGGCAGCTTCACCCCACACAGGGCTTGTGTCCAAGGCTCTTGTTAGAGACTGCTGCCCAGAGCTGTAAATAAACACATCTCAACCCTCGCTGCAGAGGGGGCTGTAACCTGCTGCCCTCCTGTTGTTCTGTCACTTCGTGGTGAAACTGTTGCCTGTTCTCTCATTCTGTGACCTCTCCACCAGCTCCATTTCTCATCTATCACGCATTGAGGTGATGACATGAATCATAGAAGGAACCTTGGAAGCTCATCCAGTCCAAATTCCCTGGCAGAGCAGCATCACCTAGAGCAGGTCATGCAGGAGCCCATCCAACAGCAGTGAAGCTGCTGCTGGTGTGCTTCAAAATCCAGCAGTGAAAGCCACTTTATTTTCTCTGCTTTTAGCTCTCTGGATTAACCAGTTGCTCTCCAGCTTCCTTTGGTGCCCTCTGCATGTTCTGCACTCAAGTTGTGAGCAGAGCCTCCATTTCTCCTCCTCTGTACAAGACAGTGCAAGCTAGAGCAGAGCTTTGCACCCTGGGCTGTCCAACCTGTAATGCAAAGCAGAGCTGCTAGGTTGGCTTAAACGTGGCTTAATCCTAGCCCTGTTGTTGAGCTTATGAGACTTGGGTTACACGAGGAAGGATTCCACCTCTCAAGCTCTTTTACAATCCAAATCAGCTAATTAACATCTTCAGACACACCAGCAGGACCTGGAAGGGAACCTGCACAGGGGTTTGACTTGCAAGGCTGACAAAGATGCTCCCTCATAGTAGAAGCAGGTGAAGGACATGGGTAGAAATGTCTGAGCAACAGGTTCCTTAAAGACTTGCTGGACATGTCTGGGGGTAGTTTGGCCTTTGGTGCCCCTCATCCTACCACTCCAGGCCATTTTCTAAGCAGCCCCTCCCCAGCCTCCCTGTAGGTCCCCTTCAGATATTGAAATGCAGCTCTTGTGCATTTCCCTGGAGCCTTCTCTTCTCCAGGCTGAACAGCCCCAACTCTTGCAGCCTGTCCCCGAGGCAGAGGTGCTCCAGGCCCTGATCACCTTGGTGGCCTCCTCTGGAGCCGCTCCAGTAGGTCCAGGTCAGCCTTGTGCTGGGGGTCCCATAGCTGTGAGTTCTGGGAATCTGTGCTGGAATTCTTTTGTTGATCTCACTGTGCCATGGCTGGAGCAGGTGATAACCCTGCCCAGTGCCATGTGAGGAGAAAGGTGTCAGAAATGGGTATAACCCTGGTGTTGGAGACAGCCAAGTGACCAACCTGCTCTGCTGAGCACCATCACACCTGTGGTCTTCCCTGGCTGACTGCAGCTCTCTCTCTCTCCCTGCTGGTGCCGTGCTGTGGGGGGCACTGTGCTGGCAGGCAGGAAAGCCTTAACAAGGCCCTTTTGTTCCCTTAGTTCCTCATTGTCCCTGCCATCGTGGGCAGTGCCCTCCTGCACCGCCTGTCGGACGACAGATGGGAGAAGATCACGGCCTGGATGTACGGCGTGGGGCTCTGTGCCCTCTTCATTGTCTCCACTGTGTTCCACATCGTCTCCTGGAAGAAGAGCCACCTAAGGTAGCTCTCCAGCTCCTGCACCAGCTGCTTCCTTCTGGTGTTCCCTGGTACTTTTCCCTGCCCTGTTTCTCAAGAGGTCAGAAATGATTTTGCAGAAGTTTGGAGCGGTTCCTTGTGCTGAAACAGGGGAAAAACACCTTTGGCTTTGAAAGAAACAGAGAGCCAAGCTCAAAGGCAAACAGACTTTCATGTCATAGAGTTGGCTTAGCTTGGCAGGGACCTCAGAGGTCAAGGCTCTGCTTAGCAGAGCTGAGCTGCCAAACCCTCAGCACCACTGAGAGTCTCACACTCTGCTGGCACCAGGATATCCCTCTCCAGTGCTCCACAAAGACCCTGCAGCATGTCAGGAGGCTGACAAGGTACCAAAACCTCCCCTAGTGACTTCTTGTCTCTCTTTCTCTCCCCAGAACCATGGAGCATTGTTTTCACATGTGTGACAGAATGATGATCTACGTCTTTATTGCAGCATCCTATGCACCATGGTAAGAGATCTGAAGCTCAACTTCACAACCAGCCCCATGCAAACATTTTGTCCTTGCAACTCTCCAAAGTCCAGAAGCATCATCTTAGGTGCACCAGGCCACGTGGTGCCTCCTCAAGTGCAGCACAATGGAATCTCCTGGGGTTTGCTGAACAGAAAGGCATGTCAGGAAACAGCAGAGAGGGATTTTCTGTTTCCTAGAATCATCTTAGAATGGCTCAGGTTGGAAGAGAACTCAGAGATCATCTACTCAAACCTACCCATCATGGGCAGGGACACCTCTCAACTGCAGTCATCCAGCCTGGCCTTGAACACTCCCAGGGAGAAGGCAGCCACAGCCTCCCTGGGCAGTCTTTGCCACACTCTCACCACCCTCACACTGCAGAACTTCTTCCTCAGCTCCAGTCTAACCCTGCTCTGCCTCAGCTCCAAACCATTCTCCCTTGGCCTGTCTCAGACACCCTCAGCAAAAGTCCCTCTGCAGCCTTCTGCAGGATCCCTTCAGCTACTGGCAGGCAGCTCTAAGGTCCTCCTGGAACCTTCTCCTCTCCAGGCTGCACACCCCCAGCTCCCTTAGCCTGTCCTCACAGCAGAGCTGCTCCAGCCCTCGGATTCTCTCTGTGGCCCCAGTTTATGGTCCCCTCACAGCAAGTCAGACACCTTCTGCCCCTCTGTGGAGTGTCTCAGTGTGCTGTCCCTCACCATATCTAAGGTTACAGCTCTGGCTGCTTTTATCCATCCCTCCCCCTCTTGTGTCAGTGTGGTCAGCACTTGCTGAACTCTCTGTCTCTGCAGGTTAAATCTGCGTGAGCTGGGACCTTTGGCCTCTCACATGCGTTGGTTTATCTGGCTGATGGCTGCTGGAGGCACCATTTATGTCTTTCTCTACCATGAAAAGTAAGAGTTGTTGCTTGCATCTGCCTTCACACTGGAGTGAAGGGGTGGGGGCTTTCATATTCTGAGTGCTCCCACCCAGTCTTCCACAGATGGAAATGAGAGCCTGGGAGCAGTGGAAGTGTGGTGAGAATGGTGCAAACTTGGCTCTTGTCAGCAGGGAACTGCAGCTCCCTGGCAGAGGGTGGCTGTAGGCTGGATTGTTGCCTTCTCCTAAAGGGGTGGGAGGGAAGTGTCCACTTCAGCTCTTGCTGAGTGTGGGTAGGGTGAGAAATGCTGAGCACCTTCTGCCCCTGATGCAGGTCATACAATGTGAGATTGGTTATGTAGCTGTTGCCTGTTGACTCCTGCAACCTTCTCATGGAATGGGTTGGGTTGGAATGGACCTCCAAAGGTCATCCTGTCCAATGTTGCTGTGGTCAGCAGGGACATCCTCCATTACAGCAGTTTGCTCAGAGCCTCACCTTGAATGTCACCAGGGATGGGGCCTCAGCCACCTCCCTGGGCAGTGTTCCAGCACCCTCATGGTGTGGAACTTGTTCCTCACAGCCAGTCTCAATCTGCTCTTCCTTCATTTCCAGCCATTGTCCCTTGTCCTGTCCCTGCAGGCCTTTGTCCCTCTGCAGCCTGCTTGTATCCCCTCCAGGTACTGGCAGACTGCTCTAAGGTCTCCCTGAAGCTTCCTTTCTCCAGGCTGGACAACCCCATCCTGTCAAACACAGAGAGAAATAAACACACTGCTTGGGGCTGTTGTGAGATGTGAGTCTTAGAGTCTAAAATTGAAAATTTTACCTTCTTTTCATTGATCTTTAAGGTCCCTCCCAACCCAAGCCATTCTCTGGTTCTTTTGCTCGGGTAGCAAGACCTGGAGATGGTCTCTTTGGGCTGGAGATGTGCTGAGGTTCAAGCAAGAGCCTCTTCAGCCATCTCAGTGTTGCTTTCTCAGTGCCTGGCTGCAGGATGTAGAGGAGCAGGCCCTGCCTGCAGCTCTGTCACAACACATGGGTTATTTCTGTGCTTTGTGACCAGGACCCCTGCCAGCAGGAGGCTCAGCAGGTTTCCTTTCCCGTTGAAGGCAATGTTTTTGCTCTTGTCCACCTCCTTGACTAACTCCAATCCTTCCTTTTTAGGTATAAGATCGTTGAGCTCTTTTTCTACTTGGCCATGGGATTTTCTCCTGCCCTGGTGGTGACCTCCATGGTAAGGAATGTGGCTGTTGACACTGCAGGACAAACCTGCCCTTTCTGAGCAGCTGCAGCTCTCTTGCTTGGGAAATGGCAACGTTCTCTGCTGGAGAACCAAATGCAGGCAGTTGAGGTTTTACATTTCACTGACTTCTGCCCCTGTGGTGCTGTCTCTGGGCTGCAGGCTCTAGGTGCTAAAGAACTCAGGTTCTGAGGAGGGTACTGGGCATGATTGACAGACTCACAGGCTGGGCTGGAAGAGACCTTCAAGATCATCTCATGACAACCCCTGCCGTGGTCTTTGGGCAGAAATGCTGAGGGTGTCAACCACCTGCTGAGGAGTGTCTGTAGGTGTTTTTGTTGCTGTGCTTACTTAGTGCCCACTTACCAGCTCCAGGTGGGGCAGGAAGACTTCTCCCTCTGCAGGTGGCACTTTGAGATGCTGTCCTTTCTCTTGCTCTGTGAAACAGCTCTCTGGAAAATCTCAACCAAATGGTGCTCTGTTCTGGACCAAGATGGGGAAGTAAATTGGTTCTGGCCCCTTTCAAAGTTGCTTAGGGTCAGCAAAGGCTGAAGATTTGTCTCTTTCTAGAGACTTCTCTTAGCAGTGAGGCAGAAGGACATTGAGAACCTAAAGGGAGGTTGTAGCCAGGTGGGGTTGGGCTCTTCTCCCAGGCAACCAGTAACAGAATGAGAGGGGACAGCCACAAGTTGTGCCAGGGGAGGTATAGGCTGGATGTTAGGAGGAAGTTCTGCACAGAGTGATTGGCATTGGATTGGGCTGCCCAGGGAGGTGGTGGGGTTGCTGTCCCTGGAGGTGTTCAAGCAAAGCCTGGATGGGGCATTAGTGCCATGCTCTAGTTGATTGGCTAGGGCTGGGTGCTAGGTTGGACTGGATGAGCTTGGAGGTCTCTTTCACCTTGGCTGATTCTGATTCTTCTATGAAGTAGCTGAACTGCCTCAAACTGATTCACTGTGCCTGGGACACTTGATCTGCCAGTGACTGGTGTCTTTGTGGGCTTTAGAAAGGGTCTCTTGAGGCATCCTGCTCCACTCTGCCCTCCTCCAGCCCTTGACTTGTTTATGGTTACAGGTTTTAAAGATCTGTGAATGATCCTCTGTGGCTGCTGGAGATCTGACTCTCCTACAAGAGCTTGCCCCAGGGTTTCCATCTGAATACTGAGCTCCACCAAAACCTTGCTGAAGCTTCAGCCCAGCAGCAGAGCTGCACTGGGCTCAGTTAGCCACACTAACCTGGGTTTCTTCTTTCTCCATGTTCACCCTGCTAATGAGCATGAAACAAGACACCAAGGATTAAGATGCTTGAGTTATCCCTCTTCTGTGGTGCTCTTCACAAGGGCTTGTGATAGGCCAAGAGGGAATGGATTGAAGCTTGAGGAGGGCAGATTGAGACTGGAGGTTAGGAAGGAAGTTTTGACAGTGAGGGTGGGGAGACCCTGGAATAAGTTGCCCAGGGAGGCTGTGGATGCTCACTCCCTGGAGGTGTTCAAGGCCAGGCTGGGTGAGGCCTTGAGCAGCCTGTTCTGGTGGCAGGTGTCCCTTCCAGGGAGTTGGAACTGGATGATCCTTAAGGTCACAGAATCACAGAATTTCTTTGACTGGAAAAGACCTTTGAGATGACTGAGTCCAATCATTAGTTTCACAGTGACAAGACCTTGACTAAACCAAATGCCTCAGCACAACATCTAAGCACTGTGAATGCCTATGGTTGGAAAGGACCAATGGGAACATCCAGTCCAACCTTCAGCCCAGCATCCTTAATCACCAGACCATAGCCTCAAGTGCCACATCCATTTTTTAAACACCTCCAGAGATGGAAGGGACCTCAGAGCTCATCTGCTCCAACCTCCCCACCATGCCCAGGGACACCTCTCAGCTAGACTCAGCTGCTCAAGGCCTCATCCAGCCTGGTCTTGAACACTCCCAGGCAGGAGGCAGCCACAGCCTCCCTGGGCAATCCCTTCCAACCCAACCCATCCTGTGCCTCTCCAGCTGTTACTATCTATGGTCTTCTCTTCATCCATCTGTCACAGGCAGGATGCTCTGAGCTGGCAGGTTTTTTCTGGGGGGAAGCCACTTTGTATTCTCCTTCCCACCCTCTCCCTAACCCCCTCTCCTTGTTGGCTGGCAGACCAACACGGATGGCCTGCAGGAGGTGGCCTGGGGAGGTTTGATCTACTGCCTGGGCGTGGTGTTCTTCAAGAGCGACGGAGTCATCCCCTTTGCCCATGCCATCTGGCACCTCTTCGTGGCCACAGCAGCTGCTGTCCATTACTATGCCATCTGGAAGTACCTGTACAGGAGTCCTGCAGACATCATTCGGCACCTGTGAGGCCGATGTGTGAACCCCTCCCCCATGCTTGGCCTCTGCACCAGTGCTACCTGAGCTAAGGAGCTGGGGGAGCTTCCTGCCCTGAGCTGGGAAGTCCTCTGAAGACAGCTGCTGTGCACTGCTGGTTTGTGTGTCCTGCACCTGCCCAGCCTCTGGCAAGAGCTGTAGGTAACCAGGGTCCTGTGCTGCAGTCCCAAGAGTCCATTCCATGTCAGCTAGAACTGGGCTGCCTGATGTTTACAAAGAAGTCTTTTTGTATTCCAGTTTCATTTTAACGGTTTTTAACTCTCTGAAGAAGTTTTTTTCTAACTCAGTGGCTGAAAAGGTGAAGTCAGCAGCACGAAAGTGGCTCCAGAGCTGAGGTCGATGTCTGTCACCTGTCCAGACTCAACATGGGTCACAGGCAAACCATCTACTGTCCCCTGCCCATCACCTTGGTATCTTCTGACTTTTCTAGGAACTTTGGGTGGTTTTGTAAACTTTCAAAGTACCTTTGCTGAACTGGTGGCACACACAAGGGGCACCTGTGCAGCTCCTCACCTCGCAAGGTCTATGCCAGACCTGACTACATTCCACACCCTCTGCTGACAGGTGACCCTTGGACCTCTTCCAGCCCTTGCATTCACTAAAAAGGCATCAAAATGACTACTTTGAGCTCAAATCCCAACCTGGTTCTGCTCAGTGTTAACTGCCAGTGTCTTCTGCTCCTGCAGCATCTCCAGTTGGCTTTACCTGTGATGGGCATGAAGTGGAACATAGTTCCCAGGCAGCAGCTTGGACCTTCTTTACTTTAAGTCAGCTTCAAGCTGTTTGCAGCAAGCTTGAAGCTGATGTGTGGTAGTGAAGGTCCCAATCAGAGTCAGGTTCTGCACAACAGCCACCAGGTGTTGGTGCTCTGATATTGAGGCCTGGGTTTCCAAAGGGATCTAACACAAACCTAGGCCCACCTTTTTCCTTGGCCTTGGTCTCCTTGGGAGCTGCTTGGGCTGAGTCTGTTAGGAGCTCCTGGTCAGAGCAGCTCTTGCTGACCACTTGGAATTCATTGATTCTTCACAGAGGAGCCTGAGATGGTGCCATGGTGGGACTGGCACAGAGCCAAGCTGGGCTTTCATTGTGTTGCTGTCTTCCCATAGGGACAAAGCCCAAGTGCTGGGCAGAGCAGCTGTAGAGGAGTCAGTGCCCCACTCTCTGTCCAGCCCTGCCTCCTGCCCCACCACTTGATGAATGTCTTACATTAAGATTTGACTTTTAGCCTGTTTCTGATTTCCTCCCTTTTTCCTGTCAGCGTTGACCCAACAAAACCAAAACCTGTTGCCTTCTTCAGATGTGGTTCTGGGTCTTGCCTGTCTGCAGAGCAGGAGCAGCAAGGTAGGGATGTTCTTCAAGGCAGCTGTGTTTGGTATCACAGACAGGTTTGCCCCAGGGGGTGCACATCACAGAGTGGCTCAGGCTGGAAGGGATCTCGGAGCTCATCTGCTCCAACCTCCCCACCATGCCCAGGGACACCACCTCTCAGCTAGACTCAGCTGCTCAAGGCCTCATCCAGCCTGGCCTTGAACGCCCCCGGGTGGGAGGCAGCCTCCGCCTCCCTGGGCAGCCTGTGCCAGAGTCTCAGCACCCTCCTGCTGAAGAACTTTTAGCTTACCCACACTGAGGGCCAGACTTGACCCTCGAGGCACTGAGGACTGGCTGGGTGGTGTTAGCAGGCAGCAGGAGAGACTGCACCACCCCAGCAGTGAGCTGCTCCAGGGAGGCAGCAAATGCAACATCTGGGCAGGGCAGTCCCAGCCCAGCAGTCTCCCACAGCTGGATTCCTCCCTTCATTTTTCTAACATTCTATTTGAAATTTTTTTTTTTCCCTCCCAACTTTTTAGTGAGTTCCTTACTTTGTTTCACTGCAGTAACTTCAAAAACCACTAAAGTACACCTGAAGGCTTTCTCTTAGTCCAGCCTGGACCCATTCCTTGACTGTGTTTTAATTTGAATTTAGGTTTGGTTGTTTTGTTTTGTTTTTCATGTTTTTCTTTTTTCTTTTTTTTTAAGTGTTTGAATTTGTTTTGTTCTCTCTTTTTTTTTTTTTAATAATGAAATTTTCGATTCACTGAAAAGAAAAAAAAACCAAACAAACAAACCTGTTTTGAATTACTGTCTTCTAGTCAATATGATCTTGAATGTACCAGACTAACAATAAACATTTTGTGCAATTTGGAAGCTTCTCTTTCTTGCTGCTTGCTTTTGTTTCCTCTCCAGCACTGAGGCAGGATCTAGGTGGTAAGAGCAGAGAAGCAGAGCTGAAACTCGCTAAGGCAGCTCTAGCAGGGAAGGTTGCAACTGGAACTATTCAGGAAAGAAGAATCAGGATGGTAGGGCTTGTGAGGGACATCAAAAGATCATCCAGTCCAACCTCCCCCCTGCCAGAGCAGGTCACAAAAGAACACATCCAGGTGAGTCTTGAAAGGCTCCAGAGAAGAGACTCCACAGCCTCTCTGGGCAGCCTGCTTCAGGCTCTGTCACCCTCACAGTGGCAGAGTTTTCCCTCCTGTTTCTGTGCACCAACTCCGCTCCAGCTGGCATCCAGTGCCCCTTGTCCTGCCCTTGGACATCCCTGAGCAGGGCCTGGCTCTGTCCCTGCACATCTTTATCAGCAGCAATGAGGGCAGCCCTGACTCCTCTGCTCCTAAGCCCCAGCTCCCTCAGCCTTTCTTCACAGGGAGATGTTCCACTGCCTGCAGCTCTGGGCTGGACTCACTCAAGCATTTCCCTGAGGTCCTTCTGGAACTGTCTTTGTGTTAAAGCAGTCACAGAAATAAAGCACTGAGCTGCTCTGCCTTCCCCACACCCCTCATCGCTACCTGCTTATGGTCAGAGCTGTGTTGCTGCCTTCCAGTTCCAGGTGAGTAACAAAGACCCTTCAAAGGAGACCTCAGTGTCTGCCTCTGGTTTTGGCAGCCTCCACTGTACATGGTGCAGAAAGAGGACAGCTCAGCCTCTTGAAGCTGTTAGTTGTTGTGGCCTACCCAAAGTTTGAGGTTATTTAAAGTCCAGATCTGTGTTAGCAGGCAGAGAAGGTGGCTCCATGAATGGCTTTTTGTTCTAATGAGTTGGAGTTTGCCTGATTGGAAGCACCAAGCACGCAGGGGTCTGGTTTGTGCCCTGGATGAAGTAAGGCTCCTCCGAGGCTCTGGGTTATTGCTGTGGTAGGTCTGGGGTTTCAGTGTGCTTCCTCATGTGGTTTCAGTGCTCCTGAGCTGAGCTGTGGCAGTCACACAGGACTCAGCCCTTTTAGAGCTGCTTCTTGGTGAGGTGTGGTTGTGTTGGGGGCTGAACTGAGCAAGTTAAGGAAGATACTGAAGTTTTTCATGAAGGTTTTTTTTGTTTTTTCTATTAAACCTCTTGCTCTAAATGTCCCTCCCCCTTAGGACCCTGCCACTTGCTTGGAGCCCCCTGGGAGTCACCTCCAGAAGGCTTTACTTAGGGCTGGAGTGTTGGGCCACGTGTGGCCTGGGGAGGCTCAGGCTGCACGGCCATGGCCACGTCATGTGCTTGGCTGAGGCTTTGCTCCCTGCTCTGCTATTTTTAAGAGAGTGCAGGATGTTGGCCTCTGCTCACTAATTGCTTCCACCCTCAGGAGGTGTCAGAAGATTAAAGCTAAAAATAGTGAACAAAAGAGGGAAGGCAAAGCAGGTACTGGTCAGCTCCCTGGCATGGACACTTCCAACCCTTCTGCCTTCCCCAGGTGCTGGGCCTGGGCTGCTCTTCAACAGCTGGAGGCTGCTCCTGCTCCTTCTGCTTCCAAGTGTCACCCATCGCATGCCTGACTAAATTCACTCAGCACTGGCAATGGACAGGGAAGGCACCAAAGCCACCCCAAGTGCTCCTCAGTGGATCTCTGGAAGCCTTTGGGTGCTGTTGGTTCACTGTCAGAGCAGGGCTGGGGGTCATGCAGTCATGCAGTGCCTGGGGCTGAACACCCGCCCCAGGCTGCTCAGTGCTGAGGTTGGGATGTTCTTTGCAGCCCCTCCTGAAAATCCAGCCCAAAGCAGTTAGAGGTGAAGCATCTTCAGAGCATCTGCACCACAGCCAAGCTGAGCTACCAGAGCAGCTCAGGCTGCCAGGTCCAGGCTCTGGGGAAGCAAAGCAGGGATTCTGCTAAGCAAGAGGCTGCAGAGTGCCCTTGGGGTGTTGCTTTGGTTTCCCTACTGAGCCTGGTGGCTGTCTGGTGCCTCCCTCTGCCTGTGGTGCTGCCAGCAGTGGGTGGCAGTGCCTGCTCCCTGGGTGGAACCAGGGCACTTGTTGCTAAGGATAAGCTGAGGAACCAAAATCCTCTTGCAGGAGGCCAGCAGTGAAGCCAGAAGCAGTTTAGTCAGAGGGGTTACATCACTGGCTCTAATGAGGCTCCTGTGCTCTCAGCAGCCTTTGTTGCCTAGCAGCCTGAGCCCTGCTGCCGGCGGATTTGCGTGGCCAGACCCTTCAGGTGCCTTTGAGGAGCTCCCTGCAGTTTTCCCGCGGGTGAGCAGCTGTCAGCAGAGAGGCTTCGGCGTCAGCAGAGAGGCTTCGGCTCCAGCAGACGTCTCCTGGGGTGCTGTTTGCTGCCTGGGGTGAGGTGTGCAGGCAGCGACCAGCCACAGCCAGCAGCTTGGTGCCATGGGCAGACAGCAGCACAGCCTCAGTGCCCACAGCAGCTCTGCATGTGGAGATGCTGAGACCCAACCCACAGCACCTGCTGGCCTCGGGGAACCTGTTGGGCTGCTCGGCTTGAGGAGCACCATCAGTGCTGAAGGACTCCACATCAGAGCTGTGGGAGCTCAACCACCTCCTCAAACCATTCTGGTAGGAGGAGAGTCCCTGAGGCACTGGACAGGAAAAGAGAAGATGGATGAAGGGGTGGCAGTGAGGGTGAGCCTGGGGCTGGGTATTGCTGTGTCACACCTTGATGAGGAGCTGTGTGCCCACAGCCAAAGCTCTCCTCAACCTGCCCAGAGTGCCCCAGCACAGCTGCCTCTGCCTCTCGTTCTGCTTTCCTTGCTGTGTGGGTGAGGTTTTTGCTGGGTGCTGGTAGAGCTTCTTGAGTTTTCCCAGTTCTTTTAACTAATTCTGGTTTGCTTTTGGGGTTTGTAAAGCATTTTAATGCCCTCTCACCCATCCCCATCTGTGCTTACTTCCCACAGAGCTCCCAGGACATCCCCCTCTCTGCCCAGCTGGGCATCCCACCAGGCACATGCTTGCATCTGGCTGGCCACAAAGCACTCACCACGCTGTAAATAACATCTCAGTAAGGTCACTCATGTCCCAGTAAGGACTAAGGTCAGTCCTCAGTGGTGTGAGTGGGGCCAAGCCTCCTGCCCTGTGACTCAAGAGCTGGGGCCATGCCAGCACTCGCCCTGGGCTGGCACAGGGTGACACCAGGCAGCACAGCTGGGTGCAAGCCTTTGGCCATCACTGCTATGTTGGGAGGAGCTGCACTGACCTCTCACCACAAGAAAGATGGAGCAGGGTGCTCCAAAACAGCAGTGTCCTGGCCAGCAGCTTTGCTCCACTGACCCTTCCCCCTCGGGCGCTGTTGTTTATTTGCAGCTGAGGTGGCCACAGCCTCGGGAGGGCTTTGCCCCTGCGATCCCATTTTGTAACCCACCCCCCAGCTGCTGACTCTTGACTCCTCCAGCCCCACCCTGCCAGGGGTCAAAGAGGGAGAGCCCAAGGGGCTGTGAGAGCAGGGCAGGGCAGCAGCTCCCTCCCCAGCGTGGGCAGCTCTGCCTCTCCCCTCTCCTGCTTGCAGCACCTCTGGGACCTCACAGCCTCAGCCCTGGGTGCCCTGCTCCTCTCAGCCATGGCCTTGGGGCTGAGCAGCTGAAGGTGCCTTCTCCTGGAGGTGGTTTCTGGCTGAAGAGGAGGAGAGAGAGAGACAGGTGAGAGGAAAGAGATAATGGGGCAAATATCTTCGTTAGTAGTTTCCTTCGGGGCCTTCCAGCAGCCCCGGCTGGGCGCTGGCTGTTGCTTTGCTAGGCACAGGTGGGACCAGTTGCCCTGCTTTCGGCTGAAATGGGGTTTCTAGCGGGCAAAAGGTTCGAGACCATCCTGCTAAAGCCGAGAGTCGCTTCCGCTGCTGAAGCATCGCGGGCAGAGGCTGCAGCCCATGAGCACCAAAGGGGTTACAGCTCCCCGTGTCTCACCCTGGGGGGGGGCTCTGGCAGAGCCCTGATGTGCCGTGGTGGGCATTGCCTTCACACAATCACAGGATCCATCAGCTTCGAAAAGGCCTTCCAGATCGTGGCCTGGTGCCCCTTTGCCCCTGCAGCCCCTGACGGCGGCGCTGGGCAAGCCCCGACCCGTGCCGGGTCCTGATGCCGCCGAGCGGGCGGAGGGCGCCGGGGAGGTGCCGGAGCTGATGCGGGAGGCCGAGCGCAGCTCTTGAGCGCCCTCTGGCGGCGGGCAGCGAGCATCGCTCCCTCCCTGCCCACGGCGGTCCCAGGGCAAGGCCATTTGGGGTCATAACTGAGAGGCTGAGAGGGCAGAAGGGCTCCGACCCCGGGCAGCGGGACCAGGCTGCTTTTGGCTGCAGCCTCCTCTCAGGCAGTTGTAGTGAGCAATGAGGTCTCCCCTCAGCTGCCTCCACACTGAACACCCCCAGCTCCCTCGGGTGCTCCTCCCCAGCCCTGTAATTCAGACCCTTCCCAGCTTCGCTGTCTTTTTCTGGACCTGCTGTAGCCTCTCAATGTTCTTGGAGTGAGGAACTCAGAACTGATCCCAGGATTCAAGGTGCAGTTTCACCAGTGCTGAGCACAGGGACATTTGCAACCCCCCTTCCATGACCCAAGATCTGTCCCCTCACTGGGATGCTGGAGGCTTACAGGCACTCCCAGACCACTCAGTGAGGAGCAACTAAAACATCTCCCCCCTACTTCCTCCCTGAAACCCTGAGACAGCAAAAGCAAGGACACAGGTGAGAGAAGAAAAATTTAAAAGTTTATTAAACATTAACAGACCAAAAAAAAAACCAAAACAAACCCCCCCAAAAACCAAACCAAAACATAAAACCAACAAACCAAAAAAAAAAAAAACAAACCCAGAAACCCAAAAGAAGAGAGATTTGGACTGAAGAGCACAGAGGATGCAATCCAGGCCGTGTCCCACAGCTTCAGCTGAGCCCTGTCACCAAGACTTTTTGGGTGTTCCAACCAGCTGCTGTCTGGAGGTGCTGCCAGAACTAGGCTGGCTGATCCCTGCTTTTCATCACATCTTTTATTTTTTAATTTTAATTTCTTCACAGAAAACGAAAAGTCAATGAAATAAACCCGAACTGCACCTTGCCAGTAGAAATTACATGCAAAAAAAAAACAAACCCCAAAAAACCCCAAACCCCAAGTTTGAAAGCGCTGCCTGGGGAAGGAGGGGAGGGGAGTTGTTACAAACCCACAGAAGCCAGAGACTCAGAGCTGAGGGCATCCTTTGGTTGGGGCCCCCCCCCCTGCTCTTTTTAGGTCTGAATT
>VWZI01012083.1:320618-337570 GCA_013396835.1 Psilopogon haemacephalus
CTTTTTTTTTTTTTTTTCTTTTTATATACTGGGATCTTTCCAAGTAAATCAGGAGGATGGAACTCGTTATAGGAACGTAAGAACCCCTACTCTGAAACAGCACTGAAAGAAATTAAAAAGGAAAAAAAAAGAAAAAAAAAAACCCATAATAAAAAGCTTTGCTAGAGGGTAGGGTCCCAACAGTCCAGGTCCAAATGTGGCACCCTTGGGAGAGGGCTTGGTAAGAAGGGGAAGTGCTGAGATGCACACACACACACCTACAGATGTGGCACACACACAGAGGCACACACACACAGACAGACGTGGCACACACACGAAGATGTGGCACACCCACATGGCACACAGGCACACACATGTACAGATGTGGTACAAACGTGGCACACACACAGATGTGGCACACACAGGCACACATACATGTACAGACACAGCACACACACACATTTACAGATGCGTCACATGTGTACAGGCATGTCACACATGGAGACATGTCACATGCATGTCACACACATTTACAGGCGTCACACAGACATGTCACACACATGTACAGACATCTCACATGTCACACACGTTGAGACATGCCACACACACAGACACATCATAGACACGTTACATGCACAGACATGTCACACATGTGTCACACACATGCACAGACATGTTTCATGTGTCACACACCTGTAGACATGTCAGTCACACATGGCACACACGTGCTGACATGCTGTACATGTGTCACAGAGACATGTCATACACACTAGTATGTCACACGTGCCACACACACAGAGACGTGTCACACACATACACTGGTATGTCACATGCGTGTCACACACACAGACATGTCACACACATCTCTCTCACACACACACACCCCCCAGTATGTCACACATGTGTCTCACACACACACACACACACACACACACACACACACATTCCTGTACAGGTGTGTCCCACAGGTGTGCCCCACACGCACGCCAACACGAAGCAACCCCAGAAGGTGAAGTTGGTTTTGTTTCTGCTTCTTGGTAAAGTGCTGAAGCCAGAAGGGTTGGTGTGGGTGTGCTGCCACCCGCCAGCAAACGCTGCCCAGCCAGCCAGTGCCAACCCGCCCCGGAACGCCCCAAACACAAAAGGAAAAAGAGGAAAACCAAACCGAACCGAACCGAACCGAGCCAACCCCACCCAGCCCCGCGCCGGCACTGGTGGCGGCTCACAGGGGCCCGTGGCGCGCCTCGTACTTGGCCAGGACGTTCTTGCACTTGCCCAGCTCCTTGCGCAGGTCAGCCACCTCCTGGCGCAGGGCCGAGTTCTCCTTCTCCAGGAAGGAGGCGCGGATGGCGATCTGGTTCTCCTTCAGGCGCCGCGCGTCGCGGGAGCGCTTGGCTGCCATGTTGTTCTTTCTGCGCCTCGCCCAGTACTTGTCGTCCTGCCGGGACACAAAGCACAGCCTGCAGCCCCCGCGCTGCCACGCGCCTGCGGGCAGCTGGGCAAGGGGCTCCCCGCAAGGGCTTCTGGTGCCAGGCACAGGGGAACGGACTGGAGCTTGAGCGGGGCGCGGGCAGGCTGGAGAGGAGGGAGAAACTCTGGAGAGTGAGAGCGGGGAGATGCCAGAGCAGGTTGCCCAAGGAGGTTGTGGATGTTCCCTCTCTGGAGGTGTCCGAGGCCAGGCTGGAGGAGGCCTTGAGCAAGCTGGGCTGGTGAGAGGTGGCACCATGGCGGTGGGTTGGAACTGGCTCAGCTTTGAGGTCCCTTCCAACCCAAACCATTCTGGGATCCTATCGATAACTGGGTTTGTTCAGCCTGGAGAAGAGAAGGCTTAGGAGAGGCCTTAGAGCCATGCACCAGGACATAAAGGGTGGCTAGCAGCAGTGGGGAGACTCCCTCTAAAGAGGAAAAAACAAGGGGTGATGGGGACAAGTTACTGCTGAGGACATTTCCCGTGGACTCCAGAGGAAAATGCTTCCCCATGAGAACAGCTGGACCCTGGAATCATCTACCACGGGCAGCAGTGCAGTCTCCTGCATTGGGCAGTTTTCAGACTCAGCTTGCCAGGGTCTGAGTTAGCTCACTGCAACTGCACCACCACCACCTAGAAAGCTTCAACCAGATGAAGCTTTCTAGACCCTGGGGTCTCTTCCAACCTGGCATTCTGTGACTTCACCTGGCCCAGGCTGCCTTGATGTCCCAGGCGCTGTGGCGAGACAGGTGCCAGCTTTACATGGCACAACCCAGCCAGGGGGCACAGATGCCTGCCCATGCTCTTGTCAAACCCTTTACACTAACCCTCTCATCCTGTTGACTGCCAGCTCCTCCAAGGCACAAGAAGCCCTGTTCTAGCAGCACACCTCTGCTATCAATCTGACCTAGCCAGCACAGCCACCTACCCCAGGGTGACTCACTCTCCACCAGCTGCTGGAGCAGCTCTAATCTCCTCCTGAGCCTGTGGCTCCTCCAGCACCTGGTACCACTCATCTTGGTTACCCTTCAGCTCTCTCCCTGTTCAAAGTTCTTCCTCCATTGATCGCCAAAGTGCTCCTTTGGCAGGGACACCTTCCACTAGACATATTGCTCCAGGCCTCACCCAACCTGGCCTCATCCATGCCTGCCCTCCAGGAAGGAGGCATCCACAACCTCCCTGGGCAATCTGTTCCAGCATCACTTGTGCCTATGGTTCTCATCCCAGCAAACTTGAGGGCACAACACCACATCCACAAGATGCAGGAGCCATCTGCTGTCACCCTGCACTGCACACACACCAACACCACTCCTCTGCCTTTCAGCAGGAGCTGTGCCAGGCCTCCTCCTGCTGCTCTGCATCTTCTCCTGCTGCCTGCACAAGGCACAGCAAGTGCAGAACAACTGCTACAAGTGCTCCAGAACCACTTCAGGGCAGTTTATCTTAAGGAGGTGTGCAGCAATGCTGGTCTGGAGCCAGTGTGTCTCTAACCTGCTCTTCACCTGCATGGAGACAGGACCCCCCCCCCAGAAATCCTCTTACAAACAAGCCTGTAGCAAAAAGCTATGACCCAAATCTTGTTTATAATTTCCCATCTCATTCCCCTTCATAAAAATCAGCTTTAAGCAATTTATTAGTGTGCCACCTAGGCTTCATCCCTCTTTATTTTAACGAATTGCTATGGCAAATCCCTTAATCCAGGCCTGGAAGAGGTAAGGCTGGCATTTCACAATCACATGCAACCCAGAGACGATTGACTGCTCTAATCTGCTTACCCTCCCCCAGCACCCAGCTCCACATGCCAGGGCAGAAGCAGCACTTGGGTCAAGCACTCTGCAATGAGTCAAGGGCACCCTATGGGATTAGCTCAGGGAGACCCAAGCCCCTGAACTTCTAGTCTCAGGCTGAAAACTTTTCTGACCTGCTCCTGCATGCAGAACACCTGGAGTACTGCATCCAGTGCTGGAGCCCCTGGGACAAGAGGGATGTGGACATGCTGGAGAGTGTCCAGAGAAGGGCCACGAGGATGCTCAGAGGGCTGAAGCACCTCTGAGGACAAACTGAAAGAGTTGGGACTGTGCAGTCTGGAGAAGAGGAGGCTCCCAGGTGACCTTCTTGTGGCCTTCCAGGATCTGAAGGGAGCCTACAAAAAGCTGAGGAGGGACTTTTTAGGCTATGAGGTAGTGACAGGACACGGGGAAATGGAGCAAAGCTGGAGGTGAGGAGATTCAGATTGGATGTGAGGAGGAAGTTGTTGAGCATGCGAGTGGTGAGGCCCCGGAATGGGTTGCCCAGGGAGGTGTTTGGGGCCACATCCCTGGAGGTGTTTTTGGCCAGGCTGGCAGAGGCTGTGGGCAGCCTGCTCTAGGGTAGGGTGTCCCTGGGCGTGGCAGGGGGGTTGGAACTGGCTGATCCTTGGGGTCCCTTCCAACCCTGACTGATGTAGTGTCACTATCAGGGATCTTCACGGCCCCCATAAGAGATGGGTATCAAATCGGTCCAATTTTTCTTTCACGTAGGAGTGTTCCCATTCATTATTGACCACAGCTTCCAAGGAAGCCTCAACCCTACTTCGTAGTGTCACTATCAGGGACCTCCATGGGCTCCATAAGAGATGGATCCTCCCTTGAAGAATTCAGCAGACGCTGCTGAGACAAAGGATGGAGGCGAAGGAAACCCGATCAGACTGTTTCATAAGTGGGAAATATGGGACAAAGTAAGGCTGCCCAAGGTCAGGCAGGATGTCTCTGGCATGCAAAGGAAATGAATATTGATCTCATGAATTTCAACTGTTGTGTAACTAATAAGGGACATCCTCCCCTCGGCCTCGTTCAGAGCCCTGCACAGCTTTGCTCTGCCACACAGCCCCATTTGCTTCGGCAGATTTCTCTCGCATGAGCAAACAGATTTGTGCTCCAAAAGCTGTACCTCAGAGAGCAAACTGCCACAGAGGCTGCAGGAAGAGCCTCGCCCACCAGCTCCAACTTACCTTCAGGTCATCTGGGATGAAGACTTTCCGAGCTTTCTTAATCATGGGCTGGGGCTTCAGCTCTTCTTCGGAGAACTTGCGCTTGCGAGGGTCAAACATCTCCTGGCCAGGAATGCTGGAAAGAGCAAGATCTGCAGGGTCAGGCTCGTAGCCAACAGGAACTTGGATGGTCTCAGGATCAATGGGACTCGGTGTGTTGCGGTTTGCTGGCAAGATCTGACCTACAGGAACAAAAAAAAAGGATAAATTTGGCTCTGTTAGAAGAGAATACTCAAATCCTCTCACTGAGGAGGGATTTTTGCAAGACACCCAAACACCAGCAGCAATTATTCTTGAAGCTCTCACTGTAAGCTGAGCATTGCTACGTTCTGCAGGGCACACATTGGGATCCAGACACGCTTGTGCTGTTATTTTGAGAGCTGGCTGCCAGTTCTGGTTGCTCAGGTTGGATGCCCACATAAGATCCCCAAATGCATGGTGGGCTGCAGTAGGTTGCAGGCAGCAGTCACACTGCTCCAACCCATGCCCCTTCATTAGGATCACAAATCCCAGGTGTTGTCATTTCACACAGCTTTATCCACCTCCCCAGCTTGCTCAGATTTCTTCTTCTGCCCCTCTGAGGGCTCACTGAGGTAGCAGTTAAACACTGTGCAGCACTTGCCAGAGGACAATCTCTCAGTGAGCTGCACTTCCAAGCTGTGCTGCAGCAAGCACTCCACCAAGGAGCTGCTGCTGTCCATAAATCCTGCCAGTGATACTCCACAAGACAGTGAAGGGTGGTGAGACACTGGAGCAGGTTGCCTAGAGAGGTTGTGGAGGATCCTGGAGGTGTTCAAGGCGAAGGAGCAACCTGGGCTAGTGGGAGGTGTCCCCGCCCATGGCAGGGGAGCTGGAACTGGCTGAGCTTTGCGGTCCCTTCCAACCCAAACCACTCTGAATCTGAAAGGCTACAAATACCTAAAGGTGCTCTGCAGCAATCAAAGAAGGCTGATTTATGCCACATTGCTCTTTTACGGTATAGAAAAACCTCACGAAGAGCAGCCTCTGCCCAGGCAGGAATGACCCCCCCCTTGGTTTTCTTTTATAGCTGCAGATGATAAGGCCTTCCAAGATGCCACAGCACCGAGCTGGGCACCATTCCCACTCAAAACCCAATTTAAAATCTCAACCAAAGCGTTCCAAATATAGGATCCCCAAGTCAGCTGCTTGAACACAGACTGTCCCTGAGGGCAGAAATTTCAGAAGTTTTCACATGCCTCAGAAGTCCAAGCCTCACAGACTTGAGGCTTGGCTGAGGGAGGGCTGATTGAAGCAGATACTCCTTTATAATTTTTGGCTATCAGCTAATTCACTTCGACGTGAAGAGACACGACGGCATTCACGAGAACGTACAAAAACATCCTGTAGCTGCATAATATTTCCTTATTTGTGCCCCCATCTGCAGCATTTGGGGGTGTAAAAAGGGGTAAACACGAGATGCCATGGCTAGCTCCAAGGCCAGAGTTAACAATGTAGAGCTTATTTTAATCTGGAAGATCAGGGCAACAACACTGGGCCGGCAGAGAAGGTGCACAGGGGAATTGAAACGAGCAAAGCCAGGCTGAGTAACACAGGGACCGCCTTCTGGAGCTCCTATTTTAAAGCAGTCCTGATAAAATCAGCTTCAGGAAGGGGTAGGGAAAGCCCTGGGAGAAGAGGAGGATCAACGAGGAGAGGCTGAGGGAGCTGGGGGTGTGCAGCCAGGAGAAAAGGAGGCTCAGGGCAGACCTCATTGCTGTCTACAGCTACCTGAAGGGAGGTTGCAGCCAGGTGGGGTTGGGCTCTTCTCCCAGGGAGCCAGCAACAGAATAAGGGGACAGCCTCAATCTGTGCCCGGGGAGGTTCAGACTGGATGTTAGGAGGAAGTTCTTTTCAGACAGAGTTATTGGCATTGGAATGGGCTGCCCAGAGAGGTGGTGGAGTCCCCATCCCTGGAAGTGTTCAAGAAAAGCCTGGATGGGACACTTAGTGCCATTGGCTAGGGCTGGGTGCTAGGTTGGACTGGATGAGCTTGGAGGTCTCTTCCAACCTGGCTGATTCTACAATTCTATGAAAGTTAGTGCAGAATGTATACACCTGTAAGAGAGGGAGTGAAAGAAGGCAAGGATCCCCCTGCCCGTGCTGCACCAGCAGCTGAGCGCTTGCTCCCCTGCCTCCCGCACCGCCAACACCTCCCGGGGGCGCCAAGGCCTCGGGGATGGAAATTTGACATTTCCTCATCGGCCTTGTTAATAAAGTATGTCAGCAACAGCGGTTTGCTCGCTGCTGGCCACGGGGGCTGAGGCAGCCGGCACCGCCAGGACAGCGGCACGGCAGGAGGCGGCGGCACCCTTAGGGCAGCGGCAGAGCCTCGGCAGGAGGCGGCGGCACCCTTAGGGCAGCGGCAGAGCTCCGGCGGGAGGCGGCGGCACCCTTAGGGCAGCGGCAGAGCCTCGGCAGGAGGCGGCGGCACCCTTAGGGCAGCGGCAGAGCTCCGGCGGGAGGCGGCAGCAACGTTAGGGCAGCGGCAGAGCCCCGGCGGGAGGCGGCGGCACCCTTAGGGCAGCGGCAGAGCCCCGGCGGGAGGCGGCAGCACAGTTAGGACAGCCATGGAGGCGGCGGTGGCAGCACCGTTAGGGCACGGTGGAGGCAGCAGCACCGGCGGGCAGCGACCTGCCGCTCTCTGCCCGCCCGAGGGCGCCCCTGGCCACCGCCTCCAGGTGCCGCCGCCGCCCGCGGCCCGGCCCCGCGTTTCGCCAGCCCCGGCCCCGAGTTTCACCAGCCCCGGCCCCGAGTTTCGCCAGTCCCGGCCCCGCGTTCCGCCAGTCCCGGCCCCGCGTTCCGCCAGCCCCGGCCCCGCGTTCAGCCAGCCCCGGCTCTGCCGCCGGAGCGGCGCCCAGGAGCGGGCAGGCAGTGCGGCTCGCACAGCCTCTGCCCGGAGCCAGCTGCCGTTAACCGGGGGTGTCGGAGGCTGCCGTGCCTGTGCGACTGCCGGGGGCAAAGCCAGGCCAGGAGCGGCTCCGAAGCCATCCCCGGCTCAGTGCGCCGAGGCGAGCTCGGAGCCTTGCTTTAAATGGCTGGCTAATCTCATTTCGGCTCTACGGGCTGGCAGAAACAGGCTTATTTAAAGGATTAAAGGCAGGAAAGCCTCCTTTGATGTGAGGAGCAGCCGGAGAGGTTTTTAAGGCACAGTCAGACCTCGGCCGTTCTGTCCCGCAGATAACAAGGCTGACGCTAGCCCAGGACGCGGCTGCAAGGGAGGACGAGAGAGCGGTTCCCAAAGTCAAAAACTGATTGTGCAATCTGCCCCAGCTTCCTAACTGCCACGAAGCAGCCTGTATTTAACTCTTGCCGAAGCTCGAGATGGAGGGTATCAGTCTGTCAGCGATCGAGAATGTGCCACGTTGCACAATGCCATCAGCTTCGTCACCTCCAGAAACTCTACAGCATCTCCGAGAAAGGCAGCCCAGAAACGTCCCTTCCAAACACGCAAACTGAGGAGCTGCATCTCGCCACAGCAACAGCAAAAGAACGAGCAGTGCCTCTCCAGGGTGCCTACAGCAATCAAGACCCTGCCTTGCTCCCTCTGTCACACAGTTCATAGGTTCACAGAATGGTTTGGGTTGGGAGGGACCTCAAAGCTCATCCAGTTCCAACTCCCTGCCATGGGCAGGGACACCTCCCACCAGGACAGGTCGCTCAAGACCTCATCCAACATGGCCTTGAACACCTCCAGGCAGGGGCATCCACAGCCTCCCTGGGCAACCTGTGCCAGGGTCTCCTCACCCTTACGTTCAGGGAATTCTTTCACTTCCCCTGGTCTACGAAGCTCTCCCCTCCCTCAGCAAACATTAAGCAAAGCTCACTCAAGATGAATTCTGTCCACCAAAGCCTGAACTCATCATGCGCACAGCTAAACATCAGCACCGAGAAGCCTGAAGCCCTGGGAGGTACTGCTAGGTGCACACCTCCATCAGTGCCTGCAGCTTGGCTCTCTCTTCTGTCACACTCCTGCTAACGATCAAGAGCTCCACTGAAAGCAGCAGAGTTAATGAGGGTGTCTGAAAGGCCGGGCAGAGAAATCAGCATTGTCCAATGCTCTGCTTTAGGCAGCTCCTGGCTCTGGGTTTCTTCTGATTTACTCTGCCAAGTTCTGCCCGTGGCACAAGCCAGGAGCCTGCCTTGGTTAGCCTGCTGCCTAATGGCCATCACACCTATGTGCTGCTGGAGCTTGTGGCAACCCAAGGCGACAGCAGGGGCTGTGCTGGCCTGGGCATTGCCATTGCTGCAGGGGTACAGTAAGTGGGCTCACATTACAGGACTCTCCCAGCCCCTCTCCCCCCGTGTGCACAGCACTTGAGCCTCGCAGCCTCCTGCCAAATTTGTGCAGGGTGTTATTTTTATGCACTGAATTCCTCGCAATCAGAGGTAGGTCAAATGAGCACAGCAAGCCCAACGTCATGTGCCCAGCAGCCCCACTAATCCTCACATCAGCAAGCTCCACAGCTGTCCAAACAGCCAGAGAAAAAGAGCTGGTCGGAGGCTGTGATGCACAAGGAATCGGCCAAGGAGGAAGCCTCCAGCCCCAGCAGAGGTAAAGCCCCCTCGCAGCTGGGGCTGGGGAGCCAGCAGCCTTCCTTGCCAGTCCCTGTGTTATTCAAACAGCCTGAGGGGCACCGCAGCGGCCAAGGCTGCACTGCCCTGGTGTGACTGCACTGTTTCATCTGCTTAGCTTTGTTCTCAATGGGGGCCGAGCATTGCCAAGTGTTCTGGAAAGAACTTGGCCCCTCTGTTGAAGCCGCTGGAATGAGAGCTCTTGAGCACTGAGCTCTTTTGGAAATGCAGCTGCAGAGCTCCACGGCGGTGGTGGTGGTGGTGGAGGCAAGCTGGGAACAATGCTTAATGGAAACTTCCCCTCACACCACCCCGCTGATGTGTCTCAGGCATGGCCTGGAGAGACCACAACTATGTCAACACTTGGCCTTGTGTCTGGAGGCCTTCCCACTTGTGGAACTCCACTCAAGCAACACCGAGGGTGCCAGGACAGGCAGCTCCAAGCGACTCCTGGCAAAGGAACCTGCAGGTTGTGACAGCCCCAGCAGCCACAGCTGCCCCAGCATCTTGCCTTTGCCAATGCTCTTGGTCTTGCTCTGGCAGATATTAGCAAGGGCAGCACATATTCCAGAAAGGACTTGAAAGAAATTTGGCTGTTCTAACCCTCCCAGTCCTCCTCCTCCTCCCAGCAGAGGCTGCCAGTGAGGAAGTCCAATGTAATGGCAATATTTCAGTGCAGCTCCTTGTTCAAAGAGAGATGGATTCAGGCCATCCACTTGTGTCATCTAGGTCACCAAACGGCTGGTGGAAAGAAAACAAACAGCCAATCTGTCAGCTTTTAATTGCTTGGAGTGATCAAAACTCACAATTCACCAGCACAGCAGCCATTTCCATGCACCTACAACCCTAAAATGCTGACCTGGTGTCGTGGGGAGCAAAACTGCCATACCCTGACACTTCACTTCTTCCTCTGGAACACCCCAGCTGCACCCAGGAGAGCTCAGATGGAAATAACCTCCTCAGCTGCACAGACTTCCTGCCTGTATTGCAGGAGATCCCCGCTGAATTACGTGGAGCTCAATTTTGAATCATTCAGCTCCACTGAAATGTGCCTGGTTTTCAGAAAACTCTCCCTTCCCTCAGCCCTTCCACACTTCAGCAGCTCAGCAGCTGGCTGGAGAAACAGCGAGGAGGGAGAGACAAGAGAAGGGAGTGGAAATGTTCTCATCAAAATATTTTCCCCCTATCTTCTACACACGTGTTGGAAAGACAGCAAAGAGGAGTTTCTCATTCAGTTTGTTAGCAGCCCAGAGATAACCCAGTGTTTGCTCATGGCTTCTCCTTCTGTCAGCTGAAGGCACTTGGGGTCTGGCAGCCAGACCACAGAGCAGGGCAGTTATGCTGCCAGATGCTCCTCACCCCAGTGCTCTGCCCACGCAGTTTCCAGTGCTCTACCCACCTGGGTGCTGGCCAGCAATTTGGGATAGCTCTGTTCCTCCAGCTCACAGCCTGGCCCAGCCTCCTCTCTCATCCACGTCTGCAGGAGCCCCTTCCAGCTCTAGGAAATGTTCCCTTGGTGCACAGCACAAGGCTGTGGGCTGGGATCGAGAGCAGCAGAGATCCCTACAGGCAGGGGCACTGGGGAGGAGTGAGAGCAGCTCTGGAACTGAGTCCAGAGGAGGCCACAAAGAGGAGCCAAGGGCTGAAGCAGCTCTGCCATGAGGACAGGCTGAGGGAGCTGGGGGTGTGCAGCCTGGAGAGGACAAGGTTCCAGGGGGACCTTAAAGCTGCCTGAAGGGATCCTGCAGGAAGGCTGCAGAGAGACTTTTCCTGAAGAGCATTTTTATGCACTAAAATGTCCTAGAGACAGGCCAAGGGGGAATGGTTTGAAGCTGAGGCAGAGCAGGCTTAGACTGGAGCTGAGGGAGAATTTCTTCAGTGTGAGGGTGGTGAGAGTCTGGCACAGGCTGCCCAGGGAGGCTGTGGCTGCCTCCTGCCTGGGGGTGTCCAAGGCCAGGCTGGATGAGACCTTGAGCAGCTGAGCCTAGTGCAGAGGTGTCCCTGCCCCTGGCAGGAAGAATGGAGTAGATGATCCCTGAACCATTCTAGGATTCCAGGATGTAAGGCCAGCATCTCATCAGGCTGCAATTACTCAGTTAGTGTTACAAACATGATCTAATTTCCCTACTCTGAGTGTCTCCCAGAAACCAAAACAAGTCCATGGGCAGTAAGACCATGACCTGTACCAGCCCTCAAGGCAGTGGCAGCCACACTGTGTGATCCTCCAGCCCCTCACATGGTAGGACAAACCCAAGCCCTCTCTGCCTTGGGGCTGTAGAAGACACTTCAGCCCTGGTTCTGTGGATGTCAGCAGTTATTAGAGGAGCCTGATTCTCTCCTGAGGCAACAGCAGATTATTTTTGCCCAACACTCTAACCTGGCACAGCCAATTCCTCTCTGCTTGTTCTCTCCCATCGACTTGATTCTGCTGAACAGGGGCTGACTGCACTTTGCTGAGGAAAGAAGGATTTTAATGCAGGGCAACCACAACACACAGTCCCTGCTCTTAAACAGCCCCCAACAGGCTGGCACACCGCAGTGTTTTTTTGGAGGTGTCCTTTCAAAAGCTCTCAGCATTGTTTACAAACCTTGTGCATTTAATTAGGGCAGAACTGTCACTTCCCCTCTCAGCATTGTCTGCCTCCCGCCCTGGGCCTCCCCACTATTATTACAGGCAGGGCTGGAAGTCTTATTAAGATTGTCTGACACTTCCCATTAGAGGATGCAGTCTCCAGTTCCTCAGCCCTTTGCCAGAACTCAACCTTTCTGTTTGATCTGTTTGCTCCAATGATGTCTCTGCCAAAATGCTTCTAAGGTTTCCCAGAAAAGGTCCAGCAAAAAAAAAAAAAAAACAACAAAACTTTGTTTTGAACCTGTTGCAAATTTCTGGCAAGCTTTTGCATTTCCTGAGCTAGTGGCCTGGGCACTGGGAGAGAGGGAAGCTTCTGACCTGTGCTAGTGGCCTGGGCACTGGAAGAGAGGGAAGCTTCTGACCTGTGCTAGTGGCCTGGGCACTGGGAGAGAGGGAAGCTCCTGCCTTGGACATTAGGAGAGAGGGAAGCTCCTGGCCTGGGCATTAGGAGAGAGGGAATCTCCTGACCTGTGCTAGTGGCCTGGGCACTGGGAGAGAGGGAAGCTCCTGGCTTGTGCTAGTGGCCTGGGCACTGGGAGAGAGGGAAGCTCCTGCCCTGGGCATTAGGAGAGAGGGAAAGCTCCTGACCTGATCTAGTGGCCTGGGAGAGAAGGAAGCTCCTGGAGCACTGCTGCTGCCCTTTGGTCTGCCTTCTTAACACCTTCTGCTAAGGCTGGGTGAGAATGGAGCAGTTTGTCACCATGAGAACAGCTGGACACTGGAATCATCTCCCAAGGGCAGCAATGCAGTCCCCTGCACTGGGCAATTGGAAGCCTCAGCTTGCCAGGGTGCTGGGCCAGCTTCTTTCAATACCACTATCACCTAAAAAGGTTGAGCCAGATGATCCCTGGGCTGCCTTCCAAGCTGGCATTCTGGAACTCTGTGCATTTCAGTAACTGATTAGGACTCAAAGCCCAGAACGGGGCAAGGAGGTGAGGAAGGTCAAGGACTGCATTAAGAGGAGCGTTGCCAGCAGGGCAAGGGAGGGGATTCTGCCCCTTTACTCTGCTCTCATCAGATCCCACCTGGAGTACTGTGTGCAGTTCTGGAGCCCCCAGCACAGGAAGGACATGGAACTGCTGGAGAGAGTCCAGAGGAGGCCACAAAGATGATCAGAGAGCTGCAGCAGCTCTGCTATGCGGACAGGCTGAGAGAATTGGGGCTCTGCAGCCTGGAGAAGAGAAGGCTGCCAGGAGACTTTAGAGTAGCTTTCCAATATCTGAAGGGGGCCTACAGGAGGGCTGGGGAGGGACTATTCACAAGGTCTTGTAATGAAAGGATGAGGACGAATGGGTTTAAACTGGCAGAGGGGAGATTTAAATGGGATGTTAGAAGGAGTTCTTCACAGTGAGGGTGGTGAGACACTGGAACAGGTCGCTCAGGGAGGTTGTGGCTGCTCCCTCCCTGGAGGTGTTCAGGGCCAGGCTGGATGAGGCCTTTAGCGACCTGATCTAGTGGGAGGTGTCCCTGCCTACGGCACAAGGGGGTTGGAACTGGATGATCTTTGAGCTCCCTTCCAACCTAAACCATTCTATGATTCTCTGACTTGTCTGTGTGAAGCTAATGATTGGACTCAATTATTCTGAAGGTCTTTTCCAATCCAAGAAATTCTGTGATTCTGTGAAGGTGAGGATGAGAGAGGCTGGCAACCAAAGAGCAGGGGCAGAGAGCCTGGAAGAAGACTAGGATGAATGCTTTCAGGAGAGCCCTGTGCTGATGGTACAAACAAGGATCCCCTTCTATCAGCAAGCAGTGAAGTGCACTGGCACAGTGTCTTGTCCCTTTCCAGCTCCTCAGAGCAAGCTGGCATCCCCTCCTCAGCCAGGACCCTGTGGGGTGCCATCAAGTCCATTCCTACCCATTTCCAAGGTGCCTGTCATAGGGGGTGGGGTGCAGAAGAAAATCCAGGCTGCCTTTTCCATTTGTTTTTAAGATGAAATGCAAGAGCTGCAGAAGCCCAGATGAGGTTTCAACGACCTTTTAGTGTCAATCACTACTTTCCCAGCTCATCTCCTCCCTCAGCAGTCATGTGCTTCACCCATTTGGATTTCCTCAAGTGGCCCCATATATTATTTGTCACGAATTAATCCAGAGCCTCCTGTAGAGACACAACTGGAGCCTTTCCAGGAGTTGCCTCCAGCACTGACAGCTCCAGCACCTTGCCTGCTGCACACAGTGCCCATGGAAGAAGGGGCAGCACTGCCTCTCTGCAGGGGAAGGGCAGGCAGGAAGGCTCTCAGGTTAGCCTATGTTACAGGGCACTGCCTGCAGCCCAGAGCAGCTACCACCAACTTCTGGTGCAGGTTGGGGCTGCAGGACGGGTGAGGGCCACCCAAGGTATCAAACTGGGCTATTCACAACGGGGATGATGCAAAGGCAGTGTGAGCAGCTCACATCATCCAGTGACTCGGCTGCTGAAGCCTCATGGCAAAATCCAGCCTCTCTAGACAAAATCCTCCTGGCCTTCCTGCCAGATTTCCCCTTCTCCTCCTGCCCTTCCCTGAATCCTCTCACATCTGCAGCAAAGGAGGTCAAGATCCTACAGACAATCACTTCCTTCCTGACGCTGCCCTAATTGAACCCAGCGCTGGCCTGACCTCTGCATTCAAAGGGGGAAAAGGGAAGAAGAGGATGGGACATAAGTGAAGGCTGCAAGCAGACAGGGGAGGGGGCTGGCTGCAGCTGCACACGTGGCCTTCAGGCAAGTGTCTGCAGACTTCTGAAGGCTTGACTGCAACCCCTGCATGCAGTTAGCACCATGTGCAGGGAATATTTTGTGCCTGCTGTGCCAGTAACATTCTGCCCTTCCAAAGCCATAAATAAATAAGAAGCACCACTGGGTTAAGATTTTCCATTATGTGTACTGGACTTCAGACCAGGCCTTCCCCAAGGTCCATATTCTGAAAGCCTTACCCCTCTTCAGCTGTGTGAAGGCAGCACTTAGCTCAGCAAGGCTCCATTTCTGAAAGGAAATCAATCTCTTATTGCCTCCCAAGCCAAGCCCTGCAAGATACCTGGAAGCAGCTGTTCCTGTTCTGTTGTGCATTTCTCTAGCTGAAGTGCTACAGCAACAGAGGGTTTGATCCTGCTCCAAGGACACTGCACAGGATCTTCAGGTTCTGGAAAAGCAAGAAGTCCCTCTGAAATGCCTTTCTGCTTGGCTGGAAGGGTGCTGCTTTCCTTACCAACATGGGCCAAGATGGCATTAGGTGAGGCCAGGGCCTGATGAGAGGTTGCAGGGCAGACAGGTGCCCAGACAGGAATTTAGCTCTGGTTCACACTTGCCTTAGCAGCACACTTCAAGATGCTGATACTCTATGGTGCACTGGAGCCTCCTGACATCCTGGTGGCACTTGATAATGGCTATGGTGGCGTTGGGTTGATGGCTGGGCCGGATGATCTTAGAGGGCTTTTCCAACCCAAACGACTCTGTGACCTCTCTGCATCTGTGTTAGTTCACAGCTTACATACAGCAAGGCTCCTCACAAAGTACAATTCTCCTCTCTTTTCTTAAAGGGAAGGTTCCAGAGAAGCACCAGCATCGTTCATCTGTTCTGAAGCAGAAAAGAAAGGATCCATTTTTCCTCCCTTGGGCAACTCTGTACCCAGCTTTAAGAACCCAGTCTCAAAGGGACTGAGCAGATTTGAGACAGAGCCTCACACAGCACCCATTAACATGTCCTCACGTGGAGCACCACTCAAAACAACTCCAAAAGGACAACACTTGTCCTCAAGATGAGCTCATGACACTGTCAGTGTGCTCTGCAAAGCTCCAGCCCGAGCGGCTGGAAGGGAAGGTTCTTAAAGGGAAGGTTCCAGAGAAGCATCAGCACCTTTCATCTGTTCTGCAGCAGGAAAAAAAGGATCCATTTTATCTCCCTTGGACAGCTCCATACTCAGATTTAAGAACCCAGGCTCAAGGAGCAGATTTGAGATAGAGCCTCACACAGCACCCATTAACATGCCCTCACATGGAGCTCCACTCAGAACAACTCCAAAAGGACAACACTTGTCCTCAAGATGAGCTCATGACACTGCCAGTGTGCTCTGCAAGGCTCCAGCCCGAGTGGCTGTGCCTTTGTCCTGTTTGCCTGGCTCTTGGCCACGCAGCACAGCAGCTCCCAGGCAGGGAGCAGGTCCTGCAGAAAGCCCCTGTGGAAGGCTGGCAGCACCCTGCCACCCGTGACTCAGCTGCCTGTCACCCACTCCTGCTACCCAGGCCCTTCTTGCCTGGGTGTGCTGTCAAAACACAGGCAAGGGAGATTTCAGCTGGCACAGAGCAGCCACATGAAGCAGGTCCACGTCCTCTGGCTGCCAGGCTGGGAAGCAGACAGCAGATGCTAGAGGCTGCTCTCAGAGATCCCTCAGGAAAAAGGGGGTCACTGGGCAGAGTTACAGCAACCTGCAAAGCATCTGAACCAGCTGCTGCAGCAGCTTTGGGGCTTTTTACTTTTTGACATTTACTTGCTCACAAAAGCAGAAGACACTCTGTGTGTGACAGAACTGCACTGCTGCTTCAGGGAGGGGGAGAGATTCATACAACAAAACCACAGCTGAAGAAGTGGAGATGCCAGAATGAGGACACACTGTTCCCATAACCTTCTAAGCAAGACTGAGGGCATTTCTTTCTTTCTTTCTGCCTTAAATTAGGACCCTCTAACATGTTTTGGAAAGAAAGAAAGAACCCAAACCAGCAAAACGAGGAAACTTCAGCTTGGTTTGCTGCAGCCCAATAATTGCAGGGGTCTCATTTGCTGTTACACACAAGTTTTAGGAACAGCAAATCCCCATGCCAGCAAAACCACAGAACAGCAAACCCCCAAACCAGTAAAAACTCCAAACCAGCAAACTCCCCAAAGAGCAAAACCACAGAATAGCAATCAAACCAAACCACCAAAACTCCAAACCACCAAAACCACAGAACAGCAAAAAACCCAAACCAGCAAACACCCCAGAACAACAAAAACCCCGAATCAACAAAAACCCCAACCCACCAAAAACCCCAAACCAGTTTATTCCTGACCTGTTATGGGACCAAAAAAAAAAGCCTCAAACCAGCAAATGCCCCAGAACAACAAAAACCTTCAATCAACAAAAAACCTAACCCACAAAAAACCCCAACCCAGTTTATTCCTGACATGTTTTGGGACCAAAAAAAAAAATAGCCCCAAACCAGCAAATGCCCCAGAACAACAAAAACCCTGAATCAACAAAAAAACCAACCCACCAAAAACCCCAAACCAGTTTATTCC
>VWZI01012083.1:337636-358402 GCA_013396835.1 Psilopogon haemacephalus
AAAAAAAGCCCCAAACCAGCAAATGCCCCAGAACAACAAAAACCCTAAATCAGCAAAACCCCCAAACCACCAAAAGCCCCCAAATGGATTATTCCTGACATGTTATGGGACCAAAAAAAAGACCCCAAACCAGCAAAATCAGGCAATTTCTGCTTGGTTTGTCACAGCCCAGTAACTGCAGAGGTCTTTTTCCACACCAGTTGTCTTCCCAGTGAGCACAGACAGAGCAAGCCAAGGTGTGTGTGGTGCTGCCTGCTGCTCTGCAGATGAATTTGTCTTCACCGATGAAGGATGCAAATGCACCAGGCTCAGGGAGTCTGACAAACAGATCAGAGGAGGAAGGGAACCACAGCTCCTGTGAGACCTCACCTCCAATCCTGCCTCCAGCTCTGGTGTCCCCAGCAAAAGGACACAGAGCTGCTGGAGTGAGTCCAGAGGAGGCCACAAAGAGGATGCAAGGGCTGGAGCAGCTCTGCTGTGAGCACAGGCTGAGGGAGCTGGGGGTGTGCAGCCTGCAGTGGAGAAGGCTCCAGGGGGACCTCAGAGCTGCCTGCCAGTGCCTGAAGGCATCCTATGGGAAGGCTGCAGAGGGATTTTTCCTGAGGGTGTGTAGGGACAGGCTAAGGGGGAATGGTTTGGAGCTGAGGCAGAGCAGGGTTCGACTGGAACTGAGGGAGAATTTCTTCAGTGTGAGGGTGGTAAGACTCTGGCACAGGCTGCCCAGGGAGGCTGTGGCTGCCTCTTGCCTGGAGGTGTTCAAGGCCAGGCTGGATGAGGCTATGAGCAGCTGAGTCTAGCTGAGAGGTGTCCCTGGGCATGATGGGGAGGGAGGATGGAGCAGAGGATCTCTGAGGTCCCTTCCAACCTGAGCCATTCTGTGATTAACTTCACTGCCACTTCTCTCAAGCTCTTTCCCCTTACTTCACAAGCAGCAGAGGTTTTAGCTTTGCTGTGACACCAGCGTGGCTCTCTGTTGCCAAGCAGAGGTAACAATGCTGTCAATAAATTAAGTCAATATAGCAAAATCTATCAGTTCAGACAAAGACACAGTTCGGTGTACCAGTGCCAATCACTGACCAATTCATTCTGCATATGGGAGCTTCTGAACAGGGCTGTCTGTAGGTTAAAAATTCACACAGAGGACCTAGTGCCCTGGGAACTGTCATGAAGTGCAAGGCAGGAGCAGGCTGATTTACAGGAATCACAGTTTTAACGCTGCCTTTTCCTTCCAGTAACCAGAGCTGCACGTTTCACCATTAGATCTCAATCCAGACACCCCAAGGCACTGCCAAACTGTCCTGGGACTGAAAGGTTGTTTAACAGAGACCTTTCTACCCCTTCTGAATGCAGACTATGCTGTGGAAGCCTCTGCCCACCCGGGCACAGAGCCAGCAGGCTGACAATCAGCTAAGCACCATCCTGATGAAAGCCAACGTGTTCTCCTGCTTGCAGAAGCAACACATCTCTGCTAGGAACACCACTACTGGGGAGGTTGTTGGGAAGGGGAAAGTGCCAATGTAGTCACCTCCGCCAGCCTCAGCCTCTACAACACTTAACAATTTACCTGGAATCTCACAGTGCTGATCCCAGTCAGCAAAGCAAGTGCCCTGGCTTCCTTCTCCCCAAGCTGGGCACCCCACTCTCTCCACAGGGTACCTGTCAGGCAGCACTTTGGTAGCCAAGAATTTCCAGAGGGGTTGGGGTGAGGCCAGGCCACAATCCTTCACTTCCCTCTTAGCCACCAGGTCACCCATGGGCAAAGGCACTGCAGAGATCAGGGAGGCTGCAGAACTCCCACCCTCTGCCCCCGCAGCAGGGCTGCTGGAGCTGGCCAAACGCGAGGAGAGCACTGGAGAGCTGGAAAGCACTGCAAGCTGAGGGCAGCAACAACTCACAGGCTTGGAAAACTATGTGGGCTTTACCTTTTACACTCCTGTTAACTCTGATTTTCATGAAGTGGGTGGTGTTGCTACAGCAACTGTCGTATCTCATCATCTCTGCTGCCTCTGTCACAGAGATCATCTTATTTTATCTGAAACTCAGCTCTGCAGCTTTCCTTCTTCTGTTCCACAGCCCTCTGTATGTTGGATGTAAAACAATTACACAGAATAGAGCTGGGCCACAGAAATTGGTTGGTTTTGGGGTTTTTTGTGGTTTTTTTTTTTTTTTGCTTTTAATGCAGCAAAGCTCACAGAACTTTTGTATTTGTTCTCTTTCTACCAATGCAGAAGGAATAAAGCAAACAGCACCGACCACATTCATGGGGCTCCAGAGCTTCAGCAAGAAATGAAGAGCTGGACTGGTACTGAAGGTGCTTCTGTCCCCAGAAGCTAAGCCTGTGTTCTGGTGCACTTCACCAGAAGTAACTCAGCACCTCTTCTCAGGTGAGATCTTGCTTCCTCATGCCCAGGCCATCTGTGTGCACACACATTCCACAGCTCACACCCAGCCAGATGCTGCTGCCCACCCTCTGCACCTACGCTGCAGCCTGGGAGAAGCACTCACTGAAGCAGAAGTCTCAACCCATCTTTACCTGCTTCAGAAGGTTTGTCCTAGCTGCTGGGGGTGAGGTGGCCACCCAGCCTTGCAACTCCCTTGCTCAGTGACCTGAGAATTTGGCCCTACCTCCTTTGCCTCCATTTTGCTGCCTAGATCCAGTGTTTGAGGGCTCAATGCCTGAGCAAAACTCAGGCGGTGGAAAGGCTCTATCAAGTCTTTGTTATTAACAGGCATTCCAGCTCCTGCATTCACAGATCTTCCTTTCAAAACCTCAAATCCCACTGCAGCATAGTAAATATTCAGTTACACCACCCCAGGCTACTCAGAGAAGACAGGAAAGCCCTCTCTACACGCAAAGGTTCCTGCACAGACCACTCAGCATCCACCAGCTCAAGCCCTGCCACCACCACAGCTGCTGAGTACTTCCACCTGCTCCTTCCTAAGCATTTCCAGTCACTTTTGGAACAACCTCTGCAGTCACTACATTACACCTCCCTCCTGCAGTGGCAGCTCCTGGGCAGATGGAGATCTGCCTGCCTGGGTCTAACCTGTGGGCAAGAACTGCAGCTGTGTACCTGGCTGAAGGCTGTGCATGCAGTGAAGATACCAAACAGTTACTCTGCAAGCTTCACGGCAGTGCCCCAGTGCTGCAAGCTGTTCTTTAGCTCAGTTTCCTGGAGAAACGAGTTCTGTGCACCTCTGTTTAGCCTCCTCCTGACAACTTCTCTGCCAGCAGCTTCTGAGGTACCCAGATGTGTTGCTAACAGGAAATGGAGCTCCTGACTCCCTGCCTGAAGAAAGCTGCAGGAGCCTCCTTACACATCAGAGCAGCCAAGGGGATTTTGCTGCTCGTGAAACCAGTCCTTCAGGCAGGAAGGAGAAAAGAAAAGCCTTCACCAAGCTATGGTTGTAGCAGTCAGGAAAGTCACTTAATCCTCTCCTTCTCTACTGGGAGTGAGAAAATCTTTTCACCTCATCCCACCCACTCATTTACTGATCTCAGTCGTTCCAAGCAAAACGATTTGTTTGACAACTGCCCTGCTGCTTGACAATCCCTGAATTCCAAGCAGACACACGGGGTGTTGAGAGCCACTAAACCACTCATGCACATGTCCTGTCTTAAACATCAGTGGAGAAGGCAGCCAGGTGTGGCCAGCCCAGCTCTCTGGTGTGGCCTGAGCACTTCTTTCTCCTTCTAAGATGTGGTGGATGGAACCCTGAGCTCTGCTAGAAAGCTTTCTGCAAGATTATCTGCAGCACTTGTTATGCAAGCAGCTCCAGCCTTCCAACCAAGGCACAGCAGGAGTGTTTGGGAATCAACAAATTTGCTCTGGCAGCAGTGAAACATTCGGTACTGGGTTTGGAGTGAGGAGGGGGTAGGTTGGAGGGGAGGATTTTGCTGTTGTTGTTGAAGATTTTGTTACACTGCAAGTCAAAAAAATTAGGTGAGGGATGCTGGGTGGGACTCAGCTAAGAAGCAGAGGGCTCTAGATTCGTGTTGCCCACCCGAGGGACACCACTAACACACAGAGCAGCGTTTGCAGGACCAAAGGTCCTCTCTAGCCTGCTGCCTGCTGTTAGCTCAGAGCTATCAGCATCCACAATTACCGAAGGCTGGGAAAGAATGGGTTAAACTCAGCAAATCAGAAGCAAGCAAGAGAAACACCTTGCCTTCTTCTGCTTAACTGGTAATCGGTTAGCAGGAACCTGCTTGATGAGTTTCAGCAGCTCCAAGAGATCAGGCAAGGCTACTTCTCAGAGCAGCTAAAGCTGCTGACCGTATAAACATCTCTGAGCTGACCCCCAGGTACCCCTCAGCAAGGCTTTGGGATACCTAACATTTCCAGAAGGCAATGAAGCAGTTTGTGTACCTAAGATCCATCCAAACCCAGCAGGAGCAGGGAACTGAAGTGTTGTAGGCAGAATGTTTTATAGAGGTTAGACACAGAAGACCTTCTTGTGGCCAGAATAAAGAGATGGCTTAAAGAAATGTTGAAGTGGCTGAAGAAAGAGCAAATAATTCTCTCTGCAAGGTAGCAGCAAGGTTGGAATGAAGAAGTAACAGATCCTGTCCTAGTAATGTAAGGGGCTAGGAAAATTCTAGTCCTGAAGGTTTGTATGACAAATCCAAAGGCTTCACCGGACCTGCACAATCCTCTGGACCTCTTACTTGATACCATTTATCTATAATGCAAAGATTTGGCTCAAGTAATTAGGGATTTGGAGTCCAGCTGGCTGGAAGGAAAGCAGAGGAGGGCTGGTTTCACGTGAGGATTACCTTGTCCTGTATCACCTGTGTGCAAGCACCTGAGCTTTGCTCCTGCCTAAAATCCTGCTCTAAGGTCAAACCAGTTCCCACTGTATCATCACCCAGGCAGCTCCTATAGCAACCAGGGCAAGATTATCATCTTCGTTTCTGTTTATTCACCTTGAGCTTTCAACTAGCTCTGCTGCTGCAGCTGCTCATGGACATTGTAAAAAGCTGAGGTTTACAATCAAGAACCAACCTCTCCCTCCAGCCCACAGTCTCACCACAGGGCCTCTTCTTGCAGTTCTCTTCTCCCTGAGGATGCAGGAAAGGCTGAAAAGGGAACTGTTAACCTAAAGAACAGTGCTCAGGTTTGGGGAGAAGTAGTTCCAGCTTTTGCCAGAATTGATCTGCTCAGACACAGCTCAAAGGGTCTGACGACGTCAACCTAAAGCCCAACTCGCAGGCGTAAAAGCAGCCAAGCAAACCCCAACCCCCAGCTCTGAGGTGTCCTCTCCTCAAATAACAGAACTGCTCCTCAAACTCTCCTGCTGGCACTCATGTTTGGTGCCCCCTCCCCAAGCCTTCAGTCTCTCTGAACTCCTCCTTCCCAGGAGGGTGCCCTCGGAGCTGTTGAGGTTTCAAACCCAGAGGCAGCTTTCCGAAGCAGGCTGGATTTTTGAACAGCTCATTTTTGTCTCACAGAGGAAGAAACGAGCTGGCATCACAAAGCCTTTATCCCTACCACCACCACCCAACCCTAAAGCCTCTCATCCAGTTAAAAAAATCAAATCCAGCTTTATTTTCCTGCGTGAGTCAGGCTGCCTGCAAACAGCTTCAGAGGAAGGCGAGCCCAGGGTGGAGAACAGAACCCAAGCAAGAAATCCAGAGAGGAATACTTGTTCCTCTTACGAGCACACTCCTGTTTTCCCAAGACACTTGCTAGCATTTTTCATGTCCGAAACCAGAGGAAAGCCACCCCCTTCCCCCCCTTAAAAGAAGTTTTCAGTATTATAAAGACACCCAAGGACACACTTTTATTATTTTAACAATTCTTGCTATTTTCAGAGCTCCAGCCCAGCTACTTCCTTCCACAATTGGACTTCAATCAAACCCCTGGCGAAGCTTTTGATCTTGGAAAGAGTAACAAGGCAGCTCCCTGATCTGCACATCGAGGGCAAAGGGCAGGACAGCCACAAGGTTTCAATGCAAGAAAAGTTAATTGCTTTGACTTATGTTTATCAAAGGTCGTGGCTGCAGAGTTCTGAGAGCACACACACACGCACACACATACACATAACGGTGCATGCTGAGCAGCCCAGGGATGGCCTGCCCGGGGTTTAAGTGTGGGGATCACACTAGCTGTGTGCATTCAAAAACATCACCAAAACAAAAGAACAGAAGGAGAAGGGGAAAAAAAAAACCAAACCACAAAAAAACCCCAATAACAAACCCAACAAAAAAAGCGGCAAAACAATGCTAGGTTACTATCCAAATATACCCCAGTGGATGTCCTGCCAAAAGGCAAATATGTGGCTGTAAGCTCCAAAGTGAAATAAAAGCTTGGCCAGCAGCCCAGAGCTTGACTGTATTTTGCTCAGCTAGCCCCAGTCTGGCAGGACAGGGCCAACACATTCCCAGCCACGTGACGGAGCTGCCCGCCTGGACCAAGCTCATTCCCTTCCCTTGCCTAAGTGGCAGCCTCGCACTGTACCCACCAGCAGCTTGGGGGGAACCTGAGGAAGTGGCAAAATAACCACCCAAAGGGCTGGGAACTTAGTGAAGGGGTTTGCTTAAACCGTGGTGCTGCCACTGGGGTGGTTTAACCAGGCGCTGAGCTTCAACGAGACCAAGTGTGAGGTCCTGCTGCTAGGTCCACGCAATGCCAAGCACAAATCCAGGTTGGGCAGGGACTGGCTGGAGAGCAGCCCTGAGGAGAAGGGATTGGGGGTGCCGGTGAGAAGCTCAACAGGAGCTGGAAGTGTGCACTTGCAGCCCAGAAAGCCAAGCAGAGGCTGGGCTGCAGCAGGAGCAGTGTGGGCAGCAGGGCCAGGGAGGTGATTCTCCTCCTCTACTCCACTCTGCTGAGACCCCACCTGGAGTACTGCATCCAGTTCTGGAGCCCCTGGGACAAGAGAGATGTGGAGATGCTGGAGTGTGTCCAGCAAAGGGCCACAAGGATGCTCAGAGCGCTGCAGCACCTCTGCTGTGAGCACAGACTGAAAGAGTTGGGGCTGTGCAGGCTGGAGAAGAGGAGGCTCCCAGGTGACCTTCTTGTGGCATGCCAGAATCTGAAGGGGGCTACAGAAAAGCTGGGGAGGGACTTTTTAGGCTATCAGGGAGTGACAGGACTAGGGGGAATGGAGCAAAGCTGGAGCTGGGGAGATTCAGCCTGGACGTGAGGAAGAAGTTGTTGAACATGAGAGTGGTGAGAGCCTGGAATGGGTTGCCCAGGGAGGTGGCTGGGGCCACATCCTTGGAGGTGTTTGCAGCCAGGCTGGCAGAGGCTGTGGGCAGCCTGATCTAAGGTAGGCTGTCCCTGGACATGGCAGGGGTGTTGGAACTGGCTGATCCTTGTGGTCCCTTCCAACCCTGACTGATTATAGGATTTGGCAAAGGCACTGCAAATTCCCCACTGGACAAAGAAACCTGTGGGCATGGTACTTTGGGAGGCAGTGTCCATGGTGGTGTAAGGCTGATGGCTGGATTTGGCTTTTCCAACCCAAATGATTCTATGATTCTGCCATGAGAGCTTCCCACCAATAGCCGAAAAATGCAGAACAGTGGCTGACTTCAATTGGCTTGGGAAAATCAGAGGTACTCAGACCACTCAGGATGTGGCCCAGCAGAGGAAGGGCATGAGGCTGATGAGGGTACAGAGCTCCTGTGCCTCGGAATCTGCTGACTCTGAAACAGCCACCACAGAGCACCACTACAGAGAGACACAATCACAGAATGGGTTGGGTGGGAAGGAACCTTAAAGATTATCCAGTTCCAACCCCCCTGCCATGGCCAGGGACATCTCCCACTAGACCAGGCTGCTCAAGGCCTCCATGGAGTGAGACACAATTTGGCTAAAGGATTTGATCTAAAAAACGTGCAGGGCCTAATGGGATTAAGAAGCTGCCTTGCTGATAAGGTTTTTTTACATCTTGATAGCAGTGATAAGAATGTTTTTTAGCATCTCACTTAGGAAGGGACAAGCAAACAGCATCCCTGGCCAGCACCAGAGGTGCACGTGAGTCCTGCGAGCATGTCACATGTGGAAGAAGAAAGGAAAGCCTCCACATCCAAGACCTCAGAAGTACATCCCTGCTACTGATATGAGCCACTCCAAAGCAGCAGCCATGGCAGCGCATCAGCAAAGTCAGATCTGTTTACTTGCAAACAGAAAGATAGGGATGACCCAGACACGTGCAGCAGCTGGTGAAACCAGAGACACACACGAGCTGAGAGCTACACCTCCAGTTCCTTCCTTCCATTTGGCTAATGGCTTTGCTTCACGTGTTCACCACAGCCTCCAGAGAGAAGCTACCAGAGCCTTCGACAAGGCCTTCAACCACGTCACACTGACACAACTGAACAGGTAAGAAAAAGGTAGCAAAAGGATTCCTTAAACCATGGGGAGAAGGCCAGGCCAGTCCAGCAGAAAGATCAGCCTTTACTGAGAGCAGCCACACCACTGCAGGTGCCTGAACATCAGCTCTGATGGGCTGGAGAAGCCATGCCCTGATTTGGGAAGTGCTGAGACACCAACAGCTAAGGTGTTTCAAGACAGCCAAAGCACAGCTGTCCAACAGCTGTAACTGAAGGCTTGTGGTTTAAGCCCCTCAAAAGGTAGATGTGCAGGGTAACCTGAAATGTGCTGCACTCTCTCCTAGTTCTCACCTCTAAGTCCACAGCTGAGTGATGCAGGTGTTCAGGTCACCCTCCTGCTCCACTTTACTTGGTGTGTGTTGCTCAATCACCAGACCTCCCCCACTTCAGAGAATCCCTCCTGGCATGAACAAGCTCCATGGTTTTGGCCAGTGTGAGAGTGAGGCTCTACAGGGACAGGCTGAGAGTGTTTAGGTTGTGGATGTCCTCTCCCTGGAGGTGTTCATGGCCAGCCTGGATGAGGCCTTGAGCAAGCTGGGCTGGTGGGAGATGTCCCTGCCCACGGCAGGGGCTCAGAACTAGATGATCTTTAAGGTCATTTCCAACGCACATCACTTTATGAATCTATGAAGCTGCCTGAGTAGCTGTGGCTCCTGAAAATCCAGAGTGGGGATTAAACAACAGTGCCCTAAGGTGTTTATACTTTCACCCCCTGAAGTCACAGAATGGTAGAGGTTACAAGGGACCTCCAAAGACCTTAGAATGGTTTAGGCTAGAAGGGAGCTCAAAGCTCATCCAGTTCCAACCTCCCTGTGCCATAGGCAGGGACATCTCCCACTAGAACAGGTCACTCAAGGCCTCATCCAACCTGGCCTTGAACACCTCCAGGGAGGGAGCAGCCACAACCTCCCTGGCCAACCTGTGCCAGTCTCACCACCCTCACAGTAAAGAACTTCCTCCTAACATCCACTTTAAATCTCTCCTTTGCCAGTTTAAACCCATTCCTCCTCATCCTGTCATTACAAGACTTTGTCAATAGTCCCTCCCCAGCCCTCCTGTAGCCCCCCTCAGACACTGGAAGGCCACTCCAGTGTCTCCTGGAAGCCTTCTCTTCTCCAGGCTGCAGAGCCCCAACTCTCTCAGCGTGTCCTCATAGCAGAGCTGCTGCAGCCCTCTGAGCATCTTGGTGGCTCCAACAGTTTCATGTCCTGCTCGTGTTGGGGGCTTCAGAACTGCATACAGTACTCCAGGTGGGGTCTAATGAGAGCAGAGTAACAGGGAACCAGGTTCACCTAGCAGTGTGCAGGTTCACCTCAGAGCTTGCAGGTCTGCACACTCTTTGCTATTCCCCAGAGCAGTGATCTCCATCTCCATAGGGCTCTGCCTCCAGCCACCTCGCTTTAGCTGCCTGGCTGCAGTCATTACTCCACCCTCACCCTGCGGTAAGCAAAGAGAACTGGGCTACTCCATGGAGCTCTGGCCCTGCACATGAAACAGATACACCAAATTAAATTAGCTGGGGATGTATGGAACACAAGAGGAACTCCCACTGAGCAAATCTCTGGTGCTGTGCAAATGTTCCTTTGCCGTCAGTAGGCTGCTGTGGTGTGCTCCAAACGAGAGCCAGCTCAGCACTCGCAGCTACTGCAGAGCTGTGTCTGGGTTTGCACTCTTCCAAAGCTAAAGCTCAAGGCAATGTCTCAGACAATTCAAAAGGAAAATAAATTAAAAGGCAGAGCTAAACAGCCAAATAAATAAATAAATAAATGGAGGCAACATTTCCCAGTAAACTTTCTCCAACTCAATCCTGAGAAAGCAGGAAGAGCTCTGGACTGTCTTTTCCTACAGCTTGTTATTTTAGGAGACATTCCATGGCGTGTGCCACTGCCAGAGCTAATGGGGCTCAGATGCGGAGATGGTGTTGGGTTGGAAAGGACCCTCAAAGCTCATCTTGTCCAACGCCTCTGCAGCCAGCAGGGACATTTCCAACTGGATCAGACAGCCTAGCACCACATCAAGGCTGACCTTGAATGTCTCAACCACCTCTCTGGGCAGCCTGTGCCAGTGTCTCTCCAGCCTCATTGTGCAGAACTTCCTCCTGCTGTCCAAACTAAACCTGCCCTGCTCCAGTTTCAAACCGCTGCCCCTCGTCCTATCACTACGAGCCCTTCTAAACAGCTAAGTGTTCCCTGCCACCAAGGGTATCAAAATGTCTTGATTCTGTGCTGGCAACAAGACAGGAAGGTAAAGAGGTTCTAAGGAACCTGTGAGTGTCCTGCCAAGGCTGTGTGCTGAGGGGGCAGGGAAGGGGATGCTGGGGAGCTGGGGTCCACCCGGCAGGCTGCACTCTGCTGGGAGCGTGTTGTGTCATTGCAGCTTTACCCCGACACACCCATATTTACAGCACACAATGTACTGTACCATTCCCCGTGCCAAGAAACTCAACATATCTAATCTGGCAGAAAAACAAAGCCAGATCAGGTTAATCCAATTCTTAAATTGCACAACTTTGAAAAGCCAATAGGAAAACAAAATCTTCCCCCAGCTTGGGCTCCCCTAGTCCTCCTCCCAAGCGCATACCCTGCCAAGACCTACTTTTCCTCTTTGATCCCTCAGCATTTTTAGCCCACTCTCACTCTCCCCTGGTTTCTCATTCTCTTCTAACCCACCTCCAGCCCAGACCCTGGGAGCAGAGTGGAAAGTTACACTGATGAGAGCAGCCCTCAAAGGCAGCTTTGTGCGCAGTGCCCCGGCCAGAACGCACCGCCGAGAATGAATGGCAAGAGGCACACAGAAGGTCACTTGGACACCTGCCCACGTGCGATACTGCAATCGTTGTGATAAGATAACAGCCCTCAAATTTGGAGCTGGCTGACTACAAGGCAGTGTCTAACCTGGGGAGCTTCTGCTGCAAAAGAGGAAGAGGATATAGCAAGGTTGCTGAAAGTTCAGCACATCTTTAGGGACAGTGACTGCGCTGGATTTTGGAGAGGGTCAGCAGTGCTCTCTTGCCTGGGTTCAGCCCTTTCAAGGTCCTGCCTACAAGCTTGTAGAACTTCCAGAGAGTCACAGAACGGGTTGGGTTGGAAGAACTTTAAAGCTCATCCAGTTCCAGCCCCCTGCCATGGGCAGAGACACCTCCCACCAACCCAGATAGCTCAAGGTCTCGTCCAGCCTGGCCTGTAACACCTCCAGGGAGGGGGCATCCACCACCTCCTTGGGCATCCTGTCACCAATGTCAAGAGTTTCTTCCTAATCTCCAGTCTAAATATGCTTTCTTCCAGCTTCAACCCATTTGCTCTTGTGCTGGTTTAAGGCTAATTGGAATATTTTAATGAGAAAAATTAGATGATAGGCTGTGGAAAGGAAAAAATGGTGATGTCTGCTTCACTCAGGTATAAAAACAAGGACATAAACATAGATAGGTCAGCCTGGGTCTGTCTGTTGGAGTCTGTGTCTCTCCTTGGCTTCTAGCTGGATCTGTGTAACCCAACTAATCAAATTCTGATTCTAACCCCCCTGGCTGATCCTTCTAACTCATCTTGCACGTGAGGCAGGTTCTGGGATAAGGCTGGGGTTGGAGAGAAGGTGGAAGGGTGGATGGGAGTCCCTCCTGGGGACTCTGATTTCTAGGAGGTGCGTTGTGTTTCTGTATTACTTTTAACTTGTGTATTTCTGTGTAGAGCTGTAAATATTTGTGACCTATTGTAAATATCTGTCTGTACATTGTGCTAAGCTGTGAAGATAAAGCTTCATTCCTTAACTTCCATCTGTCTGACTCTGGTCTGGGTGAATTCATAAGTATGTGGGGGGGGGAAGTGGGGTGGGGACAGGTAACTCCCAACCCATCGCAGCTCTTGTCCTGTCACTACAGGCCCTTGCAAAAAGTCCCTTTGCTTTTTCAACGGACCTCTGAGCCTCATGCAATCAGGAGGCTGGAGGGGGCTGAAGATTTTAAAAGAAGAACAATGGTGGAAAGAGTTTGTGACCCCCCTGATCCACCAGACACTAAACCACTGAAGCCTGGCTGCTGGCTGCTTTGTTTCTCCAAGTGAATCCAAATCTGAGGGTGCCTACCAGGCTGTCGGCTTTCCCCCAAGCCTTTCACACAGATCAGGTGTTTGAAAGGTCTTATGTAAATTCTGGTGTAGAAAATGCACAGTTACATGACAGCTCTTCCTGCTCAGCAACATATTCCCAGCCTATCCACCCTGTCTACTCCCATGAAATTTCAGGAATGCAATTACTCTTTCAGCATCACAACTTGCTCACCACATCTGGGTTAAAATCAACCAACTTAAAAAAAAAAAATTCAAAATGAAATCATGAAGCAGGAGTAGGGAAGAAGCCACACACATACCTAGCACGACTGGATAGGGTTTGTTTTGACAGCAAACCAGACCAAAGCCCACAGGCCAAAGCTCCTCTCTCGCAGCAGGCAGCAGGGCTGCAAGAGTTGAGCTCAGCAGCCAGCCACACGCCCCATGCTGCAAACCGGGCCGCAGCTGCAGGCTCCTCACAGATGTCAGTAACATCTCCATTTCCACTATGCAGCACAAAGAGAGGCAACAGTGGTGTGGCTGATTGCTGCAGGGTGCTCCACACGAAGGCAGCTTAACCCTCTCTGTGCTGTGGAGGAAGAGGGTTTGGGTTCGAGTGCCTCATTCCCACTCCTAAGCAGCAGAGCCTAGCACGGAGCTGGGTTTGGAGCAGGACTCCCTGCCCAGGCTTGAAATGTTGAGTCTGGGAAAATGGCTGAATTGTTTGAAGTCATCTCCTCCCTTTCAATGCAGCCCTCTCCTTCTGAGCCTCTGATTTATATTCTGCAGCCTTAAGTAATGCACTCTTCTACAGGCAGCCTTAGTGCCATTATTTAGCAGCCTGACTGTGCTAACAACAGTGATTGCTGCCTGCCATGGAGTGCTGCAGAGCAGTTGGGTGTTTACAAGTTACACACCATTGTCCCTTCACTCCTTCAAAATGCAACCTACAGCTGCCCCCCTTCCAATCTCAAGTCCTAAGCAGCTCCTTTTAATTTCTGGTTTGAGTGCTTTCAGCTGTACCCTGATTGCTGAGCTACCAGGTCACCTCAAACACAACAATGCGCAGGTACAAGAGCGAAGCTGAAGTGGGGGAAGCTTTGCCAGCATTTAAAAACCCATTAAGATCCAATCATTGCCACCCAAAGTAATGGCTCTTGCTATGGATGGAGAACCCTGTTCAGACATTTGTTTACTAAATCCAGGGCTACCAACCAGTTCTGTAATGAATTACTTAATCTTTGACCTATTGTCCACAGCCATGTTCCAGAACAAAGCATTTCTAGCAAGCTGAGCTCCCTAAGGCTAATTGGAAAAGAACTCCTTATTTTTCCTTAAAAACAATTCCCTATCCTCAGCAAATGTTTTACAAACTGTTTTGGTTTTGCCTCCCTGCTTACACACCTACATACCTAAGGGTGATGTCTCGTTAATGGCCATGGTGGTGGTAGGCTGATGGCTGGACTCAATGATTCATAGATTGGGTTGGGTTGGAAGGAACCTTAGAAATCATCCAGTTCCAACCCCCTGCCATAAGCAGGGACACCTCCCACCAGCCCAGGTTGCTTAAAGCCTCATCCAAACTGGCCTTGAACACCTCCAGGGAAGGGGCAACCACAACTTCCATGGGCAACCTACTCCAGTGTCTCCCCTCCCTCACTGTCAAGAATTTCTCTCTCATCTCCAGTCTAAATCTGCCCTCTTCAAGCCATTTCCTTTCATCCTATTACTACAAGACCCTATTAAAAGTCCCTCTCCAGCATTCCTTTAGCCCCTTTCAGGTGCCAAAGGGCTGCTCTAAGGTCTCACTTGAGCCTTCTCTTCTCCAGTCTAGCCCCACAGGGGAGGTTCTTCCAGCCCATCTTTTCCAACCAGAACAATTCTGTTCCAAATAAGCTATTGCTGCAGCTCACTTTAGGACCTCTTTGTAGCAAATGCTTGCAAATCCATGGCTCTGTGGGTTCCTCTCAGGTTTTGGTTCAGTAACCACCTAGATTCCTGTCCCAGTTCACAGGCACACACAGGTTGTAGAACCCTAATGTCATCTGGAGTCTTTACTTCTTCCTACAAAAGGTCATACACTAAAACACACCAAAAAGAAGAGCTTCAAGATCCTCAGTTTTTAAGGACATGAGAAATGATATCAACAGGAGAATATCAGCAGAAAGATGAAGAGCTAAATACATTTCTCTGCAAGCAGAGCAGAGAACCCTGAAGCAAGAGCATGCGACACCAGCAGCTAAGCAATGGTGCTGGACGGTGCACAGTGAAAATCTGGGCCAAGATTTAGCTCAGGGAATGGGCCAGGGAAGCAGAGCTGTACAACAGCTTCAGGTGTGTCAGAACAGGGAGAGGTTGAACAATAACTTGTGTTCGTTTGAAACGTGACAGGTAACACCTCAGTGATGCAGAGCTGAAGTGCTGTGAAGAGCCCAAACAGACAAGTGGAAAAGAAAAATCAGAGGGGATAAAAAAAGAGAGCAAAGCTGCATCACAGACTGCTCTCCCTACCAGTATCAGCCCTCCCCAAGGCAGCTCTGGGGACCAAAGTGAGCTTTGTGATGAAGAGACAGCTTGGTCACTGCCATTTGGTCATTAAAAGAGGTGATAGAAGCTACACAACCTGTGTGCCAAGCTCTCTCTTTGACAGCAGCTGCCTTTCACACCCATTTGCTGTGCTCCCAGGGTAGGAATGGCAGGTTGAAGGAAATGAGCTTCCCCCCCCCCCGCCTTTTTCTTTCCCAGAGCTTTCATTATCTGCTTCATGTAGAAGAGATCAAACCAGAGTTTTTTCTGCAATGCACCTTAGCTGAAATGCTCTTTTCTGATCATCGCAATCTTGCTGCAGAATTCAGACAAAATACTGAATGTAGATTTTTATTTGTCACCAAAAAAAAAAAACCAAAAGGCAAGTTCTCATCACATTTTTTGTGACAGAAATACTGAGCAGCTCCAGGATGTCCAGAGGAGGGTCACAAAGATGATCAGAGGGCTGAAGCAGCTCTGCTATGAGAACAGGCTGAGAGAGTTGGGGCTGCTCAGCCTGGAGAAGACTTCAAGGAGACCTTATAGTAGCCTTCCAGTATCGGAAGGGGGCCTACAGGAGGGTCGAGGAGGGACTATTCACAAAGTCTTGTAATGAAAGGATGAGGAGGAATGGGTTTAAACTGGCAGAGAGGAGATTGAAAGTGGATGTTAGGAGGAAGTTCTTCACAGTGAGGGTGGTTAGACACTGGCACAGGTTGCCCAGGGAGGTTGTGGCTGCTCCCTCACTAGAGGTGTTCAAGGCCAGGCTGGATGAGGCCTTGAGTGACCTGTTCTAGCGGGAGGTGTCCCTGTCTATGGCACAGGGGGTTGGAACTGGATGATCTTTGATATCTCTTCCAACCTAAACCATTCTATCATTCTATGATGTATGGCCAGCCAAGCCAGCTTCTGGTTTCAAGGTGCTCTCAAGTTCTCTCTGCTGCTGCTAACTGCACCCTTTCACCCCAAGGAAACTCTGCTGGCACACCGAAGGGTTGTTACCCCCTCCTTAAAAAAAAAAAAATAAAACCCCAGAAAGATGAATGACAGGAGAGTGAATGGTGACATTTTGCTGCTCCACCTGGAGAGCAGTCAACAAGCTGCTTGCCTGCTGAGCAATACTGAACTCAGAAAGACCACATGAGGAGCACAGTACTCGCTGCCGAGATTAATTGGGCAGAATCTGGCCACTGCCAGCTCTGACCATTGCCAACCTGCTGCCCATGTAAATCCGGAGACTGAACAATTTAATGCGTTCCCTAGTGGCTTCATCTAATCACGTAGTATCAATGTCTTCCTCGCACACATCTCCTGATGGCCTTCTCTCATAATTCTTAACATTGTTTTATGAAAGGCTTCAGGGTGTACTTGCTGCTCAAAAATCAAATCACTGCACTCCAGATCACTCAATCACTCTCCAGTACGCTCTGAGAGGGGAAGCAAGGCTCTGAGAGGGATGCTGTACTTCTTCTAGGTAATTGCACCAAGTCCTACCACTCACATACCCTTGAAAAATTCATTCTAAAGGGGACAAAATCCCCTACTTGTTCCTTCTGACCTTTTCCTGCCACTGGCAGCCCTTACCTCCCTGGGGAGATGTGCCCATGTGGGAAGTGCCATTGCCAGCTGGAACTCAGACTGGATGTGAGGAGGAAGTTCTTGAGCATGAGAGTGGTGAGAGCCTGGAATGGGTTGCCCAGGGAGGTGGCTGGGGCCACATCCTTGGAGGTGTTTGCAGCCAGGCTGGCAGAGGCTGTGGGCAGCCTGATCTAGGGTAGGGTGTCCCTGGGCATGGCAGGGGGCTTGGAACTGGCTGATCCTTGTGGTTCCTTCCAGCCCTGACTGATTCTGCCATTCCACGAACAGAAGAGTCAGGCCAGGTACGTTCTAAAAGCACAGCCTCAAACCCAAGGTGTTTCAAACAGCACGAACTACCTTCAAGTCCTTCCATGCAGCCAAGCAATTACTTAACCAATAACCACCATTTAACAGCGAATACTGAAACCAGCTCTCCTGAAGGAGCCGCAGTGCTCTCGCTCCTAGCAGGAGCAATTCCCGTGCTCAGCACTTTTCCCCCCTCCTCCTCTCACCATGTGACGGGCTATTTTTAATATTTGCCTCGACAGATTTTTTTTTTTTTTTTTCCTTTTCATTTCATCTTCCTTTGATGCAGAAAGCAGCGGCGCGGGGAGGCTCCGGCAGCCCGCAGCGAAGCCCTCCCGGGCGGGCAGGCTGCGGCTCGGGCAGGGGCAGGGGCAGGGCCGGTCCGAGGCAGGGAGCGCTGCGTGCGGAGTGTCCCTGCCGAGCACAGGGGACAGCCACGTGCCCCGAGCACATGGGCATGCAGGCAGCTGCCACCCAGCGCCTCACGCGAGTGCCAATGTGCGGCTCGGCCGCTGGGTANCTGCCGCCGCCCGCCGCCGCCCGGCCCCGCCCGCTCACGTGGGAGATTCCCTGCTCCTCTCGGATGGAGCCCTCGCAGGGGGCCCCGCACCGCCCGCCGCATGCGACACCCGGCAGCTGCTTGTAAACAGTGATTAAAAGCTCGGGGGAGAGGATGCCAGGCAGGAGCTGGCTGCTGGGAATGCTGCCCTTCGGACTACCGAGGCTGCGCCGGATGGAAGAGGAGGTCACGTTAAGAAAACAGCCGGGAAGGGAGGCTGCAATAAAGGGAGTGTTGGGCACACACCCTTCTGTGGGCTGCTCCCTTCACCAAGTCGTCCCCAGCGTGCGGTGGAGAGGCTGGATGGAGCAAGAACCAACCTCTCCCAGCTGGCTGCGGCGCCTCTCACAAGCAAGAGTCAACAGAAAGGGCTGAAACCCACCCCCGAGCAGGCCTGGTGTCAGTCATCACAGCTCGGTGTCTGTGCACGCAGCAAAAGGTAACGAGCCTGAGCTCCAGGTGAAAGATCTCAGCTGAATCTTAAATCTTTTTTTTTTTTTTTTTTTTCCCAACCAAAGCATTTCCTAAGATTATCCAAGTCCAACCATTCTCCAGCCGTACCAAGGCTGGTGCTAACCCATGTCCCTCACATCTCTGGCTTTGAAACACCTCCAGGGATGGGGATTCAAAGCCACATCTCTGCAGCTTTGAAAACACCTCCAGGGATGAGGATTCAACCACCTCCCCAGGGAATCCATTCCAGGCTTTGAGACCCTTTTAGTGAAGAAGTTTCTTCTACATAAATCTACGATGGAATTTAACCAAATCTCCCTGTTCTTGGGAGGGGTGTAGGAGGTGTAAGTACATCACACACGGTCGTAGTTTGCAGCTTTTTGATTAATGCACCCTTAAATCTTTTCCTCCAACCGAAGACTTCAGAGCCTGCACAAAGGTGCATTTCTGCAGCTTGCTTTGGGTTTGTTTTTTTTCCTTTCCCTAAATAACCTTTGAAAATCCTTTGCAAGCAGTCTAAGGCAGGCAGCCAGCCATGCAGGCAACACAGGCTGAAAACCACTGTCACAGGCAGGCAAGGAACAGGGAGGGGTTTCTGAAAGCCTGCTTGGGGCAGCCACCATGTCAGAACAGCCCTGTGACACCACCTGACTTTGGCAGCAAACACGAGATTCAGACCTACACCACAAAATCCCTCCAGACCTTCTCACTTAGGGTTTTCCACCAGCCTTAGCCACTGCTTCTGAAGCTCACTCTGTCCAAACCCTTTACAGCAGCTGCCTTATTCACCCATGCAAGCACTACACAGCAAAGAGAGACAGGCAAAAGCAAGCACCAACTGGTCACCTGCAAAATATGAACCTCTCTTGACATACAAAGAGCTACAAATACTTCAGATTTCCTTCAAGGAAACAGAGATTCACATTCAAGCCAAGACAAAAAGCAGAAGGCCACACAAGATGTGCAACAGATGAAGAGCCACAAGGATGTGACTGCAGTTACAGGTCACTCGAAAAGCAGCATTTATGAAAGCTGTTTTATCCCCACCCATGAAGGACACTACAGATCTCAACCAAGTAACCAGCATCTAGTTCAGAGACAGAAGTTTTAAAGGTGTGTACACATGGTCTGCAATGATAAAATAAAGCAAAATTAAAAAAAAAAAAAANTAACAGAATTGGGACTGTGGAAGGGAAATGCATCAGATGCCCCTCTTGGAACAGCCACTTCCTCTTCCAAAGAAACCCCAGTATTTGCCATATGTATATTCCCTGAACTGAAATTCATGGGGAAAGCAGAGTTTGGATTTATTCCTTGCTGGAGGTCCAGAAAACAGATGAGAAACTGGTGAGCTTAACCATTTTTCCACCACACAATCCAGACAACCCGAGTTGGAAATACAGAAGTCGTATTTACAAGGAACCTTTGTGGTCATGACGATTTTTACCTTTAAGAAAAGAAACCAAACCAAACCCTGAACTCTATAAACAAAAAAATACCCAAATAAAAATACCAACCAAAGGCCAACAACACCACCAAACAACCTCAAACAAACAAACCAAAAAAAAATCAAGGAGGAGGAGGAGGAGGTTCAGAGCTGGGCTGAGCTCAGCTTTGCTGAGCCTGCTGCCACTTCTCAGTGAGCATCTAGGTGGATTTCCTGATGGGGAGCTTTTGGGGGATTGGTCTAGGTGACCTTTGGAGGTCCTTTTCAACCCAGACCAATCTATGATTCTACCTCTTCCAGACATGCTCTAAAATCCAGACTTGGGCAATGCCATCAGCTTCTAAAGACTGCTAAGGCAGTCACACAGAATGAAATCTTCTTAAGCCGCTCTCAAACAGACCCTTCAGGTCCAATCCACCCCACGTCCATCATGAGTCACACCTGGAGCTCCACGTGCATGTGTGCATCCTCCCCTGCCCACGGGACACACAGGTACAGGGCTGTGAGCAGCTGCACATGATATGACACAAGCAGGAAGGATTTGACCCTTGCTTCAGCCAGAGTCCACAAGCTCAGGCAGGCTTCTATTACAAGACACAACTCAAAAGACACAAATGGGAGTATTTTTACCATTATTGTCTCCTTAAAAAATTCAGTTTCCTTAAGTGGGTGATGATAGGGGATTGATTTGTACTGGAGTTGTGCACTTTGTGCTGTCTATTCTCAGGTTTATTACCATTCAAACCATAACAGTCAGGCACGCCGCAACAGCAGCTCACAGCAATGAAAATAACCTTTCTTCAGGGATAGTTCAAAAGATGTATTTTATAAAGTCCCTTAACCAAAAGGCTTCACTAGCAGGATCTCAACATCTACCTGCAAGCCCAGCTTCTGTATTTCAAAGCAGCACATCTGCCTTGGCACTTTTATGAGAGCCTGAAAATGATCTGGTTTACTTTGACTACAAACGCGTTTAGATTATCTACTGTCGTACTGAGAACTTGCTCAGATGCTAGAACTCCTCAGATGATCTCTTCAAATTAGATTTATTTTATGTGACAGCACATAAAAATGTCAACAATTTGACAGTAAGCCAGACTCCTGTTAATTAAGTCATAGTGCTTCATTCTGTGCCTAGCTGTGATAGGGGTGGGAGAGAAGAAAACATTAATAGTGGGATCAGCTCCCATAAAAAAAAAACACACTTAACCTCATAACTGCATTATTCTTAAGACAGGATGGCATGGGGGAACACCTGAACTTCTCCTTCTCCAAGGGATAGGACTTCTACAAGAGTAAAAAAAAAAAGAAAGGAAAGAAGAGTTTTTTTAGCAGGAGAAATTTGGAGCCCCGTGCTGCAAACAGCTTGGGAAAAACTCCAACAAACATAATCAATGAGCTGAAAAGTCACAGGGGCAGCTGATCACAAATAAATTTTGACAGGTGATCGTTACAAGCCTGGCTCCTAACCAGGCTCATCTGAGAGGAAGAAAAAAAAAAAAAAAAAAAAAAC
>VWZI01012083.1:373093-389548 GCA_013396835.1 Psilopogon haemacephalus
CCTTTTTCCCTTCTGCCCCCTCCTTCTTTCCCCCCTCCTACTCCCTCTTCTTTTATCCTCTTCCTCCCTCTTCTGTTCCACTCTTCCTCCCCTTTCTTTCCCCCTCTTCCTCCTCCCCTTTTTTTCTCCTTTCCCCCATCCTTCTCTCCCCCTCTGTTTCCCAAAGGGGACAAGTTACAGTCTCCTCCCCAAGCGCAGACATCCAAAGCCATTTGCTGATGTGAACTGCAGGTCTCCAGAGGAGCTCTGCCCGATGGCTTTACCTTATGGGGGCTGCATTTTCTTCTAGGAAATCTCAGCTACTCCCCTGCAACATTCCTGCTTCCCAGGAAAGCTCCGAAGGAGCTGGCATGCAGCTATTTAATGGTTATTCCATTTGCAGCCAACCTTTCTTTCCAGGTGGCATCACCAGAGGCTGCAAGTGGAGGAACCTGGGGCTTCTTTCTCCATGGAGCAAGCAGTCTGCATTGCTGCTGCTGCATGAAGCTCTTGAAGGTGTACATGGAGACGTTCCCTTACCTATCTGATGCACTCATACTAATGTCTGATCCAAAGCTGAGCCTAGGAGAGCTGCTTGGCAACCCCCAGTGCCAGAGAATCACAGAACAGCAAACCACCATCAGCTGGTGCAGGGAGAGGCAGGGCTGTGGGGCAGGGCTTCTCTCTAAGCTTCAGCTGTGTTACCCCAGCTGCTCATTTCTGTGCCACTCACAGTGATACCCTCTTGTTGCTCTCTCAAGCCCCATAACGAGCTGCTCAGAGGCTGGGAGATGCTTAGTGGCAGAGTGGGCACTGACCTGGCTTACTGCATGTTCCTGCACAAACGCTGCCCATCAGGACATGTGAGCTGCCTGGAGCCCAGCCTGATCCTGGGGGCTTGGTGCTGAATGCCTGCTGGCAGCTGGGCCATGCCCACCCAGCAGAGTGGGTCAAGGAACCTGCACAGGACACTGCCCTGTAAGAAAGCACTTTGGTTACTCTTGAGTAACCAGGGAGCCCAGGGAGGTTGTGGCTGCTCCCTCCCTGGAGGTGTTCAAGGCCAGGCTGGATGAGGTCTTCAGCGTCCTGATCTACTGGGAGGTGTCCCTGCCTGGAACTGGATGATCTTTGAGATCTCTTCCAACCTAAACCATTCTATGATTTTACGAGTTACCAGAAGGTGAAACCAGTTTACCTTGGAGTTGCACTGAGGTCCTTTGGAAGGCAGTCAAAGGCTGAGATTAGTAGCTCCTGAGTAATCTCCACCAGGACAAATCACTCTCACTGAGCTGTTGCAGTGGCTCAGGTGCTGGATCTCACTGCCACAGGCTGGGCCTTGGGGGTCCAAGAGACATGTAGGAAGGTTGTGCCCCTGGCATCAGGGTCAGCAGAGGGTCTGTGCCACTGCCTGCTCACTGCAAAGGTGGCACTGGCTGCCAGCTGGAGGTGCCTGTGAGTCCCACCTGAGAGGGCTAGGCCAGGAGGGGACCCTGCAGCTCGGGCATGCAGCAGAGATGCTGCACTTCTGCTTCACGTAGAGGATGCAGCCTGCAGCCCCCTCGTGAGAAGGCAGCAGCACAGGCAGCTCTGGGGAGGCTTTGCCTGGGAAAATGTTCGCTTTCATCTTGGCAGTTGTGTAACAGAACAGGAGCTGTGGTTTCTTTCCAATGCTTAGCACAGTTCCCCTCAACATTAAAAAAGAAGGAAAAAAAAATCAGCCTGATTTAGCTTTTCTTTTGCAGGCTGGAGGTGCTCCAGGGGTGTAGCTGCTGCTCCTCAGCTAGGGGACACACTGGAAACAGACCTGAGCTCCCTGGCAGCCTGTTCCTGGCCAGCCCTGCCCACGGAGCCAGGCTGTGGCAGGATGGCAGCAGCTCTCCCCAGCTGGTGCCTCCCCAAAGCCTCTTTGCTTTCGTTCAGACGTGGGTTTGTTTCTGCTCCAGCAGCTGCCATTCCCTGTTGCAACACAAAGATGCCAGGCAGGCTTCCTGCAGCAGGATTTTGCTCTGCTCAGCCCTGAGTGGGAGCAGCCCACACTGCCCTGCCCCGTGGGTTCCAGGCACTGTTCTGCAGCTGCTCAGGTGGCTGCCACACAGCCCTGCAGCACAGCCTGGCACCGAGCAAAGCCATCTCAGTATTGCCTTTGGGTTCTCCAGGAGGGGGAAGATTTCACTCTGACTCTGGATCCTACCAAAGCAGCTTGGCTTTAGTGACTTCTGGTGCCCCCGAGTCTGGTGATTGCCCTGGGAGCTGCAGAGGAGCCACAGCTTTCCCAGGAGTGCCAGCCTGGATCAGCAGGGAGGCTTCCCTGCAAACCTACTGCCACTGCAAGTGATGGCTCCAGGGAGAAGCCTGCTCGCTGCCTTTTCATTTTCTCTGCACCCCAGCTGATGAATAAACATCAGGAGGGAGGGAGCAGGATGCAAAGCAGCCATGCCCCACGTCGCTGTGCAGCAGGGGATGCTCCTGCGTGCCAGCTGGAGCTGGCTGCTCCTCCTGGGCTCTCCAGGACTGCAGCAGGTGTCTCAGGGTCTCCTCAAGGGCAGCAGAGCAGTCCAGTTCCAGTGTCCCAAGCAGCTGTGCCTGGGTTTGGGTCACCTTAACAGCAAATCAGAGGGAACAGCAGCCTGGGAGGGAGAGCTCTGTTCCTCCTCACCACTGTGCCCAGGTGGCTAAGCAGGCCACCCACATGCCTGGTCCCTTTCTGGAGAGGCAGAAGCAGACATCTGAAGAGATCTCACACAGACACCTAAAGGTGCTGTAGCAAATCCCATCCTCACCCCGTGGCTGTGCACCCAGGAGTGCAGCAGGTCCCTGGGCTGTGCTCTGCTTCCCTTCCTGCTCTGAGGCAAGAGCCTGGGTCAGAGGAGAAGCTGACCTGAAGCTCTCAGCAGTTTCTGGCCGAGGCAAACTTTCAGATGGGGACTGACTGGAAACGTCTTGGTGTTTAATTTGGTTTGGAGATCCAGAGGCACAGAAGCCACATTTGTGAAATCCAATTAGGCTGCAGCCCTGGCAGGGCCACCCAACATGAGGCAGGCAGGGTGACAGCCTGCCCTGCCCTGCTCCTGCAGCCCTCAGCCCCACGCCACAGCCCTGCTGCTTAGCTCAGGTGCTGAGGATTACTGCCAGCTCCCTTTGCCTGCCTGGGAGCTGCAGCTTTGCCTTGGAAACAGAGAAAAGGAGGCTGAGAGCTGCTTTGCTCCAGGAGAGTGATGAGAGCTGGGCTGGGCAGCAGGAGGACCAGGTGGGAGTTGTGTTGGTACCCTGAGCAAGCACCAAGTGCAGGCAGGCAGGAGATCATTCCACATTGATTCCAAACACCTCTCTGTGTGGCTCTGCTCCTTGAACCTTCTTGCCCAGAGCCCCTGGTGGTCTCCATCACCCCCTGAGGGACTCTGGTTCTGGGAAAGCCTGCAGCAGCTGCAGCCAGAAGGGACTAAGCACAGAGTTCAGGCTCAGGTGAGAAAGGACATTCCCAAAGAAGAGCAGGCAGGGAAATGAGTAAATCCGGATTATCTGCATTTACACCTTCCCCTTTAAATAACAAAAGGATTCCTTTCGGGTGCACCTTTGGAGTAGCCAAATAAGGAGTCCCACATCAGCACCGCTGCTGTCCCATTTCCTCTTCCTCTTGATTATTTAGCAGGCTTTTCTAGTTCATTTGCAGGGAGCTGAGTGAGAGGCAGCTCCCCCACAGGCTCCTCTGCTCCTGCTCATCCCATGCCATCAATTATGCACTGCTGGCTCTGACTTGGAACTGTGGAGCCTCCACGGTGACTAATTACAGTGCCCAACGCTTGGGTCCCTGGGGGCAGAGGCTGGAGATGAAAAACTGCATTTCAGCTTGGGGCCTGGGAGCTCCACCACTTCCCCCCACCCAGACCTGGGGGCAGGAAGGATCAAGATTTTTGGAGGTTTTTTTCCTTATCTACTCTCTTGAAAAATGAGCCGCTTGAGCTGGCTGGGGTTGGACTCAGACACTGCCCCACACCGACAGCAGCAGCTCAGTTTCCCACCCTCCTGTGTGCAACCCTGGGGCTCTAACTGAAGCAAAGTTAGGTCCACTCTTTTTTTCTGGTCCCCAGCTGTATGACTCCTCCGTGACCGACACAAAACTCTGTGTGAGGGGAGAACTCACCACCCTGAGCTTGCAATGAAGGAGCTGGTCTGTGAAATCCATGGCAACGTCAGCCACTGGCGGGGAGCAAAAGGCTGGCAAGAGCTGGTAAGTGGCCAAAGCAGCAAGGAGCTGGCTGGGCTGGCCTGGGAGAGGGATGATATTTTTAGTGTTCCATGAAAACAAGCCCCAGGGAAAGGCAAAGCTGGTTACAGAGGATAAAGGTGAGGCTCCCCCCCGGCAGGGTTTGATTTTTGGTGTGCTATGGTTGCAAGCAGTAAGGGCAGAGACTTACCAAGGTATTTAGGTACCTAACCATGCCCAGCAGCATTTATAGCAGCATCTAAGGAGGTTAGGTGCCTAATTCCCATTAACTCCATCAACATCTTTAAGCTGCTAAACATCTTGGGCAGGCTGGCCCCAGGCCCTGGCAGGTGTCTGTTGGAGCTGGTGTGGCTCCTCTGCAGCAGCTGAAGCTCACTGATGCTCCTCAGAGCTGGAGGTGTGGACAATCCATCCATGAGGCCCAGGAGCCCAGAAGTGAGCAAAGGCTCCCAAAGTTTTGCTGCTGCCTGAGTCACTGTGAGTAACCTCTGCAAAAAGGCCTCTGGATTTTGGTGCTGGTTTGGAGCAGATGATGGTGGTGGTGGTGGTTCAGACTCGGTGAGCTTCTTTAGCTGAGTGTTAAGGATCCCATCAGTCCCAAGGAAGTCCACCAGCAACTCCTGACCTTCAGGAGAACCTCTCCCACCAGGCAGCCCTGCACAGCCTGGCCTCTTGCACAGCCACAAACACTTTTTTAAGGGATTCTCCTTGCCTTCACTCAATGCCAGCAGACACCACCCTATGGAGACGGGCTGGAACAGCTGCAACTGCTCAGCATGGAGAGGAAAAGGCTCCAGGGAGACCTTAGAGCAGCCTTCCAGTACCTGAAAAGGGGCTACAGGAGAGCTGGGGAGGGACTTTTTGAAAGGGCTTGTTGTGATAGAATAAGGAGCAATGGTCTTGAGCTGGAAGAGGAGAGACTGAGACTGGAGATGTGGAAAAAAAATCTGTAGAATGAGGGTGGGGAGACACTGGCACAGGTTGCCCAGGGAGGCTGTGGATGCCTCCTGTCTGGAGGTGTTCAAGGCCAGGTTGGATGAGGCTTTGAGCAACCTGTGCTGGTGGAGGTGTCTCTGCCCAGGGAAGAGTGCTGGAATTGGATGAGGTCTTTTCCAACCCAACCCATTCAGTGACTCTGACAAAGCTGACAGCCTGCCTTGTGCTGTGAGCAGGGAGACTGAAAATCTTCCCTGCTGCTGAAGGACAGGGAAACCTGCTCAGAAGCTGGCACCATCACTCCCCCCACAACCCCTCCCAGCATTTTCTTTCTCCTCTTTAAATCATCACCAATGCCTACGAAATTATTTTGTTCTACTTAAAGACCAGCTTTGAGGAGGTGACTGATTTCTGCTGATCCTGGAGGTGGTTTCACAGGTTTCATTGTACTTGAAACTTCACAGCTTCCCCTGAAGGATCTGATGCATGTATCTATCAGCTTAGCAGAGCACAAAAGTAGAATAATTCTCATTCTTGCCTCACATTGTTGACAGAGGATGGTGTCCCTCTACCAAAGCTGTTTCTTTTCACTTGACAACTTATCAAAGGCTCCATTTTCTACAGCTCAGCCACCAAGCACCAGAAGTGTTTCTTCCAAATGTCATCAGGGCTCCAAGACTTGTAGTGAGTTGCTAAGTTTCAATCAGCAGAACTTATTGGCAAGTAAAACCCAAAACGCTCTTCAGTAGTTCAAGGCTCCTGCATCACAACCAGCAGCAATGGTTAGATCCCAGCACCTCACCCTGCAGCTTTCAGTCTGTGATCCTGTGAACCTTCACCTGGAATTGCCACCAACGGTCCCATCTGAGCTGGTCAAAGCTCCACTTCAGGTCAGGGCTGCTGTGTCAGCAGGGAAGACAATGAAGAGGCTGGAAAAGACTGATCCCTGCAGACCCAACTGGGACAGGTTAAGGACCAAAGGGAGGCTCCTGCAGCTCCTGCCTCTTTTGTAGCATCCATCAATAACCCCACCCCACACCAGCAGAACCTGGCTTGAAGGGGACAGACGCTGCCAGGTGAGACTAGAAAGCAGATAGGTTGAAAAGTGTGTCCTAAGGAATGGGAACTAGACAGACTACTCCCTGCCAGCACAGCTCCTCAGCTCTTGGGTCCAGGAAGCTCTCCGATTGCATCCTCCTCCTCCCCAGCGCAGAGGAAGCTCAGGGAGCTGCTGACAGGATGGGTCCATGAGGTGGTCTGTGTCACGTGGCTGAAAAGAAACAAGAAATGCTTTCAGCAACCCAAAAGAGCTTCAGAGGCCTCCAGCCAGGGCATGCCAGAAGGGCTGTAGGGCTGCAGTCATCAGACAACAGCTTCAGGTGCAGAGCTCTCTGCTGCCAGCTCTCAGCTCTTTGCACACCTATGGTGTGTGCCTGGGGGTGAGAGCAGGACCAGAGAGCTCATTCCCCAGCCAGCAGGGACAGTGCTGTTGTGGCAGGTCCTGCTTATCCATAGGGCTGCAGGCAATGAGCCAGCAACACTGAGCAGCCCAGTGAAGCCTTACAGGACTCCGACAAGAGGTATGAAGGTGGCCACCACAGCTCTTGAAACCTGAGGCATCCTGGCCAGGAGGAAGGTGCCCAAATGTGGAATCAGCCCAGGGAAGTGTCCTCTGTCGGGACAGCATCACTGGGGCACTGCTCTGCTTGCAGACAAAGGCTGAGCAATCACAGTCACAGTGGTAGGGGCTGGAAGGGACCTCTGGAGATCATCCAGTCCCACCCCTCTGCCACAGCACAAGCCACACAGGAACACATCCAGGTGGGTTTTGAAAGTCTCCAGAGAAGGAGACTTCACAGCCTCTCTGGGCAGCCTGCTCCAGGGCTCCAGCACCCTCACACCAAAAAACTATCTTCACATGTTGAGGTGGAACCTCCTGAGTTTCAGCTCATACCTCTTGTTCCTTGCCCTGTTGCTGGGCACCACCAAGAAGGGCCTGGCCCCTTCATCCTGACACCCACCCCTCAGTTATTTACAGACACTGATCAGGTCCCCTTCTCAGGACAAACCAGCCCCAGGGCTCTCAGCCTTTCTTCACAGGAGAGACTAAATCCAAAGGAGGATGTTCTTCACATGGCCCAAGTCCTGCTTCCACAGCCTGTACCCATGGAACAGCGGCAGTCAGCAGGACATTCTAGGGCTGAAACTCTGCACCTGCACACAGTCCAAGCTGCTCAAGCTTCTAGATGGATGGAAAAGAGCCTGCTCAAGGCTGTTAGGGCCAGAGAAATGGAACAGCCTCCCAGTTTTGGGGGGTGAGAACAGCATACACCTTCTGACTGGGAGCATGGATGGGACCATACTGTGTGTGGGCAAGACACAGCCTCTTCTGCCTTCTGGAATTATGTGTTCTTGGTAAAGGAAATAGCTTCTTTTCACTTAAAAAAACCCACAACAACAACCAAAAACCAAACCTTGCTAATAAATTCACAGTTTTTACAGTCAAGGCAGTGCAAAGATGGATTTGGTAATCTAAGTTCATGACAAGTAGCTGAGGAATGCTGTAACGTGGAAGAGATGCCACAGCTCTGCCCCCAGCTCTCATACAGGCTACCTGCAGCCCTCCCCTGGCGGGGGGGAGAAGCTTCCACAAAGCTTTCACAGCAATTTGATATACCCCAGGAAGAAAAAAAACAAAATCCTTTGTTAAGTGTTGGTTCTTCAGAAGATTTTCCTCCTCCACCCTCTGGGAGCAAGGAGGCGATGCCTGACCCCCTGCTACCTGCTGCAGGAGCAAACACTGAGCTTGGATTTGCTCTCACAGGGATGAAATGGTTAAAGCCCTGCAGCTTACAGCCAACCATCAGCTGCAACTCAGCACCTGCAGTTGCCACCAATGGCCCCATCTTAGCTCCCTCACTTCAGGTCAGGGCTGCTGTGCCAAGGAAAGGCTGGGTCTGGCCCTAAGGAAGGGCTGCTCCCTGCACACCCAGCTGGGACAGGCTGTGGGCACTGCAGTCAGGGGGACAGGTCCCTGTGGGTGATTGGGTTGGCATTGCTCAGTCACTGGTAAGAAAGGCCAGGACTGGTTTGCAGCCACTGCCAGTATATATGGGCCCAAATTTTGCTCTCGTGTCACAGAATGGGCTAGATGGGACCAGTTCCAACTCCCTGTCATGGGCAGGGACACCTCCTAACAGGCTATGTTGCTCAAGATGCCCTCCAACCTGACTCTGAACACTTAGAATCATAGAATCAGTCAGGGTTGGAAGGGACCACAAGGATCAATCAGTTCCACCCCTCCTGCCATGCCCAAGGACACCCTACCCTAGAGCAGGCTGCCCACAGCCTCTGCCAGCCTGGCCAAAAACACCTCCAGAGATGTGGCCCCAAACACCTCCCTGGGCAACACATTCCAGGCTCTCACCACTCTCGTGGTGAAGAACTTCCAGGGTTGGAACTCAGAGGCTTTGGGGGGGATTGGTTCTGAACACCCTAGAGAACAGCAGAAAGGTTTTGTGGAGGTGAAATGATGATTTTCTTGCCCCCTTCTTCAAACCAGAGGTCCCGATTCATGTTGAAAACCCCTTCTGAGCTCAACTCACATCTTCCAAACTCCACCTCATGAACCCTCCCTCCTGGGAGAGTTTGCTTTAAACCCTCTGCCAAAATCCTTACTAGGAAAAGACCTCTTATAAATAAACACTAAGCCCAGAGAGCCCAGCCCACAGGGCAGGCAGACACAATACACCCAGATTATTGAGGTGCAGAATAAATGCATAAACCAACTCCTTCCCCCCACCCCCCCCCTTTTTTGCTGGGGTTATTTTTAGCTGCCCAAAAGTGCTGTGGCTAAAGAGCTTTGACATAATCAGTCCGAAGAGATAATCCCAGATTTGCTGGTTTGCAGAACATTCCTGTATCAGGAATACATCCTCCCTGCTTTGTGTGCTGGGGCCAGGGAGGAAAGTGAGAGGGAATTCAGATCTGCCTCTGGGTTCTGCTTCCCTAACCAAACTGCTCTCAACACCAAAGGAATAGTTGGAAATTTGAAATGGAAGGGGAAAAAATTAATTTTTGTTACCTCCATTTGCTAATCACAGAATTGTTTGGGTCAGAAAAGCCTTCCAAGATCACCCAAGGCTGGCTGAGGCTGTGGGCAGCCTGATCTAGGGTAGGGTGTCCCTGGGCATGGCAGGGGAGCTGGAACTGGCTGATCCTTGTGGTCCCTTCCAACCCTGACTGATTCTGTGATGATTCTGTGATTTGAAGTGTTCAGAGTCAGGTTGGATGGGGTCTTGAGCAACACAGCCTGATTTGGGCAGGGTGTACCTGGGCATAGCAGGGCAGTTGGAACTGGATGATCCTTGTGGTCCCTTCCAACCCTGACTGATTCTACCGTTCTAAGTTCAACATTCAACCCAACACCACCATGGCCACCAAACCATGGCCCCAAGTGCCATGGTCACAGCTTTCTTGAACCCCTCCATGCCTGGGGACTCCACCACCTCCCTGGGCAGCCTCTGCCAATCCCTGACCACTCTTGCAGCAAATAAATTTTTCCTCTTCTCCAACCTACCCCTTCCCTGGTACAATTTGAGGCCATTTCCTCTCTTCCTATCACCTGAGACTAGGGAGCAGAGCCCAACCTCCACCTCACTCATTTCAGGGAGCTGTAGAGAGCAGTGAGGTCTCCCCTCAAGCCTCCTCCTCCCCTCTCCAGTTCCCTGTTCCAAAGATGAATTTTGCCTTTTCAGAGCAATTAACATGATTTAGAGCATTGTAGGTTTCCAAACAAGTCCCTGCTCTCAGAGGGGAGCCAGATTTATTGTTAGAAAACAGAGACATCTGATCTGGAAATATGTCAGCAGCTTCTTCTGTCTCTCTAACATCAGTGGATTGCAGGGCACATTTCAGAGCCTGCAAAAAACAAACCAGGAGGAGTCAGGCATTTGGTTTTTTAATTCTGTTTTTTGTTTGTTTCTTCCTTCCTTGGCAAAGAAATGGTGCAGAAGGGTTTAAAATGCCATCCTAATTACCCTCCTTATGGCTCTGCCTGGAAAACAATTTCAAAGGAGAACTTAAGACAATCAAACATTTGAGACCCAAAATGCTCCAAGATGTGAGAAAAGAACCTAATAGAAAAAAACCTGATCTGCACCTTTGAGCACTATCAAGAGAGGTTTTTGACCTCAACTCGTGGTCCCCAGCTAGGGCCAAGCTCTGGAGCTTAGCAGGGAAGCCTGAAGTGGATAAGCTTTAAAAACCAAAATAAAACTGCATCAGGTTGATGCAAATCAATCCTGAGAGCACCTGGAGAAGGCAGTTTCCAGCCATGGCATCTGGAAGGCAGTTTGGGAAGGGTTTGGGTCTTTGATTATTTGAACTGAAAGGTTCTTTTTGTCTCTCCATTTTTGGGCTAAGGTTGATTTAGGACTCTGCTCGCTTTTCAAAACAACATCTCAAAACCAGAGTTGGAGCTGCTCAGCCTGGAGAAAAGAAGGCTCCAGGCAGACCTCAGAGCTGCATTTCACTATCTGCAGGGGACACCCAGGCAGGCTGGGGAGGGACTGCTCAGAAGGGCCTGTGGGGATAGGATGAGGGCAATGGTTTGGAACTGGAGCAGGGCAGAGTTAGGTTGGACACCAGGAGGGAGTTCTGCACAGTGAGGGTGGGGAAAGACCAGCACAGGCTGCCCAGGGAGGTGGTTGAGGCTTCATCCCTGGAGACATTCAAGCTCAACCTTGCTGTGGCCCTGGGCAGCTTGATCCAGCTGGAAAGGTCCCTGCTGCCTGCAAGGGTGGGGACACAAGATGAGCTTTGAAGGTCCCTTCCCAACATTCAACCTCCAGTAAGGGGATTGCATGTGCAAACCCACAAAAGGTGGTTGAGGTTCACCCCTGGAGGTACTCAAGGTCAGACTCAGTGTGGCCCTGGGTAGCCTGCTCCAGTTGGAGGTGTTCCTGCTGCCTGCAGGGGGGTTGGACAAGATGAGCTTGGAGGGTCCCTTCCAACCTGATCTAGGAACATCTGACAGCAGCCCATGAGATGCTGGGCAGGACATGGAAGATGGCAGTGACCTTAACCCTTTATTGGCTGTACTGGGATCAGGAGCATTTGTCACCTCATGGAACAGTGTCCTAAGGCAACATTAATGTCTCTGTATTGCCCTTAGAGATCACAGCTTTTGCTTGAGTGCTAATTAAAGCTTGAGGGACAGAAAGGGAAGGCCCAGCAGCCCCTTTTCTATCCATTCCCTGCAGCAAGGCTTGGCTGCTAGGAGAGCTCCAGGAGCAGTGTCAGGAGGCAGCAGTCCCTGGGAGGAAGCTTTCTGTAGCCAAACACTGCTGCATCATGAGAAACTGTCAACAGTAAACAAATGACCCAGGCCAAACCACAGCCAACAACAACAGCAGGAGCTGAGCCAAGGCTGAGTCAGCCTAAAGGTTTGGGTGATGCAATCTGCAAACTCCCCACTGTTTTCCAGCACTCCCTCAAATCTCTTTCCCCCACACCCCTCCCTCACTGCTGTGACTCCAGAAGTGCTGCTTTATTCTCTGCAGTTACTCACAGTGTCTCTAAGCAAGCAGCATCCAAACCCTGGGGCAGGTGATCTGCAAAGGCATCAGGAGATGCTCAAGGCTTGTGTCTGAGCTACAGCTGTGCTCAAAGGAGCTGGAGCAGGGCTCCTGCCTGTGCTGCTGCTGAGGCAGGCAGGGAGATCACAGCATGGCCCAGGCTGGAAGCGACCTCAGACATCATCAACCCAACCCCTGCCGTAGAGGGAGACCTCTCACCAGCACATCCAGCCTGGCCTTGAACACCTCCAGGGAGGGGACATCCACAGCCTCCCTGGACAATGCATTCCAGAGTCTTGCCACCATCCTAGCCAAGAATTTCTTCCTAAGATCCAACCTAAATCTCTTCTCCCTCAGTTTACACCCACCCTGCTGAGTACTGCTGGGCTGCTGCTGGCTCTCCCCAGCCCCAGTCCAGCCTCAGGAGGGTAGAAGGTGTAGAGTGGTGAAGATGAGTACTCCACGAGTGCCAAACCCTGCCCTCACAAAGGAGAGCTTAGCAGGGCTCTGAACTTCACATTTCCAGCCCTGTCTGGCAACCGGACAGGTGAGAATTAGAGCTTTGCTCACATGGGGCCAAGAGTGCAGCTCCCCAGCAGAGGTTAGCACAAAGCAGCTCACTGCTTTCAGAGGGATTTGCAGGTCTACAGCAGAAAAACATCAGTTCAGCTCTGTGTACTTTCCCACAGAAGAAACCTCCCCTGCTGCCTGATGTGGCAGGGCAGAACCTGGACAGGGTGCATGGGATCAGTGGAAGCTGGAAAAATGTTTCTGTAGTTTGGGTTTTGATATTAAAAAAACCAACCAACCAACCAAACAAAAAAAACCTCTCAGAAAAAAAAAGAACAAACCAAAAACAACCAACCAAAAGCAGCTTAGGGTCTTAACATTCCTGTTTTACAGGCTTGTGTTATCATAACATCCAGTGCCAAGTTTCCCAGTTTTATCTCTGAGATTATTTTCCTTGCAGTCATGCACAGTGATTTCAGTGAAAAATCAGAGGAGCTGAACTCCCTGCAAGCCACAGATCACTGCAGAGTGAGCCCAAGCACCAGCAATAAACCCAAACATCAGCAGTAAACCCTAATATCACCAATACACCCAAAGAGCTGCAGTAAACCCATGTATCAGCAATGAACATGAACATCAGCAATAAACATCAGCAACAAACCCCAACATCAGCAATAAACCCAAAGATCTGCAGTAACCCTAAAGATCTGCAATAACCTCAAAGCTCATCAATAAACCCAAAGATCTCCAGCAATCCCAAACACCATCAATAAACCCAAAGATATGCACTAACCCCAAAGATCATCAATAAACCCAAAGATCTGCAGTAACCCCAAAGATCTGCAGCAACCCCAAAGATCTGCAGCAACCCCAAAGGTCTGCAGCAACCCCAAAGGTCTGCAGTAAACCCAAAGATCTGCAGCAACCCCAAATATCATCAATAAACCCAAAGATCTACAGCAACCTCAAATATCAGCAATAAACCCAAACATCATCAATAAACCCAAAGGTCTGCAGTAATCCCAAGTATCAGCAGTAAGCCCAAAGATCTGCAGCAGTCCCAAACATCATCAATAAACCCAAAGATCAGCAATAAACCCAAAGATCATCAACAAGCCCAAACACCTGCAGTAAACCCAAAGAGCTAGAGGTGTTCAAGGCCAGGCTGGATGAGGTCTTGAGCAACCTGCTCTAGTGGGAGGTGTCCCTGCCTGCGGCAGGGGGTTGGAACTGGCTGAGCTTTGAGGTCCCTTCCAAGCCAGGGCAGCAGCAATAGTGGGTTTAGGGTTGTCCTTCAGCAGGGTATGTGAACATCAGTGGTGGGGTTAGGGCTCTCTCTGAGCAGCTTCTCTAAAATGCAGAGGTTTCAGCCGGGAGTGCTGTGTGCTGAGGTGTAACTGGAGGTGCCTGCTCTGGAAGGGACTGAATTTGGTTCATGCTAAGTAGGAAGGCTGGGGAGGGGCCTCTAGTGACAAGAGGAGAGGCCACGGCAGGGACCATCCACAACCTCCTCGGGCAACCTGTTTCAGTGCCTCCCCACCCTCACTGTCAACCATTTTTTGCTAATCTCCAGTCTCAATTTCCCCTCTTGCAGCTCAAATCACAGGATGTTAGGGGTTGGAAGGGACCCAGTTTGCTTATTGAGTCCTGCTTGTGCTGGGGGCTGCAGAGCTGCAGACAGTGCTGCAGGTGGGGTGTGAGGAGAGCAGAGCCAAGGGGCACAATCCCCTCCCTTGCCCTGCTGCAGCCCAGCACACAGTTGCTGTCTGGGCTGCACTCACACTGCAGCCTCACCTTGAGCTTTGCATCAGCCCAGACCCCCAGGTCCTGTTCCTCAGGGCTGCTCTCAGCCATTCCTCACCCAGCCTGGAGCTGTGCTTGGGATTGCACCCACCCAGGTGCAGGACCTTACACTTGGCCTTGCTGAATTTCAGTCAACCCCAGTGTGTCTGGGCTTTTGCCATCAGCAGGTTGTGAGCTCACTGCTTTAGCTTGCCAGGCCAGCCCTAGGCGTGCATGATGCTGAAGAGATCTAGGCACAGAATGTCCCAGCAGGATTTCTAACTCAATCAACAACATCCCTCTTTGGTGACCTCGCTACCAAAAGCAGGCTGAGAGGACATCCCTGAGTCCTGCTTCAGCTGAGGGAAAAGCTCCCCAAAGTTTCCCCATATTTGGGAACTTTGTAGTTGTCCTTCAGGCAAATGCAAGTGAAGCTAAAAGCTCTGGAGGCAAGGGACAGCTCCTGCTGCATCCCAGCCCTGCTGAAAATGCTACCAGGCAGTGTTTGGAGGGGCCAAAGCCACAGCTGGTCCCCACCAACTGTATGCATATGCAAGGGGTGGGTGGCAGTGGGAGGGAGAATAGCAAGGCCCCACCTAATTTTAGGTGCCAGCCTCATGAGACAGAGCTGCCATATGTTAAAGGTGAATTTGGTGGGAGGATGGAAGAGATGAACTGGAAGGGGTTTTCAGGGAGGGAACAAATAAACAAATCAGTCTCCCAAGCAATGGTACCAGAGCCTGCTCCTGCAGCACCAGTGTGAAGCCAGCACTCTGGATGCTGCACCTGCAGGGCAGCTCTCAGCAGAAGCCTTCTCCTGCTGGGAAAAAAATAATCCAACTCAGAGGTTACTAATTCAGCAGATCTGCTCTGTGCCTGCACTGCTGCACTGCTCTGGTGTCACAGGCTGCCAGGAGCTGAGGGGTTGGGAGGGACCCTGCAGACAGGCAGGACTTGGCTTCACAGGGCTCTGGAGAACTTAGTCTTCAACAGATGGCTGAAGGAGATGACCTCCACCCAACCTTTCCCACCAAGACTGATTTTACTGGATGGTTTGGGAACTGCAGTGAAGTCCCCAGCAGGCTACATTCCATTGACCCCTGGAGCAAATGAGGCCAAAACTTTCTTTACAGTGAGGGTGGTGAGACACTGGCACAGGTTTCCCAGGGAGATGATGGAGCACAGAATCACCCAATGTCATTTTTGATCTTTGATCACATTGGGTGATTCTGTGCTCCACAACCTCCCTGGAGGTGTTCAGGGCCAGGCTGGATGAGGCCTTGAGTGACCTGTTCTAGTGGGAGGTGTCCCTGCCTATGGCACAGGGGGGTTGGAACTGGCTGAGCTTTGAGATCTCTTCCAACCTAAACCATTCTGTGATTCTTCTGCAGAGCACACTGAAGTGGAGCTCAGAGAGGCTCACAGTGCTGCCTTGGGGTGAACCTACACACATGCCCTTAGTGCCCAGCACAGCACCCCTGAGTGTGTGGCACACAGCTGGCTCCTGCTCATGGCACACAGCTAGGTGCTTGTGGCACACAGCTGGCTCCTGCTCATGGCACACAGCTAGCTGCTTGTGGCACACAGCTGGCTCCTGCTCATGGCACACAGCTGGCTCCTGCTCATGGCACAACGCTAGCTGCTTGTGGCACACAGCTAGCTACTTGTGGCACACAGCTGGCTCCTGCTCGTAGCACACAGCTAGCTGCTTGTGGCACACAGCTGGCTCCTGCTCACACTTGCCTGGGCTTTGTGATGGTCTTAGCAACCTGATGGAGAAGCCTTTGCTGAGAGCCTGGATGGGCTTCCCGACTCAAAGAGATGACTTCGAACCCTGCCTTAGGGTGAGGGCTCCTGGAGAAGGTGCAGCTCTTCCCAGGCAGGTCCCCAGAGCCCTCCTCTCTAGCCCTGTGCATCTTTTATTCATGTCAGCTCTTCACAGAAGTGGGTTTCACTTCAGTGTGTAACACGAGCCAGCTGGTTTGCTTCTTTTAAACTCTGATTTCTCATGCACTTCAGCTTGCTACACCCCCTTCAGGGATATTTATGGAAATTTCAGAGCAAGCTGTCTCAGGCTTCTGTGCTATTAAGATTCCATTCTGGGGTGTTTACCACAGGAGATTTATAACCTATAGATTTATGGACTCACCTACTTGATGGTCCAATAAAAGCCTGCTGGAACTGAAGGCAACCACTAATTAAAATCCTATTTGCCTGTCCTAAGCATCCTGTAAAAGCTGCTGGGGGGTTCAGAGAGAGCCATTGCAGCTCCTGAGCAGCCTCCCAGCCTGGCTGCAAGCACAAGGGAACGATTCACACAGGAGCTCAGGTCAGCTGTGGCCACACTTTGGGAATTAGAGCACATTCTTAAACCTTGTTTGCAGGGGTGGGAGTGAGCTGGGGCTGAAATACTCTTAAGCCCCTCCTGGTTTTGGGTTTTATTTT
>VWZI01012083.1:389592-434792 GCA_013396835.1 Psilopogon haemacephalus
TTTTTTTCCCTGTTCTAAATGCCAAAGAATGGAATGAAGAGAATTGAATCACAGAATGTCAGGGGCTGGAAGGGACCTCGACAGCTCATCCCCCAGTCCAAGCCCCCTGCCAGAGCAGGGTCACCTAGAGCAGACACTGCCATTCACAGCCAGAGAGAACAAGGAGGTGACAGCATTTGTAGCAGGGCTGTGAAGCATTGACCCTTCTGCTAACCCCCACTGAAACAATTAGACTGAGCCCTGCTGAAAAGGAGCAGCAGAGAGGATGCTCTTGGAATGAAGTTCCTCCCAGCAAAGGCTATTTTCAGGCTTGGGGAGAATTTTTACCTTGAAGTCTCCACCACTCAGTGTCAGAAGGAAGGGACTTACACAACCCTAGCTCGGTGTAGCTTTCCTAGCCTGACTCCACACACACACATTCCAAGTGCTGTAAGAGAGCCTGACCTGGGCTTTGCAGAGCCAGTGGGAAGCAGTGATGAAAGCAAAGGAAGGAGACAGGTAAAACTAATTGCCAGGATGCCTCACTGCACTGCTCAGTTAATCTCATCCTGAGGAGATGCTTCTAAGAGCTCTTCACACCAGCTCAGTGGGGAGGCTCTGCTCAGAAGGACACAAGTGTGCAGCCAGTGGCCACAGAGGGGGAGTTGCCATTCTCCTCTGCAGTCAAAATGGGTGGACAGGTAAGGACTGGCAGGCAGAACTTGGCAGGACAGACTGCAGAAAGGCAGCCAGGATGGAAAAGCTGAGGCAGTGGCACATGGAATCCTAGGAGCACACTGAGAGCAGGGAAGAACACTCATGAGTCACTACCTACCAAGGCTCAGGTGTGCAAAAATTCCTGGAAAAGCTTCTTCATGGGAACTCCTCAGTGCAAATGTCAGCAGCTAGGGGCAGCTTGGGAAGTAGCTGCTGACCTCCTCCCTGGAGGTGTTTAAGGCCAGGCCTAGCTGAGAGCTGTCCCTGCCCATGGCAGGGGGGGTTGGAGAAGCTGATCTGTGAGGTCCCTTCCAGGCTGAGCCACTCCAGCACTCTGTGATGCTTTCTCCAAACCAGGCTGCCACCACCTAAGCCAGCTGGGAGCCTGCTGCTGCTGCTCTGCATCTTACAGCTGCAACAGCTCAGCACTCAAGTGCAGAGCTTCAAAGGCAGCTGTGGGGTGTGTTCAGCAGACCTGGCTTCGTGCTGAGTCAGCAGGAAAGGGCCTTGGACAGGAAGCAGACAGCAAAAAGGAGGGGGCAGAACTTCTCAAGCATGTGAGGTTTCTTCTCTTCTGCTCCTGTTGCCAGCTAATGCCACCTTCGAGCTCAGCTTCCAGTTAAATGGTTCTAAGCCTGGAGTAGTGCACTCAGGACAGCCCCCAGCAGCCCCCTTCACTTGCTCAATCCAGTTAAATGGTTCTAAACCTGGAGTACTGCACCCAGGGCAGCCCCCAGCAGCCCCCTTCACTTGCTCAATCCAGTTAAATGGTTCTAAACCTGGAGTACTGCACCCAGGGCAGCCCCCAGCAGCCCCCTTCACTTGCTCAATCCAGTTAAATGGTTCTAAACCTGGAGTAGTGCACCCAGGGCAGCCCCCAGCAGCCTCCTTCACTTGCTCAATCCAGTTAAATGGTTCTAAACCTGGAGTAGTGCACCCAGGGCAGCCCTCAGCAGCCCCCTTCACTTCCCAGCTGTCCTTTAATGGCTCCCTGTAGCAACAGATGAGGATCAAGGGAGCAGTGCTCTGTTCTAGTAGTTGCTCTTGGATTTATTTCCATTGCACTGAAATTGGCTTTTAACTCACTTTCATTTCCTAAGTTATTTTTCTACATTTTTTTTTTTGGGTCTAAATCCCACGGAGTAACCTACATCTGTCTGAAAGCAAAAGCTACCCTTTGATTGGAACTGGAATGTAGCAGCATCATCCTCTGTGGCTTTGGGAACCACTGCAGGGTAGCTGGAGGCACCAAGGGGTGAGTCCAGGACAGCAGAGCAGTGTGACTGGAGAACAAAAGGAAAGCAAAGTGTCCCTGCTCCTCCTGGCTCCCCAGGGCTGGAGCTGCAGTGCTCTGCAGGCCACTTCTGTAAGGCTTTGGGAGGAAAGAAATGGCCACAGGGAATCACAGAACAGTTTGGGTTGGAAGGGACCTTAAGGGTCATCCACTTCCAACCCCCCTGCCATGCCCAGGGACACCCTACCCTAGAGCAGGCTGTCCACAGCCTCTGCCAGCCTGGCCAAAAACACCTTCAGGGATATGGCCCCAAACACCTCCCTCCAGGCTCTCACCACTCTCATGCTCAACAACTTCCTCCTCACATCCAATCTGAATCTCCCCACCTCCAGCTTTGCTCCATTCCCCCCAGTCCTGTCTCTACCTGATACCCTCAAAAGTCCCTCCCCAGCTTTCTTGTAGCCCCTTTCAGATCCTGGAAGGCCACCAGAAGGTCCCCTGGGAGCCTCCTCTTCTCCAGCCTGCACAGCCCCAACTCTTTCAGGCTGTGCTCACAGCAGAGGTGCTGCAGCCCTCTGAGCATCCTCGTGGCCCTTCTCTGGACACCTCCAGCATCTCCACATCCCTCTTGTCCCAGGGGCTCCAGAACTTGATGCAGTACTCCAGGTGGGGTCTCAGCAGAGCACAGCAGAGGGGGAGAATCACCTCCCTGGCTCTGCTGCCCACACTGCTCCTGCTGCAGCCCAGCCTCTGCTTGGCTTTCTGGGCTGCAAGTGCACACTGCTGGCTTATGTTGAGCTAAACCATGTCTGCACTTTGATGTGCTCCTCTTCCAGCTCTCCCCCACTGCCCCCCACAACTACTCACTTGATGAAATACTTGATCCCATCTGCTGTGTAAGCTTCTTCCCATCCGTAAGGCAGACCTAAGATGAAAGGCAGAAGGGAGATGAGTCTCAAAAGCCTGAGAGAACATCGTGGCAGTTGGGAGTGCTGCAATCTCAAACCATGCCCTACATAGACTGGAACTCAAAAGCTTCATGTCTAATTCATTAATTAAAGAGATGAGGAATTAACTCTCCCTCCTTTTTGTAACAGGCAACCTAAACAACAGGATTTAAGAACTCTTTGCTGTGCTACCAAGGCAGACACCACGGGCAGATAAATGCTGCTCAGAAAAAGGTGTTTGCTGGAGGCTGAAGGGCTGCAAAGGCAGAGGGGAGCAGGTAACTCTCTCTGAACTCTGGGTTGTGATTTACATCTCTGGGAAGTGACCCAAAAGTGACCTCTGCCTGCAGGCTGCTGAGCTCTGCTCTCAACTGCTGCTGTACATGGATGTCAGTATGGACAGGAGGTAGGAGCCTGGGCAGGATGAAGTCCTCTGCTGTTTGTCTACAAGAAACTCAGGAAGGGATTTTTGACAAGAGCTTGCAGGGCTAGGGTGAGAGGGAAATGACTGGAGCTTGAGAAGGGCAGATTGAGACTGGAGAGGAGGAAGAAATTCTTGGCAGTGAGGGTGCGGAGAGACTGGCCCAGGCTGCCCAGGGAGGCTGTGGATGCCTCCTGCCTGGAGGTGTTCAAGGCCAGGCTGGATGAGCCCTTGAGAAGCCTGTGCTGGTGGGAGGTGTCCATGCCCACGGCAGGGGCTTGGAACTATTTTTCTGGAATATCCTTCTCCAAAGGCTCCTTTTCTTCTCTCCCCTCATCACACCTTTGTCTCCTCTTTGCAGTGAGGGTGGTGAGACACTGGCACAGGTTGCCCAGGGAGGTTGTGGCTGCTCCCTCCTTGAAGCAGGCTGGATGAGGCCTTGAGCAACCTGTTCTAGTGGGAGGTGTCCCTGCCTATGGCATAGGGGGGTTGGAACTGGCTGAGCTTTGAGCTCCCTTCCAACCTAACCCATTCTATGATTCTAAAGAGCAGGCAAGGGCTGCCTGCAGCTCTCAAAGGGGAAGAGAGTTCATGGCAACAACTGCATCCTGGCTTGGCACAGTGAAGCAGTTGTACCTGCAGGCACCTCGTAAGGCTACCAGAGCTCCAGATTTCAGGATGCTGGGAACTGCTGGCTGTAGAACAGCAACATCACTGCTCAGTGCAGCTTGGACCCTTTCATTTTTACCCACTATCAGGCATTTAGCTCAGGCTTCTTCCCTTTGCAGTCACACGTGGATCTAGACAATCTGTTCCTCAAAACGTGCCACCTCCAGCCTCTGGGAGAGAATAATCCTCAGCTGAAGTGCCAGGGAGGCATAAAGCACAAAGCACTTTTTAAATACAAGGTAGCTGAAAAATTCCAAGTGGGTTTTAAACACAAGGTAGTCACTGCGAATTGGTTTTTGGGCCCTGACTCCTAGGAGGGAGGGGAGCAAAGGATGTTGGAGGAGGTCAAAAACATGCCAGGTGTGCCCACGAGTTCTTCCTTCCTCTCCCAGAAAGGGTGGGACCTTTACTCCAGGTGGATGTTTTCTAATGATTTAAATGGCAATAGATTGACCCTCCAATAGCTTCCACCTGTCCCCTGGCAATGGCAGTGCTCAGGTGGGCACAAAGCCCTCAGCAGCTGCTCTGTGCATCCACCAGGCAGAGCTCCACTTTGCTGCCCAGGAACTGCACTACCATGGATGCCTTTTCCCCCTCTGGCTGCAGGAGGGCACACAGGCATCCCTCAGAACTGATGCTCTCTTTTCTTTTCTTGCCCAGGCAAGACCTAAGCTTTTCAAACCCACATCTATTACCTCCCTGTGAGCCTCTGGAGATCTCCCCCCACAGCTCCCTCTGCTTTTTGGCTTTGTGTGCATTGGACTGAACATCCTATGCACTCTTTATCTGCTTCAGAGTCCCACCCACCTCTGCAGGGCTTTCATGTCTTTCTTTTCCACATTTTCACTCCCTCTCCACCAGTTTTTTTTGCTGCTGTTCCCTTTACTCCTTTCCCTCAGTGCTGGATTTGTACTCCTGTCGCTTGGCATCTCCCATGGTAGCCAGGAGGCTCTCATGTTTTGCACTGCATATCCCTAGACATCATCTTCACTTCCTTCAAGCTGCCTCTCTCCATGAATCATTCATAAGTTGATCTACTTCCCAAGTGTTTTGTTTTCTTTTTTCACACCCTCCAGGGTCAGATTGGTTGCCTGTCCTAGGACTTGCTTTGAAGAGGCTGCTGAGCTCTCACCTAGAGTAAAAGAGCTCAGTCAGACATCAGGTCTGAGAGAGAGAGAGAGGACTTAGCCTATATAAACTCCATCAGTCTTAAGATTTCTCCATATTTATCATTTCTTCTGTGCATTGCTACAGTCTTTGATGAAACTCCATAAATAATAGATCTTGGCTGCAGCTGCCTGCATCCAGCACCTTACACCAAAAAAAAAAAAAAAAAAAAAAAAAAGCTTTACAATACTGTGGAATCATCTCCTTTCAGCAGCAAAGACAGAGCTCCTGGGCCAGCCAAACACTCCTGGGTATGTATCTTGGGCAAGGGAAAGAAAAGGTAAATCTGTCAAAGTCACTGCAAGTGCAAAACAAATGGATTGCAGCTCAAAGCACCAAGCAGAGTAAGGAGTCCCCTGGGAGAGTGCCTGTTGGGCAAACCTCACTGTGACCCTGTGCTGGTTTGAACTAATTGGAGGATTTGAATCAGAATTTAGACTAAAGGCTGAGAAATGAAAACACTGATGGTGCTATTTCACTCACAGCTTTACTGAGAAAGGAAAAAAAAAATTGTTTTAAGAGTTGTAACCCAAGTATAGATAAGTCAGACTGCTTCAGACTGCTTTGGGCTGTGGCTGCTCTTGCATGGTTCTTTCTCCCTGCCTTTTGTAGCTGAATCTGAATAATTCCACTAACTTTTTCCCTGCTGCTAATCCCCCCCTGGCCCATCTACCTCCACCTACCTGCTGCATGAAACAGCTGGTGAGAGAAGATTGGGAAAGGGGGGGAAGGTGGTAGGGGTGGTTAGAGACCCCTCTTAAGGATTTTGATCTCTGGGAGGGGCTGTGGTGTTTCTGTATTACGTTTTTTACTGTATATATCTGTAAATATCTGCTATACATTGTAAATATCTGCTTGGATATTGTGCATAGGTGTAAATATAAAGCTTCATTTATCAACTTCCAGCTGACTGAGTCCTAGCCTGGGTTATTTCAAAGTGTGGGTGGGGGCAGCTAACTGCTAAACCACCACACCTGGTTCTTGGGGGAAGGTGATAGGGGTGGGGGTGGTTAGAAACCCCTCTTAGGGATTCTGTGTTCTGCAACCTGTGCCAGTGTCTCACCACCCTCACTGCAAACAACTTCCTCCTAACATCCACTTTCAATCTCCTCTCTGCCAGTTCAAACCCATTCCTCCTCATCCTGTTACTACAAGGCCTTGTCAATAGTCCCTTCCCAGCCCTCCTGTAGGCCCCTTTCAGATATTGGAAAGCTACTCCAAGGTCTCCTGGCAGCCTTCTCCTCTCCAGGCTGCACAGCCCCAACTCTCTCAGCCTGTCCTCAGAGCAGAGCTGCTGCATCCCTCTGAGCATCTTGGTGGCCTCCTCTGGACTGGCTCCAACAGTTCCATGTCCTTGTTGCCACTGCATTTTTTTTTCCCCAGTCTTATCCAGCTTTTTTTCCCCTCTCTCTCTCGACATCTTCCTTTCTCTGAATTAATTGCAGCCTTTTCTCCTACACTCCTCCAGCCCTGTCCCTGACAGGATGCTGTCTGTGAGTGGCCAGGAGGCACACATCACTATTTCCACTGCTGACTAAATACACCTCAGTTTACTAAGTCATTTTCGGGGCCATATCTGCCTCAATCAAAGTGGATTTCATTTTGTTTATACCCAGAGATTTGGAAGAGCTGAAGGTCAGACAGGAGAGATGTTCCTCATTGTAACTGCAGAGATCTGGCTCCTGGCAGAGGCTGGATTGGAGGATCCCTAAGGTCCCTCCCAGATAAGTGGGGGAACTCTCCTCAAAATCATGTGGGCTGGAGGGGAAAAAAAAAAAAAAAAAAAAAGAACTTCCATTCCTAGAAGCAAGCACTCTCTTGAGAACATTCTAGTTCTCAACTGGTGCAATCCACTTCCAGCTGGGGAAGGAGTGTCTGGGACGACAGATTCCTACTCTTGAGTTCCAACCCTCTGCACACAGGGTGTTGCCCACTGGCACCAGGCAACTGGGACCAGCCTGGAAGCCTTCCCTGGGTGGTCCAGCTCTGAACCAGCGGGTTTTTTTTTCTGTTATTCCTCATCTGCCCTGCTCTTTTGGCTCCCCTGATGCCTCTGTTCTGGAATCCATCCCTCTCTCTCCTCCTCAGTGGATCAACTCCTCTTGTCACCACCTATTGTGCTATCCACCCACGTCCATCACTGTCAGCTCACGCTGCTGGCTGACGCATGCCATCCTTAAATATAAGTTTAATTAGCAAGCCTTCATTGGTGAGGAATTAAAATGACTCTCCAGAATTAGAACTGGGCAGAAATTGTCTGAGGTGTCAGAAGAAGCAGCAGCGCTCCAGGAGAGGCCTTTCCTTGCTGAGCAAGAGCTGAGCAAAGGGAACTGCACAGGGAGGCAGGCACCAACCACCTCCAGCTGCTCTCCGCTGAGCTCTCCTCACATCCAGCACACCAAAGGCAAACTCTGCTCCTCCTGGAGCAGGAACTGTCAAGATTCATTGCCACAAGAGACCCTTCAGGGCCATGAGAACGGAACGGAACGGAACGGAACGGAACGGAACGGAACGGAACAGAACGGAACAGAACAGAACAGAACAGAACAGAACAGAACAGAACAGAACAGAACAGAACAGCATAGACTAGACTAGACTAGACTAGACTAGACTAGACTAGACTAGACTAGACTAGACTAGACTAGACTAGACTAGACTAGACTAGACTAGACTAGACTAGACTAAGCGAGGTTGGAAGAGACCTCCAAGATCATCCAGCCCAACCATGGGAGTGGTGAGAGCCTGGAATGGGTTGCCGAGGGAGGTGTTTGGGGCCACTTCCCTGGAGGTGTTTTTGGCCAGGCTGGCAGAGGCTGTGGGCAGCCTGATTTAGGGCAGGGTGTCCCTGGGCATGGCAGGGGGGTTGGAACTGGCTGATCCTTGTGGTCCCTTCCAACCCTAATCTAGGGTAGGGTGTCCCAGGGCACGGCAGGGGGGTTGGAACTAGATGATCCTTGTGGTCCCTCCCAATCCTGACTGATTCTGTGTAGCTACACCTACATCAAAAGAGAGGTTTATTTACAGGAGGATGTGACATTAGAGCCAGCATGTTGTGAGAATCAAGTGAGAGGTTCTTAGAAAACAACACAGAGCCAGGTCCTTGCTTGTCAGAAGGCAAAAAAAAAAAAAAGAATCCATAACATGCCTAACTAGCAGGTTTTGATTCCATGGAATTGTTTTGGTTGGAAAAGACCCTTAGGATCATCAAGTCCAGCCATCAACTCAACACAGGGGGGAACTTCTTTACTATAAGGGTCACAGAACACTGGCACAGGCTCCCCAGAATGGTTATGTAGTCTCCTTCTCTGGAGACTTTAAAGGCCAGTCTGGATGTGTTCCTCTGTGCCCTGAGCTAGATTGTATGGTCCTGCTCTGGCAGAGAGGTTGTAGCCAGGTGGGGTTGGGCTCTTCTCCCAGGCAACCAGCAATAGAATGAGGGGACACAGCCTCAAGTTGTGCTGAGAGAAATATAGGCTGGATGCCAGGATGAGGTTCTTGACAGAGAGTGATTGGCATTGGAATGGGCTGCCCAGGGAGGTGGTGGAGTCCCCATCCCTGGAGGTGTTCAAGCAAAACCTGGATGGAGCACTTAGTGCCTTTGGCTAGGGCTGGGTGCTAGGTTGGACTGGATGAGCTTGGAGATCTCTTCCAACCTGGCTTTTTCTGTTCTATTCTATTCTATCTCATCTCTTTAGGTCCCTTCCAACACCTGACCTCTGATCTCACCACCACTGTGACCATTAAGCCATGCCCCATGCTTTGCCTGCTCTGCAGAGGGTTCAAAGAGAATCCTTGCTGCAAGGCAACATCTCCACCCTCAGCTCCCAGCCCTTTCTGACAAGGGCTAACAGACCTGGTGTGAGACTTGCACACGTTTGGTAGCTCCTGCAGCTCTGCACCCTGCAGCCCTCTTTTCCTCCTGCAAACTCTCCTTAAGACTGGCTGTTAAAAAGCTTCCTCTCTCCTCCTTCGCAATCAGCTTTCTCTGTGCTTCTCTCCCATCAAACGATCCCACTGTGTGCACCAGAAACGCCTAAGGAACTCTGCTAGCCCTCAGCTTCTCACTCCTACCTTCTGAAAAGCAGTGAAAACGTGTGGCAGCTGAAGGAACTGACAGCCAAGCAAAGCCAGCCCCTGGGACAGGATGAGCACTGACAGCTTCAGCAGGCACTGACATACCAAACCAGGGCCTGAGCAGCCCCATCCTGCTCTCTCTCCACGCTCAGAGCTGTGCAGCTCAGCAGGAACTGCACAAGGGGCACACAGCACCTCTGGCTCAGCTCCAGCCTGGGCTGCCTGCTCTCATTTGTGCTACCCAAAACCATGAGCAGTGGCTCCTTGGCTTCTGAGCAGAAAAATACCCCTCCAGAGGCAGGGCGGGTCAGAGATACACAGAATGGGTTGGGTTGGAAGGGACTTCAAAGCTCATCCAGTGCCAACTCCCTGCCACAGGCAGGGACACCTCCCACCAGCACAGGTTGCTCAGGGGCTCATCCAGCCTGGCCTTGAACACTTCCAGGGAGGTTCTGGATCACAGAATCACAGAATGTGACCTTGTGTGGCAGGGAAAGGACATTTCTGCCCTCAAACCAGCAACACCTCCTGCTCCAAGCCCTTCCCAGCAACTGCAGCTGTGACAATTCAAACCTCCACCGCCGAGCACCTCACATCCACCCTCTTTGCATTTGGGGTTTGCATTTCCAGCTTCAGCCTAGGTTGACAGACTCAACATCTGCTCAGCCTGAGCAGCCAGCAGGGAATGGCAATGCCACTGCTGGAACATCCTTCAGTTCCACTTCATCCCAAACCAACCCCAGTCCATCTCCCTGCTCTTCCACAGGGCAACACCACAACAGCACTGGAAAAAGCTTTCAAGCTGCTCACAGAAAGGGTTGGGTTGGAAGGGCTCATCCAAAGCTCATCCAGTGCCAACCCCTGCCATGGGCAGGGACACCTCCCACCAGCACAGGGTGCTCAAGGGTTCATCCAGCCTGGCCTTGAACACCCCCAGGGAGGTTGTGGAGCAGAGAAGCACAGAATGTGATCAAAGACCACATTCTGTGCTTCTCTGCTCCACAACCTCCCTGGGCAACCTGTGCCAGCATCTCCCCACCCTCAACCTGTGCCAGTGTCTCCCCACCCTTACTCTCAATAATTTCTTCCCAATCTCCACTCTCAATCTGCCCTCCTCAAGCTCCACTCTGCTGCCTCTCATCCTATCACTGCCAGCCCCTGTCAAGGTTCCTCACCTTTGCCCACCTGTTGATGTCTGCTCTGAGCTTGCAAACCCAAAGAGGGAAGACAGCCTTGGGGTTATCAACACTGCTCTGGAATTGAGACCTCAGGGTTCAGTTCCTGCCTCACCTGTGTACTTCTCTGAGCCATGTGCATCTCCGTGGTATAAAACGTGGAAGGATTTTTCCTCCCCTTTTGTATCAAAGCCTCCTTTACAATTCAGAGTTGATACACCCAAAGTTGCAAGCACTGCCTGAACCAAACCCAACAGAAGGACAATTTAGGAAGTCTTTTCCCACCCAGTAAAGCTGCTGATTCTGGAGAGTTTTGACTTCAGTCTCCATAGCTACCAAAGAGCAAGCCCAACCTGCATGGGAAGAGGCAAAAAAGTCAATTAATCTGCTCACCACGGGGTCACAGCACGAACTGAACCAGCCCAGGGACTCCTAAAGGTTCTGCTCTTTAATGAAGCCTCACATTGGAAATTAACCCAATGAGACTGCGCTGATCTGGGTGGCTCATCTGCATGTGGAGCTCTAATCATATCACTTACTTGTTTTTCATGATTAAAATGTTTTGATTCGGAAGCCAGTACAGACAGTGCCTATTCAGAAGCTGACTCACATTTTCTCATTAAAGGTAAGTGAATGGAGAGGGAATAAATTGCTTTTCTAGCAGCAGCAACAACAGAGCTGCCGAAATCTAGGTCACGTTCAAGAGCTGTCTTTGAGAACAGGCTTCAGGCACTCAAGTGCCTGCTCCTGATGCTGGGAAGCTCTGGGAACAACATCCATGCTCACTCACCAGCACATCAGCTGGCAGCTTGGGCACTGCAGATCCTTTCAAGATAAGATTGATTTGATCAGGCTAAGAAAACTATTCCAGCCTTAGTGATGTCACTTTTCCAATCTGAGCTCCTCTGCTCGCACCTCCTGACCGTCACGTTCAGGTTTGCAGAGGGCAGTGCCATCACAACAGCCACAAGTCAGACCAGCAGGGTGACAGCAAGGCCAGTCCTCACCTGGCATCCAGCAGGAGGAGGGTTTGGTCCAGGTGAGGGGAGCTGAGGGATCACTTGGGATTTAAAACCCATTTGTAAACAGACATTTGTTTGAGATGCCCTTGAGAAACAGGATTAGAGCTCTGGAAAGAGCTTGAGAGGAACTGGTTCAGATGTTTGAAATAAAAGAGGGTGTGAAGACCCTGGGAAGACCTTAGAGCAGCCTTCTAGGAGCTGAAGGGGCGACAGGAGAGCAGGGGAAGGACTTCTGACAAGGGCTTGGAGTGCAAGGATGAGAGGGAATGGATTAAGACTTGAGGAGGGCAGATTGAGACTGGAGATGGAGAAGAAATTCTTGGCAGTGAGGGTGGGGAGACACTGGCACAGGCTGCCCAGGGAGGTTGTGGAGCACAGAATCACAGAATGTGATCCACAGTCTCCCTGGAGGTGTCTAAGGCCAGGCTGGATGAGCTCTTGAGCAGCTTGGGCTGGTGGGAGGTGTCCCTGACCATGGCAGGGGAGTTGGGACTGGATGAGCTTGAAGCTACCTTCCAAGTCAGGAAGAAGCTGCCCAGAGACTGGAGAGGAAGAAGAAATTCTCTCCAGTGAAGGTGGGGAGACACTGGCACAGGCTGCCCAGGGAGGCTGTGGATGCCCTCTCCTGGAGGTGTTCAAGGCCAGGTTGGGCTGGTGGGAGGTGTCCCTGCCATAGCATGGCCTTGGAACTGGATGAGGTTTGAAGTCACTTTCAGCCCAACCCATTCTGTGCACTCTGAATTCAAAGACAAAAGCAAAATGCTGCCCTGGGTGCCAGGACCCTGCTGCACAAACGCAGCTGAGGTGTGTCCTGCCAGCCTTTGGTCCAGCAGAAAAGGCTCTGCAAAGTGCAGGAAAGCCCAAACTTCATGGAAATCAGCGACATGGAGCCACTGGGGACTGGGAACATCATCCTGGGGGGCAGGAGGACTGCTGGGGTAGGTATTGAAACAAACTTTTTACTCCATTTTTTGCCTCCCACGGGAAGGTCTCAACTCCAGAACTCTGCAGAATTTTGAGGTTGCAATGAAACTCTTGAAAATTCTTGGGTAGGTTTTTCCTTTTGGAATTACAGAAAAGCACAGCTCTTCATCCTTAATTACCATGCAGGCTAAATTGGAAATTTAAATGATTTGCAGAACATTCAAAGCCTTGCTGCAGTAAACAGTTCTGTGGAATCAGTTCTGCCACCCCAGACTGTGTTCCTGTCAATATATACTGTCTCATCACCCTCATACTCCAGAGCTTCTCCTCAGCTCCAGTCTAAGCCTGCTCTGCCTCAGCTCCAAACCATTCCCCCTTGTCCTGGCTCTCAACACTCTCAGGAAAAGTCCCTCTGGAGCTCATCCAGTAAGGAAGAGAAGGTTCTAGCTCAGCAGCTGAGAGAACATTCAAGGCTTGCTTCTCTCCCAGGACAGAACTGGCCCCAAAAAGACACTCCTGAAGCAAACTATTTCCTGCTCCTGAAGGCCCCACAATGATGCTCCTGAAGCAAATAAGTACAGAGAAGCCAGAGCAGTGCAAGTGGCAGCAGCACCCTCATGGTGAAGAAGGGACAACTGACACTGTGCTGGATATGGGTTCCTGGAATGGCCCAGGTTGGGAGGGTCCCTTCCAATCCCTGGGGTGCTGTGAGAAGCAGCACTGCTGGGTGCTGCTCACCAGCAGCCTCCACTGCCACTTCTGTACAGTGAGCACAGAGTAAAACCTTGAGTCAGTCATCCCCTGCCTGTGGGATGGATCTTCATCAGCAAATGAGCAGGGAGTGGCAAGCTCACTCTGGGGAAGGTGAGAGGGATTTTTGGAAGCTGTATTCACGGGGAGATCATTTCAGCGAACCTCAGCATGAGTGCCACATGGCAGAGCCCAGGCTGACAACGGATTAAAGGAACAAGATGGGAGAGAGCAGCTCAAGATGTGCTGCTGGAGCTCCTGCTGAGCACTTTGATGGCCACTGCTGAGTGGGATTATAGCATGGAGAGCAAGATTGTGGGTTTGGGGGATAGAAATATCAAGAGTGAGGAAATTAGCAGTCAGGATGCCTGCAAGCTGCATTATGCCAGTGCAGATTTCTGCCTGCTCTTCTTCTACGAGGAGCTAAAGTCTCTCCCAGGGTTAATCAGATTTTGGCCATTACCAAGTGAATTTCTTCTCTAATTCTGTCATAGAAAAGGGGGAGGTGGGGGGGGGAAAATGCTTTCTCCATTCTTCTGAGCATGATTTGCACCATATGGTCAACTAAGTGCAGGCAGCAACTACTTTTAAACACTGCAGTCCTTTCATGGAGGCTTTATTATCCTTTGGATGATGAAAAGTAATTTCATGTCTTCAGGAGATGCTTGTGTTCAACAAAGCAGAAAGGCCTCTCAGGACTGAGCTCCTCTTTAAAAATAGCTCCCAGGCTTTTAAGAAGATGAAGGAGGAATCTTGCAAAAGGATGGGCTTGATTATTCTGTTTACTGTTTCCTTATCTGCATCTGGAGGATCCTGCAGAGGTAAGCACTGGAGAGAGAGTTGGTTTTGGCTGCACTGAGCCCTCACCTGAGGAGTCACCAAGCTGTCTTCACACAGCTCTCACTCAGCCTGCAGAGTGATCTGCAGCCTGTGCTGGGGATTCTCACTCAGCTTCACACAATCACAGACACCTCCAGCTTGGCAAAGGCCCTCAGGATCACCAAGTCCAACCTAGAACCCTACTCTACAAGATTCACCTTAAGCTATAGCCCTAAGCACTGCATCCAAACCACCCTGAAACACATCCAGGGTGGGTGACTCAATAGTGCTGTTGGGGGGGAGGAGGAGGAAGAAGAGAGCTTGGGTGGGTAATTCACAGAGATGTCACTTCGACCTGGCTGTCAAGGATGACCTCTAGCAAGGCAAGAAAGTTTAATTTGGAAGGATGACCTCTAGCAAGGCAAGAAACTTACTTTGGTGACCTCTAGCAAGGCAAGAAGTTTACTCTGGAAGACACTCCACAACCTTGTCTTTGCCCCTAGCCTTTGATTCACAGGGATTAAGGGAACCAGAGGTGTTTTGGTTAGGGCTCCTTTACTTCTTGTTGTAGGAAATGAAGCAACAGGACAGAAAGGAAGCTCTGTGCAGGGGTAGAACACACCACGATGGTTGCCCAGCTGCACACTTTTAGCCACTTGGCTATCTCAAAGCTATGGGTGCCCAAGGTGGTGGTTGGAGATGTTCCAGGTGAGGCTCAACAGGGCTCTGGGCAACCTGCTCCAGCTGGAGCTGCCCCTGCTTGCAGGTCCATCCTGTGACTCTGATCTCCAGCTCTCTAAGAATTCACCCCCAGAGGTCCATGCTGTGAGACAGCTCCAGGAGGCAGGGAAGCCTGCAGCCAGCACTGCAATGCCTTAGCCTTGTGTCTCTGGGGTAGGGTATTTGTGAAATGCTGCACAGCCCAGAGCTCCTCCACAAGAAAACCAAAGCTTACAGGGGGAATACCTCGGTGAAACTCCAGAGGGCTGCAGACCCAATGCTATTAGTTACTCTGCCTCTACTACTGCTTTGCTTTTTTTTTTTCCTGAGAGAGAAAGCAGCGAGGTTTAAAGCTCTAATCTCATACCCAAGCTCGTCAGAGCCCAAATCTAGCTGTAATGCTCTCCAAATCAGAGGGAACTCAGAAGGATGACGTTCAATCTTTAAATCCTTCTCTGCAGACCTATTTTTAACTCTCAGGTTCGTAAAATGGATCCCTGCTGTGGGCTCCAGAGCTTTCTAACACGTATCTGACCTGTTCTGCCTGACACCTACCCAGCACAGGGCTGGATTCAGCCACAGTTTAAGCACTCAAAGTTTCCCTTGCATGATTTCCTGGTGTAGTGTGGCAGGAACACCTCAGCACAACAGGACTCTGCCACTCTGGCTAGTGGATAACCAATTTTCATCTCTCCTGGCCACTGTTAACTCCTTTCACTTCCACCAGCAACTCTAATTCAAATATTCTGGACGCTTCTGAGCAAGTCTTCTATCCTCTTATTTTGCTTTCTCCTCCTAAGAGTGATGGAATAAATAAGTGGAAGGGTGGTTGGGAGCCCCTCTTGGGGACTCTGATCTCTGGGAGGGCTGTGGTGTTTCTGTATTACCTTTTTACTGTGTATATCTGTAAATAATTGTAATCTGTTACAAATTTCACAAGCAGATATTTACAAGTGGAAGAGTGGTTGGGAGCCCCTCCTGGGGACTCTGATCTCTGGGAGGGCTGTGGTGTTTCCGTATTACCTTTTTACTATGTATACCTGTAAATATTTGTAACCTGTTGCAAATATCTGCTTGTGATATTTGTAAGTGGAAGGGTGGTTGGGAACCCCTCTTGGGGACTCTGATCTCTGGGAGAGCTGTGGCACTTCTGTATTACCTTTTAACTGCGTACACCTGTAAATATTTGTAATCTCCTGTAAATATCTGCTTGTCCATTGTGCTAAGCTGTGAATGTAAAGCTTCATTCATTAACTTCCAGCTGGCTGAGTCTAGTCTGGGTGAATTCAAAAGTGGGGGGAGGGCGGGGGTGGGGNCCCACCTTCAGCTTTGTTCCATTCCCCCTAGTCCTGTCACTCCCTGATAGCCTAAAAAGTCCCTCCCCAGCTTTTCTGTAGGCCCCTTCAGATCCTGGAAGGCCACAAGAAGGTCACCTGGGAGCCTCCTCTTCTCCAGCCTGCATAGCCCCAACTCTTTCAGTCTGTCCTCATAGCAGGGGTGCTGCAGCCCTCTGAGCCTCCTCGTGGCCTTCTCTGGACACCTCCAGCATCTCCACATCCCTCTTGTTCCAGGGGCTCCAGAACTGGAACTTCCAAACCATCACAACGTGAAAAGAATCCAGGTGCAGCAGAAGACTCTCACTATGGGAAGGGTGAATTTAGGCAATGCTTAAGGTTAGGGCTGGCCCTTAGCAGCAGCCTTCACCATCCTGCAAGACACTGGACCCTGGACCCCTCAGCAACCCAATCCAAACTAAAGCTCTGCTCAGGATTCTCTCTCCACATTTGGAGTGACCTCTCCCCCGCAGTGCCTACCGACACAATTAGGAAGCAAGGTGCTAATTAGCTTGGCTGGAAGGCAGAGGTCCTGCTGTGCATGGCTGCATGCAGAGGGGCACACCGAGCAGCACTCACTCACAGTCCACTTCCAGTATGGCCCGGACAGACTTGGCAAGGTCTCTGGCTTCTGCTGCAAGAGCTGCTGTGAGAGTAGGTCCAACCCTTCCCAGCCGTGCCAGAAGGGCTTTAGCAGGCAGTGGTGGTCTTCTGTCACTGAGGGAAGGAAAAGCAGAAGTGGTTATTTCATGGATCACAGAATCCTGTCAGCTGGAGAAGCCCTTTAAGGTGCTCGAGTCCAACCGTGCTCTAACTCTGCCAAACCAGGACCCATTTACAGCAAGGAGCACTGCAAGGGACCCAGTTCTCATCTTTCAGCACTGCTGCTGTGTCCCTTCCTATAAGTGATTGTCATATCAGCTTTTAAGTGAGTCACTTTCCTGCCACCCACTGAATTCTTGACACTAGATGTGGAGACATGAAAGCTGTTTGACTTGGACTTCATTCCAGCCTCATCTGTACAGACAGAGCTGCTCCCAGGGCCAACTCAACAGGGTGAAACTGTTTTGGCTGAACAATAAGACCAAAATAAGCTACAAAATACAGGTTTAGTTTATTTAAAGTAACCATTCCTTTGATTATTCTATCCCATTCCATTCTATCCCATTCCATTCCATTCTATCCCATTCCATTCCATTCTATATCAGATTGCAGATACAGATGTGCAGCCTGGAGAGGAGAAGGCTCCAGGGGGACCTCAGAGCTGTGTGCCAGGGCCTGAAGGGATCTTGCAGGAAGGCTGCAGAGGGACTTGTCCTGAGGGTGTCTGAGACAGAACAAGGGGGAATGGTTTGGAGCTGAGGCAGAGCAGGGTGAGAGTGGAGCTAAGGAAGAAGTTCTTCAGTGTGAGGGTGGTGAGAGTCTGACAGAGGCTGCCAGGGAGGCTGTGGCTGCCTCCTGCCTGGGGGTGTTCAAGGCCAGGCTGGATGAGTCCTTGAGCAGCTGAGTCTAGCTGAGAGGTGTCCCTGGGCATGGTAGGGAGGGAGGTTGGAGCAGAGGACCTCTGAGGTCCTTTCCAACCTAAGCCACAGTGACTCTATGGCTGTTCCTAGGTACTCAATTTAAACCAGAACAGTAACAGAAGTCAGAAGGGTGCACATCTGATCTATGTATTTAGATCCCACTGGGCTGAGGATGATGCAGGATGCCTTGGGATAATCTAAAAAGTGAAAAAGAAATAAACTCTAACCTACTGTCAAGGCTCCTTTGCAATTTTAACTAATCCTTAGCACGTTGTAATTACTCAATAGAAACATCCAGATCAGCATAGCTGTGTAATTACTAACTGCTTTAATTTAATTCTGAGGGGTTTAATGAAGCTGTATCCTGACAGCCTAATTTATAATTCATGCCATTCCCTCCCTTCCAATGACATGAAACCCAGAAGGACACCACAAAAAAAAAAAAAAAAAAAAAAAAAAAAAGGAGGAGGGAGGGGAAAAAAAGAGGAAGAAAAAAAGAAAAAAGGAACAGGAAAAGACAAAAAGACGCAGGAAAAGACAAAAAGATGCAGGAAAAGATAAAAAGAAGCAGGAAAAGATATCTACAAGACAGTGCCTGGAGGCAGAGTTTGTAAAGCAGAATTTTGCCATTTCCACACTAACAGCTGTGCCAATTCATTACCTTAAAAGAGTTGAGGAAGCAGAGGTCTCTGAAAGTACTTCATGCACAACCTGTTGGCCAGAGCCAAGAAGAAAGCAGTTCAGACATCAACGCAGTCAAAAGTTCAATGCTGTAATTTAATTTAATTTAAATGAAAGCATTAAATTCATGTTCTTGTTAGGGTGTGGGGCTGTGATGGTTCAGGAGTTCCACCCCCCCACATGTTTGAATTCAGCCAGACTAGGCTCAGCCTGCTGGAAGTTAAGGAATGAAGCTTTACAGTCACAGCTTAGCACAATGGACAAGCAGATATTTACAACAGATCATAAATATATGCAGCTAGATACAGGAATATAAAAGTGAAGAGTAAGATGGAATCACAATTCCCCTCCCAGATATCAGAGTCCCCAAAAGGGGTTCCCAACCACCCTTCCACCTTCCCCCCACCGCCCAATCTTATCCCAGAAGGTAAACAGGGAAGATCAACCAGGAGGAGTTAGAAGCAGAATTGATTAATTGGGTTACACAGATAGAGCTGGAAGCCAAAGAGAGGGAGAGAGACCAACAGCCAGAGCTCAGCCCAGAGCCACTCTCTCTTACCTACATTTATGTAGGGCCATGAGGATGCTCAGAGGGCTGCAGCACCTCTGCTGTGAGCACAGACTGAAAGAGTTGGGGCTGTGCAGGCTGCAGAAGAGGAGACTCCCAGGTGACCTTCTTGTGGCCTTCCAGTATCTGAAGTGGGCTACAGAAAAGCTGGGGAGGGACTTTTGAGGCTATCAGGGAGTGACAGGACTAGGGGGAATGGAGCAAAGCTGGAGGCGGGGAGATTCAGATTGGATATGAGGAGGAAGTTGTTGAGCATGAAAGTGGTGAGAGCCTGGAAAGGGTTGCCCAGGGAGGTGTTTGCAGCCAGGCTGGCAGAGGCTGTGGGCAGCCTGATCTAGGGTAGGGTGTCCCTGAGCACGGCAGGGGGGTTGGAACTGGCTGATCCTTGTGGTCCCTTCCAACCCTGACTGATTCTAGGATTTTATGTCCTTGCTGTAAATATTTGTAATATATTTATAATCTATTGTAAGTATCTGCTTGGCCAGTGAATACAAAGCTTCATTCCTTAACTTCCAGCCCACTGAGTCTAGCTTGGGTGAATTCAAATGTGTGTAAGGGCAGTTAACTCCCAAACCATCACGCTCAGAAACACCATAGAAAAATAGAATGGTTTAGGTTGGAAGGGACCTCAAAGCTCAGCCAGTTCCAAACCCTCTGTGCCATAGGAAGGGACATCTCCCACTAGAACAGGTCACTCAAGGCCTCATCCAACCTGGCCTTGAACACCTCCAGGGAGGGAGCAGCCACAACCTCCCTGGGGAACCAGTGTCTCACCAATGGTGTCTCACCACCCTCACCATGGAGAACTTCCTTCTAACATCCCATTTAAATCTCCTCTCTGCCAGTTTAAACCCATTCCTCCTCATCCTGTCATTACAAGACCTTGTCAATAGTCCCTCCCCAGCCTTCCTGTAGGTCCCTTCAGATACTGGAAGGCTACTCTAAGGTCTCCTGGAAGCCTTCTCTTCTCCAGCCTGCAGAGCCCCAACTCTCTCAGCCTGTCCTCATAGCAGACCTGCTGCAGCCCTCTGAGCATCTTTGTGGCCCTCCTCTGGACTCTCTCCAACAGTTGCAACATCATCAACTGCTGCAGGTCAAATCTTGCTGGAAATGGAAGGCAAAGTTACCTCCACAAACTGGAGCAGCTTCTCAGTAGCCACCTCGAAGGTCTTCCTGGCCGCCTCAGACTTGCGCAGCTGGCAGTCCAGCACTGTCACTCTCTTCCTCAGCTCCTGGAAGCTATCCTGGAAAAGAGGTTTGAAAGCCTTTATTAGAATCCTTTTTCTCCCCTGGCTCACAGAGGTGCAGGCTGTGAACTGAAATGGATGTGTGCAGGGCAGCGTTGGGAGGATGGAGCTCAGGGATGTCCAGCACAAGGGGCACAGGGGGCAAGGCTGGAGCAGAGGAGGTGCCACAGGTACAGGAGGGAAAGCTCTGACACTGTGAGGGTGGCAGAGCCCTGGAGCAGGCTCTGCCCATGGAGGCTGTGGAGTCTCCTTCTCTGGAGACATCCCAAACCCACCCAGATGTGTTCCTGTGACCTGCCCTGAGTGATCCTGCTCTGGCAGGAGGTGGGGGTTGGACTTTAGGATCTTTTGAGGTCCCTTCCAACCCTGAACATTCTGTAACTCTGTAATCCTGTAGATGTTTCCCACCCTCCTCCCTCCACCTCTGGAAAGCTCAGCTGCTCCTGAGGCAGGTATGCTTCATCTGCTGGGAATCAGCTCCCAGACTGCAACAAGCTTTGGGCAAACAGTGTCAAGGTGAAGTGAAACTGGCAGCGAACAACAGTGAGAGGGTTGAAACTTAAGGCAGTTTGAAGTGATTCATGAATGGATCAAACCCAGCACAAGCCTGGCAGTGACAGCAACTGTCAGCAGGGTGCCATAAGTAATAGCCAGGATGGGAACAAACTCAGTCCAGCCGTTTGCAGCCTTTGGCCAACACAGTAATTGTGGCATATTGTGGAGAAAATCACCCCCCAGGACTTCTCTCCTGCACTTGTGTAACCTATTGATTGGTGTTATGCATCCCTTTGTACTCTGCAAACAGCCACAGAGACTGTGAGTCCCTCTAGAGCCACTTCTGGAGGCTCCAGGCTGGGAGGGTTGGGGCTGTGCAGCCTGGAGAAGGCTCCAGGGAGACCTTAGAGCAGCCTGCCAGTGCCTGAAGGGGCTGCAGGAGAGCTGGGGTGGGACTTCTGGTGAGGTGTCTGGAGCACAGCCCTGTGAGGAGAGGCTGAGGGAGCTGGGGGTGTGCAGCCTGCAGAAGAGGAGGCTCAGGGCAGACCTCATTGGTGTCTACACCTAAAGGGAGGTTGTAGCCAGGTGGGGTTGGTCTCTTCTCCCACGCAACCAGCAACAGAATGAGGGAACACAGCCTCTGGTTGTGATGGGGGAGGTATAGGCTGGATATTAGGGGGAAGTTCTTCCCAGAGAGAGTGATTGGCATTGGAATGGGCTGCTTGGGGAGGTGGTGGAGTTCCCATCCCTGGAGGTGTTCAAGCAAAACCTGGATGGGGCACTTAGTGCCATTGGCTAGGGCTGAGTGAGCTTGGAGGTCTCTTTCAACCTGGCTTATCCTATCCTATCCTACCCTATCTTGACAGGGGCTGGGAATGCCAGGATGAGGCAGAATGGCTTTGAGCTGGGAGAGGGGAGATTGAGACTGGAGATTAAAGAGAATTTCATTAGAGTGAGGGGGGTGAGACACCGGCACAGGTTGCCCAGAAAGGCTGTGGATGCCTCCCTGCCTGGAGATGTTCAAGGTCAGGTTAGATGAGCCCTTGAGCAACCTGTGCTGGTGGGAGGTGTCCCTGCCCATGGCTGGGGGTGGGCACTGGGTGATCTTCAATGTCCCTTCTCTCCTAAACCATTCTGTGATTATTTGCCCACCAAACACAAAGCTGAAGGCCACTATGCTTCAAAACACAGAAGCCCCCACCCTGACAGACAGAGTCCTCACAGCCTGAGTGCTGGAGATGTTTGACTCCTGACCCACATCTGCCTGCAGCTCCTGTTTGTTCCAGCCCCAGGCTCTCTGCATAAAGGAAGACTCACACACACACACACACACTTCACATTCCCCCCACCCTGCCCCCTCCCTCCCCTGCTCCACCACTCATCTATTCCAGTTACTGAATAATACAAGACAAACAGTGACCTACTTTAGGCAAGCAGATGAAAAGCAAAAATGAAAACAAGGCAGGGTAGCAGAGCCGGGGAGCCATGGAAACTCCGCCGCCCGCTCTGCTTACTTTGCTGTGGCCTGAGTGCTGGCACAGCTGCGCCTTCAGCTCGCCGATTTCGGCTTCCAGCAGCCCAATCACTTCTTCGTAGTCCAGCTCCATGCCCCGAGCCTGCCTCTGGGCAGCTTCTGCCAGGTGAATCCTGCTCCTCAGGGCTCTGGTCTCCTCCACGGCCGCCTTGGCTTCCTGCGGGAGACAGAAGCGCAGCACAGGCTCAGCTCCAGAGGGCTGCAGGGGCCCTGGGGGCTGCCTTGTGCTGGGCACAGAGAAAGGTCAAATGCCCCTTGCTGTAGGCACAGGACAGGGGCAAAAGATTGCAGCTGGAAGAGGGCAGGTTGAGACTGGAGAGGAGGAAGAGCCACGAGGATGCTGAGAGGGCTGCAGCACCTCTGCAGTGAGGACAGACAAAGAGTTGGGGCTGTGCAGGCTGGAGAAGAGGAGGCTCCCAGGTGACCTTCTTGTGGCCTTCCAGGATCTGATGGGGGCTACAAGAAAGCTGGGGAGGCTATAAGGGAGTGACAGGGCTAAGGGGAATGGAGCAAAGCTGGAGGTGGGGAGATTCGGACTGGATATGAGGAGGAAGTTGTTGAGCATAAGAGTGTTGAGAGCCTGGAATGGGTTGCCCAGGGAGGTGTTTGGGACCAGATCCCTGGAGGTGTTTGCAGCCAGGCTGGATGAGGCTATGGGCTGCCTGATCTAGGGTAGGGTGTCCCTGGGCATGGCAGTGGGGTTGGAAGTAGATGATCCTTGTGGTCCCTTCCAACTCTGACTGATTCTATGATTCTAAGAATCACAGAAGCGTCCAGGTTGGCAAAGCCCCTCAGGAGCACCAAGTTCAACCTAGAACCCTACAAGATTCACCTTAAACCACATCCCCAAGCACCACATCCAAGCTCTTGGCAGTGAGAGACACCAGAAGAGGTTGTCCAGGGAGGCTGTGGATGCTTCCTCCCTTGAGGTGTTTAAGGCCATGCTGGATGGGGTCTTGAGCATCCTGGGCTGGTGGGAGGTGTCCAGGAACAAGAGTAAACACAGAATGTCAGGGGCAGGAAGAGACCTTGAAAGCTCATCCAGTCCAACTCCCCTGCCAGAGCAGGATCACCTAGACCAGATCACACAGGAATGTGTCCAGGCAGGTTTTGAGTATCTCCAGAGAGGGAGACTCCACAACCCACCTGGGCAGCCTGTTTCAGTGCTCTGTCACACTCACAGTGGGAAAAAAAACCAATAACTTAGGTTCCCTACCAACCCAAACCATTCTGCCACTCTCTGGTTCAAAGGCAGAACAGGGACTTCGAGAGAGAGTGAATTTTCCTAAATAAACCAAACCATAATTCCTACAATTTCTGTCAATCTCACTGAATGGAAGGCTGCAGGGCACTGCACCTGATGCTGCTACTCTGCTCCACATCCACAGTGGAAAAAAAATTCCCCACACTTTAATGAGACGGTTTAGTTGCCGTTATTATCACTGCCTGAATTCCCACTCAGTCCAGCACCCCCTCAGCACATCAATGGGTTCCTGAGGCAAGCATCCAGTCCACTCTGTTCTCAACAGCAGTGCCGGGGTTTGTCTTCCTGCCTCATTCCTGCTTTTTTGTTCTGCTCCGGTATCAGAGAAGAGTGCTACATAAAATTTAGACTTAATCAGGTGGCTGCAATCCCAAACACAGCTCGAGGCTGGGTGGGGAATGGCTGAGAGCAGCCCTAAGGAACAGGACCTGGGGGTGTGGGGTGATGCAAAGCTCAAGATGAGGCTGCAGTGTGAGTGCAGCCCAGACAGCAACTGTGTGCTGGGCTGCAGCAAGAGCAGCTGTGGGCAGCAGGGCAAGGGAGGGGATTGTGCCCCTTGGCTCTGCTCTCCTCACACCACACCTGCAGCACTGTCTGCAGCTCTGCAGCACAAGCAGGACACGGAACTGTTGGAGCCAGTGCAGAGGAGGCCACAAAGATGCTGAGAGGGCTGCAGCAGCTCTGCTTTGAAGACAGGCTGACAGAGTTGGGACTGTGCAGCCTGCAGAAGAGAAGGCTTCCAGGAGACCTTAGAGTAGCCTTCCATTATCTGAAGGAAGCCTACAGGAGGGCTGGGGAGGGACTATTGACAAGGTCTTGTAATGACAGGATGAGGAGCAATGGGTTTAAACTGGCAGAGGGGAGACTGAAACTGGATGTTAGGAGGAAGTTGTTTGCAGTGAGGGTGGTGAGACACTGGCACAGGTTCCCCAGGGAGGCTGTGGCTGCTCCCTCCCTGGAGGTGTTCAAGGCCAGGTTGGATGAGGCCTTGAGTGACCTGATCTAGCGAGAGGTGTCCCTGCCTATGGCACAGGGGGGTTGGAACTGGCTGAGCTTGGAGATCCCTTCCAACCTAAACCATTCTATGAGGACAGTACAACACTGCAACAGGTTGCCCAGGGAGGCTGTTGGAGCTTCATCCTTGCAGACATCCAAGGTGAGGCTGGACAGGGCTGTGGACCACCTGATCTAGTTGAGGATGCCCCTGCTGAGCTGGATGAGCTTTGGAGGTCCCTTCCAGCCCAGGTGATTCTGTGATTGCTATTTCCATGGAGGAAACATCATCCAATACTGAAGAGGGGTCACAACAGTGAGGGGCAGCGGAGCTCACCAAGGCAGGCTGGGTTGGTTCCTTTCCTAAGTTGGGAGCATTTGCTCCCTGCAATCAAGTTCAGGTTTTCCCTCCAGCTCCTCAAGATGTTTTCTTTCTGTAAAATGATCTCCCAGTCTCAGTTTCAGCTGGCTTTTAACCTGCATGCTGTTAGCCTTTAAACAATAAATACTCATTTCAAGCCATAAGCAAACTAATCTCCAATGACACCCACGTATAGAGGACATCATCTCCCTCCTATTGAGGGTGGTTTTGCAATCCCCAGCCCCGCCTGGACCATTGCCAGGGACATTCTGGTCTCCCAGAAAATGAAGCATTAGGAGAAGCAATCACACATGTGGCAAATGCCAAGATCATCCTGGGGACAGAGCACAGGGGAGTGCTACAGGTTTGGAGGCTTCTGCTGGAGGAACACAACTGCTCAGACACATTTACATTTGGTTTGGCTACAAGTGTCCTTATCAGGGCCTTTTTCTTTCTCTTTTGGAAGAACAAAGCAGTAGAGGTCTAGAGGATGAGGATCAGCTTCACCTGGAAGCTCAGACCCCTCACAGCTCATCTTTGTTCAAGTCTGAGCTGGGTCTCTTTTGGAAGAACAAAGGAGTAGAGGCTCCTGGTCTAGATGATGAGGAGTAGCTCCACCTGGAAGCTCAGACCCTTCACAGCTCATCTTTGTTACAGTCTGAGCTGGGTCTCTTTTGGAAGCACAAAGCAGCAGAGGATCCTGGTCTAGGTGATGAGGCTCAGCTGCACCTGGAAGCTCAGACTCCTCACAGCTCATCTTTATTACAGCCTCTTACTAAGCTGGTTCTCTTTTGGAAGAACAAAGCAGCAGAGGCTCCTGGTCTAGGTGATGAAGAGCAGCTCCACCTGGAAGCTCAGACCCATCACAGCTCCCTGCTGCTTGTCTTTGTCACAGTCTGTTACTGAGCTGGTTCATGGCTGCAGCAGGTGAGCCTGAGGGGAGACCTCATTGCCCTCTACAGCTCCTGAAAGGAGGCTGCAGGGAGGTGGAGGTTGGGCTCTGCTCCCTAATATCAGGTGATAGAAGGAGGGGAAATTGTGCCAAGGAAGGCTTAGACTGGAGAGGAGGAAAAATTGCTGCAAGAGTGGTCAGGGACTGGCACAGGCTGTCCAGGGGAGGTGGTGGAGCCCTCATCCCTGGAGATGTTTAAGAAACCTGTGGCCATGGCACTTGGGGGACACCCAGGTTGGAAAAGACCCTGAGGATGATGATTTGGTAGCCTCCAGCAGCAAAGGTATCCTCTAGGAGCAGGCTGGAGGTGGGGAAAAGACTCCAGAAGAGAAAAAAATAAAATAAAATAAAATTGAGGAGCTGATGCTGAGCATGACTCGATCTAAAGGAGGCTCTGACAAAGGCTGGCAGCTGAAAAACGCAAACAGAGGAACTAAATCAAGTGACAACAGAAAAGTCCTGAGCAAAGTGCTGTGGTGAAAAGGGAGGGCTTCAGACCTCCTACAGATGAAGGATTAATTTCCTCTAATCCAGAGCTGTTTTCCCTCCCTCTTTGTGTTTTCAGGAGCCCAATTGTTGTAGCCTTCCAGTATTGTTGTAACCTTCCAGTATCTGAAGGGGGCCTACAGGAAGGCTGGGGAGGGACTGTTCACAAGGTCTTGTAATGACAGGACGAGGGGGAATGGGTTCAAACTGGCAGAGGGGAGATTGAAACTGGATGTTAGGAGGAAGTTCTTCACAGTGAGGGTGGTGAGGCACTGGAACAGGTTGCCCAGGGAGGTTGTGGCTGCTCCCTCCCTGGAGGTGTTCAAGGCCAGGCTGGATGAGGTCTTGAGTGACCTGATCTAGTGGGAGGTGTCCCTGCCTATGGCACACGGGGGCTGGAACTGGCTGATCTTTGAGGTCTCTTCCAGCCTAAACCAAACCATTCTATGATTCTATCAATTGTTGAATATTCATTTTGCTCTCCTGGCAGACTAAGTGTGCCCAGCCAAGGACCTGGAGGAGCAATTGAGGCACAATAGGTTCCTGCACTGCCCACACTGCAGCTGAGCAAACCCCAGCTGCTTGCTGGAGCAGGAGGCACAAAGGCAAACCGCAGCAGCAGGTTTCCTCATTCCACACTTAGTGGGGCTTGCACTGGGGGAGTCTGTTCCTGCCCCAGCAGCGAAGAGCAGATGGGTAACAGCCTGCTTCAGCATTTCCTTCTAACCCATGCAACTGCTTTGTATGAAAGAAGGTGCAAAGAAATGGAATCATAGAATCATAGAATGGTTTAGGTTGGAAGAGACCTCAAAGATCAGCCAGTTCCAACCCCCCTGTGCCATAGGCAGGGACACCTCCCACTAGATCAGGTCACTCAAGACCTCATCCAGCCTGGTCTTGAACACATCCAGAGAGGGAGCAGCCACAACCTACCTGGGCAACCTGTGCCAGTGTCTCACCACCCTCACTGTGAAGAACTTCTTCCTAACATCTCGTTCAAATCTCCCCTCCGCCAATTTGAACCCATTCCCCCTCTTGCTGTCATTACAAGACCTGGAATCTGCAGCTGGAGGTGCTCCAGCATCACAGAAACATCCAGCTTGGAAAAGACCCTAGGGATTACAACTCCAACCAAGAACTCTACTGTACAAGGTGCAGCCCTGAACCATATCCCCAGGCATCACAATCGAAATGACCTCTCAACACATCCAGGCTTGGGGACCCCACCAGCTCCCAGTGCCTGACCACTCCTGCTGTCTTGTTTTTTCCTAATGTCCAGTCTCATCCTACTCTGGGCAGCCCATTCCAATGCCTGACCACTCTTGCTGTATTGTTTTGGTGGTTTTTTTTTCCTAGTGTCTTCCACCACCTCCTTGGGCAAACCATATCAGGCTCTTACCACTCTCATGCTGAACAACTTCCTCCTCACCTCCAGCTTTGCTCCATTCCCCCTAGTCCTGTCATTACCTCAGAGCCTAAAAAGTCCCTCCCCAGCTTTTTTGTAGGCTCCCTTCAGATACTGGAAGGCCACAAGAAAGTCACCTGGAAGCCTCCTCTTNAATCACAGTTCTGATCCTCAATCCCTGCCTGCTCCCAAAAGGGAATCACAGTTCTGATCCTCAATTCCTGCCTGCTCCCAAAAGGAGCCATGGTTCTGATCCTTAGAGGTTTTTTCTCCTCCTAGTGACTGCCTCAAGCAGTGTTTAATGAATTGGTGCTCAGGAAACACGTTCATTAACCAGAATATTTGTCTGCTTGTCCTAATTAAGCTGCAATCTCTGTGATTCACAATTGGCAGACAATAGAAAATCCCCAGAGAGATGCTCCAACATCTGACTGGCAGCCTATAGCCTCACTTGAAAATACTGGGAGGGTTTTTTTTTTTTTTTTTTTTTGGTTGGGTTTTTTTTCAGGAAAGCAGTGATGAAAAAATTGCTTCAGCGGTTGTGAATTCCAAAAGCCCTGAAGCACCCCCTCCAGGTAGTTCATTAGTTTACTTTGCATCAGGCCACCTCTAGTCAATGATGATCCCATCTCACTGCCCAGCTCCAGCAGGAATGCATCAAGCCCGAGTTAAATGGCAGCTTGTGAAGGAAGCAGCTGGGTTAGAAAAGCTTTTTTTTTATCCCCGTGGAGCTCAGCATCAATACTGGGACTGAAATGCAGAAGAACACAGGGCAGGAGCAGCTCTGCTGTGAGCACAGGCTGAGGGAGCTGGGGGTGTGCAGCCTGCAGAGAAGAAGGCTCCAGGGGGACCTCAGAGCTGCCTGTCAGGGCCTGAAGGGATCCTGCAGGAAGGCTGAAGAGGGACTTGTCCTGAGGGTGTCTGAGACAGGGCAAGGGGGAATGGTTTGGAGCTGAGGTAGAACAGGGTGAGAGTGGAGCTAAGGAAGAAGTTCTGCAGTGTGAGGGTGGTGAGAGTCTGACACAGGCTGCCCAGGGAGGCTGTGGCTGCCTCCTGCCTGGGGGTGTTCAAGGCCAGGCTGGATGAGTCCTTGAGCAGCTGAGTCTAGCTGAGAAGTGTCCCTGCCTGTGGTGGGGAGGTTGGAGCAGAAGATCTTGGAGAAGAGTTTGAAGAAGAGGAGACAGAGATGACCTCAGCAATGGTTATAAATATGTAAAGGTGGAAGCCAGGAGGCTGGAGCCAGGCACTGCTGGGTTATGCCTGAGGACAGCACAAGGGGCACTGGGTGGAAGCTGAGGCACAGGAAGTTCCATTTAAAGAAGGGGAGGAATTTCTTCCTCTGTGAGTGTGACAGAGCACTGGAACAGGCTGCCCAGGGGGGTTGTGGAGTCTCCCTCTCTGGAGATATTCAAGACCTGCTTGGATGTGTTCCTGGGTGATCCTGCTCTGGCAGGGGGGTTGGACTGGATGAGCTTTGGAGGTTCCTTCCAGCCCCTGACATTCTGTGATTCTATGATCTCTGAGGTCCCTTCCAACCTGAGCCATTCTGTGACCCTGTGGTGATACCAATCACTTGCATAATGCACCAAGCAGAAACAGAACTCAAGTTTCCACTAAAAACCTGCTTGTGCCTCCTAAAATAGGTCAGGCAGTGCCTGTAATTACACACAACTTAGGATTTCTCTTTCATTTCACTATGTGGAGCCTTTTCAGCTGCAGCTACTTACTAGGAAATGAGACTCTCTGTCCCCTGGAGGTTGGCCCCACAAAGCTGACCTTGAGCAGCACAGGGCAGTGCAGGGAAAAATAAAAGCCTGAGGACCTCGTGTGGCAGGGAAAGGACATTTCTGCCCTCAAACCAGCAACACCTCTGGCTCCAAGCCCTTCCTACCAACTGCAGCTGTGACAATTCATGGGCAGGGACACCTCCCACCAGCACAGGTTGCTCAGGGGCTCATCCAGCCTGGCCTTAAACACTTCCAGGGAGGTTCTGGATCACAGAATGTGACCTCGTGTGGCAGGGAAAGGACATTTCTGCCCTCAAACCAGCAACACCTCCTGCTCCAAGCCCTTCCCAGCAACTGCAGCTGTGACAATTCAAACCTCCACCGCCGAGCACCTCACATCCACCCTCTTTGCATTTGGGGTTTGCACTTCCAGCTTCAGCCTAGGCTGACAGACTCAACATCTGCTCAGCCTGAGCAGCCAGCAGGGAATGGCAATGGGAGGTGCACTGCTGGAACATCCTTCAGTTCCACTTCATCCCAAACCAACCCCAGTCCATCTCCCTGCTCTTCCACAGGGCAACACCACAACAGCAATGGAAAAAGCTTTCAAGCTGCTGACAGATTCACAGAATGGGTCGGGTTGGAAGGGACCTTAAAGCTCATCCAGTTCCAACCCCATGCTATGGGCAGGGACACCTCCCACCAGCCCAACCTAGCCCTGAACATCTCCAGGGAGGGAGGGAGCATCCACATCCTCCCTGGGCAGGCTGTGTCAATGTCTCCCCATCCTCACAGGAGGAATTTCTTCCTCCTCTCCAGTCCCAATCTGCCCTTTTACAGCTTCACTCCATCCCCCTTCATCCTGTCACAGCAAGCGCTTACAAAAAGTCCCTTCCCAGCTTTCAGGCTCTCTTCTACTCCAGGCATGGAAGGGGATAATGAAGGTGCTGAACAACTCCAGATACCTGAGCTAAACCACACAGCTGAAAGATCTGTAAACTGTGTCTGCCACTGTGCCACCTGATGGAGCAGCCTGCAGGCCATGTGTGCAGCAGAGGAGAGAGGAGGCCAGCTCCTGGGAAGAGGAGAGCTGAGGGGATGGTGTCCAGGAGAAACAGGAAAGCCTGAGGGTTGGGCTCAGAGCTATAAATGACACCAGACTGAAATGTCCCCTTAAAGGGAAGGGACACAAGGAGGCTGAATGTCCTGAGATACTCTGCTTGCTACTGTCATAATTATAGGGAGAGGAGGAGACAGAAACAGGACATTCCTCACAAAACACTCAGTGCCTCTTTTGCCCTGTCAAGTGCATCTCCTTCTATGAGTCTATTTCTTTCTGTGCTTTACACCCTGCTTGACATATAAAGTAGATGAGGACCACCCTGCTGCCTAGGAACAGCAAAGTCACTCAGAGAATCCAGTAGCAGCTTCCTGGCCTGAGCTGTTATTATACAACTGACCTGCTCCAGGTCATCATATGGTTCCCAGCTCAATCCAACAGCAGGGAAGTACTGGTGCTCTAAAAACAAAATCACAGATCAGTGCTCTCCAGCTCAAATCAAAGCAATAGAGAACCCAGAGCCTGGAATGGGTTGCCCAAGGAAGTGGTTGGGGCCACGTCCCTGGAGGTGTTTGCAGCCAGGCTGGATGAGGCTGTGGCCAGCCTGATCTAGGGTAGGGTGTCCCTGGGCATAGCAGGGGAGTTGGAACTAGATGATCCTTGTGGTCCCTTCAAGCCCTGACTGATTCTATGATTCTAGAACCACCTTGCCTCCAAATCTAATCAAAGTCTTCCTAGCACTAGAAGAACCCAAAATAATCCCAACAGAACCACCTTGCCTCCAATTCTACTGCTAAAAAGACTTTGATTAGAAGAACCCAAAAGAATCCCAACAGAACCAACCTGTTTCCAATTCTAACCAAAGTCTTTCTTAGCAATAAAAGAATCCCAAAGAATCCCAACAGAACCAACCTGTTTCCAATTCAAATCAAAGTCTTTCTTTGCAATAAAAGAACCCAAAAGAATCCCAACAGAACCTACCTGTTTCCAATTCTAATCAGTCTTTTTAGCAACTTGCCTCCAATTCTAACCGAAGTCATTTTAGCAATGAAAGAACCCCAAAAGAACCCCAACAGAACCAGCCTGTGCTGAAAGCAATGTGGAAGTCTTGCCAGTACTAGCACCAAGAGAGGCAGAAGTTCTCCCTTCTCCCTCAAAAAAAAAAAAAAAGACTAATTCTATTTTTAAGAACCTTCAACATACTTGCTTGACTGTTTGCAGCTCCTCTCTCAGCTGTTCCTGTGAATTCACAGATTCAGACAATTTTTCCTGTTGAAAAACCAACCAAGCAAAAAAGAAACAATTAATAAATGGGTCTGGAAAGAGGTTTTTTGGTGGGTTTGTTGGTTTTGTTTGGTTTTTTTTTTTAACACCTAGAACCCAAAGATACTGAGGGCTGTTTGCTCTGCCTTTTTACTGAGTCATCCAAAATTGCACAGCAAATTCAACAGGTCACTGTCCACACTCAGGAAAGAGCTGTGGCTCTCAAATAATTTAAAGGAGATTTAAAAAAATATTACCTTTAATTTGCTGATTTCTTTCAAAGCTTCATTTCTTTCTCTCCTAAGTCTTTCCATCTCTTCCTCCAATGAGCCACAGGTTGCAAACTGTGTGGATTTAAATCGGGGTTGGGGGGGGGGGAAGGGTTAGAATACCTGCCTCACTGCAGCTCCCTGCACCCCTAACACCCCACTTGGGAAGGTTTAGGAAATAGAAAGAGAAGATAACCTTTAGTGGAAAATAAATGAGAGCTCTGAAAGGAGAAGAAAGAGTTAAATTAATTCTAAGCAAAACAGAGTGTTTAATTACCTCTGGCCCCCAGCAGAAAAAAAGAGCATCTCAACCATTTCAGGTGGAAAGAGGCTTGCATGGAGGCCATTGAGGGTCTTATCCTAATCCTGTTGGCAAGGAGAATTACCTCTGGCCCCCAGCAGAAAGGGTCAAGGCAACTCTGGTCCCCAGCAGAAAGAGTTAAATTACCTCTGACCCTCAGCAGAAAGGGTCAAGGCAGCTCTGGTCCCCAGCAGAAAGGAGTGAAGGCAGCTCTGGCCCCCAGCAGAAAGAGTTAAACTACTTCTGGCCCCCAGCAGAAAGGAGTGAAGGCAGCTCTGGCCCCCAGCAGAAAGGAGTGAAAGCAGCTCTGGCCCCCAGCAGAAAGAGTTAAACTACTTCTGGCCCACAGCAGAAAGGGTAAACGCAGTTCTGACCCCCAGCAGAAAGAGTGAAGGCAGCTCTGGCCCCCAGCAGGAATAATTAAGACAATTCTGACCCCCAGCAGGAATAGGTAAGGCAGCTCTGACCCAAATTATCTTTAATAAAATGATTATTTTTCGTGGGAGTCCTTAAGATCAGAAAAAGACCTCCAAGATCACGAAAAAGATTCCCATTTTGATTCACGTTTTAATTAGCATTTAACAGGTTTGTAAGCCTACCGAGGACACACCACCAACAGTCCCTTTTTTCTTCCAAGCTTTCTTTTCTTTTCCTCTCCCTTTTACTATTCCTTTAAGCCAGCTGCAGCACAAAGCTGTTCTGAGCCCATTCACTGCTCAGCCCTCACACGGGCAGCAGCAATCTGCCTCCCATTAAGAAAGCTCAGCGCTGGCCGCAGCATAATTACTGCAATTGCTTTCTGCAAAGTAGGTTGCTTGAAACTAGGTTATCTTCGAGCAACACTGCAACTGAACATCAGCTGCCCGAGGTCTGGAGTAACCTTAGACACACTCCAAGCTCTGCAGTAACCTCCTCCCAGAGGTGCCACACTGCCCACACACACACATCTTACCTGGGAATCCTGCGAGCTGCCACTGTCCTCGGCCCCAAAGGGTTTTTGGTGATCCTCTGCTGCAGTCAGTTGCATAGAGAGCATGGTCCTCGAAACTTCTATGAAATCTGGAGAACCACAGAATGGGAAGAGTTGGAAGGGACCTCTGGAGATCACTGAGTGCACCCCTCCTTGCCAGGGCAGCTCATGCAGGAACATGGGCTTGAAAGTCCCCACAGAAGGAGACTCCACAGCCTCCCTGGGCAGCCTGTGCCAGAGCCTCACCACCCTCCCACTGACGATCTTTCTTCCTCAGCTCCAGTCTAACCCTGCTCTGCATCAGCTCCAGTGTGCACTTGCAGCCCAGAAAGCCAACCAGAGGCTGGGCTGCAGCAGGAGCAGTGTGGTCAGCAGGGCCAGGGAGGTGATTCTCCCCCTCTATTCCACCCTGCTGAGAGCCCACCTGGAGTGCTGCATCCAGTTCTGGAGCCCCTGGGACAAGAGGGATGTGGAGATGCTGGAGGTGTGCAGAGAAGGGCCAGGAGGATGCTCAGAGGGCTGCAGCATCTCTGCTGTGAGCACAGCCTGAAAGAGTTGGGGCTGTGCAGGCTGGAGAAGAGGAGGCTCCCAGGTGACCTTCTTGTGGCCTTCCAAGATCTAAGGAGGGGCTACAAAAATGCTGGGCAGAGACTTTTTAGGCTATCAGGGAGTGACAGGACTAAGGGAAATGGAGCAAAGCTGGAGGTGGGGAGATTCAGAATGGATGTGAGGAGGAAGTTGTTGAGCATGAGAGTGGTGAAAGGCTGGAATGGGTTGCCCCTGCAGGGAGGTGTTTGGGGCCAGATCCCTGGAGATGTTTGTAGCCAGGCTGGCAGAGGCTGTGGGCAGCCTGCTCTAGGGTAGGGTGTCCCTGGGCATGGCAAGGGGGGTGGAACTGGCTGATCCTTGTGGTCCCTTCCAACCCTGACTGATTCTATTATTCCACATCCTTATCCAGCTGCCCTCCACAAAGGGGAAGGCACAGTCTGGAGGAAGAAAGGGAAATTCCAACCACCTCACTGCTCAGTTTTCTATCAAACCCTTGATAGAGACCTGGGAAATGTGATCCTTGGGGGGAGGTTTTAGATGCAAACACCACAGCATCCTGAGTCACCCTGGCTTGGGCTCTGAATGTAGCAGAAGAAATAATAATTCTGTCACACTGAGACAAAATGTGCAACTATAAAGGTGGGCTTGTTTGGATGGAAGACCTGAAAATCCACTGGGTTTTGATGCTGAAGGACAAGAAATTCTTCCTTGTGTTACTTGTGTTTGCTGCTGGTTTTCACAGAGTAGAAGTGAGATTCCCCTCAGGGCTAGCAGCAGAGCTGCCCCAGTCTCACAGCTGCTGAGAAACACTCTTCAATTGTCAGGTGTCACCTACCAGGCTTGGCAAAACCAAGAGAAGCAACTCCTTGCCCACAGGATTAGGAGAAGACCCTCAATGACCTCCATGCAAGCCTCCCTCCACCTGAAATGGTTGAGATGCTCTTGCTCCTCACAAACTACAGCAGTTAAGCTGCTGGGTTGTTGAACTGCCTCAAGTAGCCTCTTGAACTCTCCCAAGTCATCTGAATCATAGAATTGGCCAGCTTGGAAGAGACCTCCACGACCATTCAGTCCAACCTGGCACCCAGCCCTAGCCAATGGCACTAAGTGCCCCATCCAGGCTTTGCTTCAACTCCTCCAGGGATGGGAACTCCACCACCTCCCTGGGCAGCCCATTCCAATGGTCTCTCTGCCAAAAACTTCCTCCTAACATCCAGCCTATACCTCCCCTGGCGCAGCTTGAGGCTGTGTCCCCTTGTTCCGTTGCTGTTTGCCTGGGAGCAGAGCCCAACCCCACCTAGCTACAACCTCCCTGCATGCAGCTGTAGAGAGCAATGAGGTCTGCCCTGAGCCTCCTCTTCTGCAGGCTGCACACCCTCAGCTCCCTCAGCCTCTACTCACAGTGCTGTGCTCCAGACCCCTCCTCAGCCTTGCTGCCCTTCTCTGGGCACATTCAAGCCCCTCAGCCTCTTGAATTGAGGGGACCAGAACTGGACACAGCACTCAAGGTGAGGCCTGAGCAGTGCTGAGTAGAGGGCATAAGGACTTTCCTTGTCCTGCTGACCACACTGCTCCTGATCCAGGCCAGGATGCCATTGGCTCTGCTGCCCACCTGGGCACACTGCTGGCTCATCTTCAGCTCCTATCTCCCTGCACCCCCAAGTCCCTCTCTGCCTGGCTGCTCTCCAGCCACTCTGTCCCCAGCCTGTAGCACTGCCTGGGGTTGTTGTGGCCAAAGTGTAGAACCCTGCACTTAGCCTTGTTAAACCTCATCCCACTGGCCTCTGCCCACCCATCCAACCTGGCCAGGTCTCTCTGCAGGTCCTTCCTACCCTCCAACAGATCAACACCTGCTCCTAACTTGATGTGACCTGCAAACTTCCTGCTGTTGGCCTCAATCCTCTCCTCCAGATCATCAATAAAGATATTGAACAGGATCCTACTGTCAAGGCAGAACTGCAGGAGTCTGTGACCACAAAAAAGGCTCTTAATGAGGTTAAGTTTGTGCTTCCCTTTCCAGGCTCTTGGTTTCAAAACTCGAAGCTTTTTTTTTTTTTTTTGTGCAAGAGAAGAAAGGTTCTTGCCTCAAAGCATCATTTCACTGGCAGCAGCAACCCAGAACTGACAGCAAACATATTAATGGTTATTATCTATCATTTCCACGTTTCTGCAATTCATTCTTTTTTTTTTTTTTCCTGGTAATTAACAAATTATTACCTCCAAAAGGCACTGTTCCTTTAGGTTGCTGCCTTAGGGCTTGCTGCTGCTCATTTGGGGGTTGAATCCCAAGATAATTCAATGCCTGGAAGGAGAAAACTTAATTTTGGAGGGGGAAAAAAAAAAGGGGGGGGGGGGGGGAGGAAAAGAGAGAGAGAAAGGACTAAGGATAATGAGCCCAGGGACACATGGGAGTAATTAAAGAGCCTTGCTTCAAAGAGCCTTTGTATCACAGTCCCCTCTCACTGACAACACTTTTATTCCGGAGACACTCTGTGACTTCTCCTCCTAATTGAGAGCCGTTCAGATGTTATTTAACCTTGAATGCAGATGAGTGTAATGAGCACAATCCTTTGTCCTTAATAACTGCCTTAAAAATCCCCAGGGGGGGGTTCAGATTCCCAGAAGAGTTAATCAGTAATTAGATGAACAAAACCCAGTCATTTGCCCAACCTGGGAAGCTGCAAGATTGGGTCTGCAGCCTGAAAGAGCTCCCCAAAGAGAACATTTGGGGGTGGGGATCGTTTATACCTGAGAGTCTCTCAGCCCAGCAAGATCCTCCAGACCTTGCAGGGGCACTAAGAAAAGAGGAGAAAGGAAAACTCAAATGATTAGAAGCCTTTACCCTCTCCAGCTTTTCTGCCTGGAGATGAACAGTGGAGTTCCTCTCTTGCAGCTCATAATCATCGTTCTGGCTGGGGGCAATAACTAAGGAGCAAAAAAAAAAACCCAACCAAAACCCAAAACCACCAAAAAACACCCCAANTTCTATTTGGAGACATCTGACACAGACCCAAATCCATTATTTTGCATATTATAACGAATTCCAAATCTCAAGACCAACCTTCTATGTTGTTTTTTTTCAGAAGAGGAGAAAAGCATCAGTAAGCTCCCCACCCATCAGAAAATTAAATTGGTAACCTCTCACTTTGAATTGTTTAAGAACAGTTCTTCACCAGTTTCCAGAAAGAGTGTTCTAGTTTATTACTCATGGTAATCTACACTAAGATCTTACTATAGTTATTTTCCCTGAGATATTTTAAATAAATAGAAGCTAAAATTTATTTCCTCTTCTTTCTCTCCTTCTCTGAGACATGAAAATTCCATTCTGCCACCAAAGTAACACTCAAATTATGACATACTTACCTGTAGCAGCAAGGGCATGTCTCAGTCCTGCGGCAACATCCACCACCTTCTCTTGGAGAGACACCTCAAAAAAACAAAACAAAACAAAACAAAACCCAAAAAACACAAAAAAAATCCCACCAAAGCTAAACCAATTCCATTTAAGTACTATTCTCTTGTAACCATTGCTTGGAACACCAAATGTGCTCTGCTCCTCAGATGGATGTCAGCTAAATCCCCACTTGTCACAAAATGCAGCTCAGTGTTTAGATCTACTTCTGGGGGGTTTGGGTTTATTTTTTTTTCTTTCTAAAGGACATAATTGTACCAAACAGAAATTATGGGTATCAATCACTTCAGCTGCTAGGAGCTTTGTTGGTTTGGGGTTTGGGTTTTTTGTTTGTTTTTTTTTTCCCCTCCACATCAAAAAAGAAAAAAGTGACAAGCAGCAAATTAGCAGAAAGAACCCAGGAATAACTTTGAGCAATCCATCAAGCATATGGCTCAGGCTGGTGGTGTTTTCTCCTCTCTCTGATACACAGAAAGGGAAACTCTTGTGAATTCAAGAGGCTTTCAAGACACAGCCTCACCAGCCAGCTCCCCAGAGTGGATCTGGTGACCTAGGGAATGCTGTGGAAGGAGAGAGGATGTCCTGCTGCCAGCTCAGGGCTGCCTGCAGCTGCCTTAGCCTAAACTCTTGCAGCCTCTGCAGTATTTATTCCTGTTCTCCAAATTGTGACCTTTCAGTATCTTAAGGGGGGGCTACAAAAAAGCTGGGGAGGGACTTTTTAGGATGTCACATAGTGATAGGACGAGGGAGAAATACAAGCAAATGGAAATGGGTAGGTTCAGACTAGATGTGGCCTACAGAGCAGCTGGGGAGGGACTTTTTGGGCTATCAGGTAGGGACAGGACTAGGGGGAATGGAGCAAAGCTGGAGGTGGGGAGATTCAGATTGGATGTGAGGAGGAAGTTCTTCACTATGAGAGTGGTGAGAGCCTGGAATGGGTTGCCCAGGAAGGTTGGGTCCAGATCCCTGGAGGTGTTTAAGGCAAGGCTGGATGAGGCTGTGGGCAGCCTGATCTATCCTAGAGTGTCCCTGGGCATGGCAGGGGGGTTGGAACTAGATAATCCTTGTGGTCCTTTCCAACCCTGACTGATTCTATGATTCTAAGAAGTTCTTCAGCATGAGGGTGGTGAGAGCCTGGAATGGGCTGCCCAGGGAGGTGGTGGAGTCACCATCCCTGGAGGTATTCAAGAATGGACTGGATGGAGCACTTAGTGCCATGATCTAGTGACTGGATAGTGCTGGGTGATTGGTTGGACGGGATGAGCTTGGAGGTCTCTTCCAACCTGTCCTGCCCTGTCCTATCCTATCCTATCACCAGGCTGGACGAGGCTCTGGACAGCCTGATCTAGTGTGAGGTGTCCCTGGGCATGGCAGGATGGTTGGAACTGGATGATCCTTGTGGTCCCTTCCAACCTTCACTGATTCTATGAAATTCCTTACAGTCAGGGTGGGGAGAGCCTGGCACAGGTTGCCCAGAGAGGCTGTGCATGTCCCCTCTCTGAAGGTGTTCATGGCCAGGCTGGATGAGGCTCTGGACAGCCTGATCTAGTGTGAGGTGTCCCTGCCCATGGCAGGATGAGCTTCAAGGTCCCTTCCAACCCAACCCATTCTAGGATTCTATGATACTCAAGAAATGCAGTCACAGCTTTGTCATGTTTCAGGCACTTGTGGGTACAACACAGCCAGCAGCAACCCCTGGAAGCCTTTGCTCACAGGCTGGAGGCCAAAGGAGCATCAACTACCACCAGTTCCTGTGCACTTCTGATGCGTGCAAATGGAACGAGCTCAGAGTCTCTTGCAGAAGAAAATTTACTCTTTGTCTGCATTCATTATTGATAAATCTAATTGCCAGCTTCATTCAGTCATTCATTAATGGGCTGAAGAGGGAACCGAAACCAAACGCAGCGCTCGGGAAGCAGAGGATCTTGCAGTTAAGAGCCTGTCTCTGGAGGAACAGAAGGGATCACACAGGACCTCCTTCACAGCAGATCTGCTTCCAAGCTCCAAGCCATTTACATTCTCTGCCTATGCCAAAAGCATAAACCAAAACATCTTGGGGGAAAAAAAAAAATCTCTGACACTAACACCTCTCAGATGCTATATTAAATGGTGCAGGCAGCAGGCTGGGAGCTCAGCTCACTTGGCACATTTCCCTTCAGCTCAGAGGGAAGCAGCCTCCTGGAGGAGTTTGTGCAAGAAGTTCTCCAAATTATGTTGATTTTTTTTTTCCCCCCATCTACAGCACTGAGAAAAAAAAACAAGGAAAGAAAAAAAGAAAAAAACCCAAACCAAAACACTCAAAGCCTAACAAACTAAGAGCTGCTTTAACTTTTCCAAGGTTCTCTTTGAAAGGTTAGCCTTGAAAGCAGGCAGCACAGGAAAAGTGGCAGCTTTGAGTGAGGACCTGTGATTAAAGAAGGCTAAAATGGAAAATGACAAGGAGCAGCACAAACTGGAGCTGGAAGGGATTCTACTTCCCACTCCAGCAGCTACCTTATTAGTTATGGTAATCAGCTGGGGCCACCTTGGGCTTTTCAGGCACAATGAAACTCCTCTTTAGGGCATTCTATTAGCCAGGAGCCTTAGCTTCTGAATATCACAGAGTTATACACTGGGAGGGGTTCACAGGATGTTAAGGGTTGGAAGGGACTCAAAGAGATCCTTAAGTCCAAACCCCCTGCCAGAGCAGGACCAGACAATCTAGCTCAGGGCACACAGGAACGCATCCACACAGACCTTGAAAGGCTCCAGAGAAGGAGACTCCACAACCTCTCTGGGCAGCCTGTGCCAGTGCTCTGGGACCCTTACAGGAAAGAAGTTGCCTCTTGTGTTGAGCTGCAACCTCCTGTGCTGCAGCTTCCATCTATTGCTCCCTGTTGTAGGACAAGGAGCAAGTGAGCAGAGCCTGTCGTGTCCTTCCCCCACCCCAGCTCCTGACCCTCAGCCTGATTTTTTACTCAAGGGAACACACCAAGCTTGGGCATGGAGGAAGTGGTCTTTAAAAATAAACCAACTTTCTTGGGCTCCTTTACCCACCAGAGCCTTAGCCCATGGGATTTCTGCAAACAGGACTCTGAAGAGCACAAAGCTGCTCTGCAAAAGTCCAGGGCTGTAATTCTACTTGTTGGTCTGCTTCTACCCTGTAGAATACTAAACTCCACCATGTCATGATCACTGTCTCCAAACCTGTTCCTGACCCTCATGTCCACAACCAGTCCCTCTTTATTAGTTAATAAAAGGTCCAGCAGTGCACCTCTCCTTGTTGGTTCCTCCACTACCTGCATCAAAAAGTCCCTACCCTAGGGTAGGGTGTCCCTGGGCATGGCAGGGGGGTCGGAAATAGATGATCCTTGTGGTCCCTTCCAACCCTGACTGATTCTATGATCATTGATACATTGCAAGAGCCTTTTGGACTGGCTGTGCAATCTTCTCAGCCAATATCAGGGTGACTGAAGTCACCCATGAGTACCAAGCAGTTAGCTCTAGAGGCTACCTCCAGTTGTCTGTGGAAGGCCTCATCAACATCTTGCAAAAGACCTCTGAGGATCAGAGCAGGGGCACCCAGGGCAAGGCACACATCCAGTGGGTCTTGAAGGTCTCCAGAGAGCTCCACAGCCTCTCTGGGCAGCCTGCTCCAGGGCTGCAGCACCGAAGAAGTTTTCCCTCACGTTGAAGTGGAACCTTCTGGGTTCCAGTTTGTGCCCTTTGCCCCTTGTCCACTGGGCACCTGCCCCTTCTTGACAGCCACCTCTCAGATACTTACAGACACTGAGATCCTCTCTCAGCCTCTCCTCTTTCCCAGACTAAACAGTCCCAGGTCTCTCAGCCTTATAATATATAAAATGTATTAGAGATACAACAGGAAGAAATTCTTCCAGGGCTGTGTGGAGCTGCCTTAGCCTGAACTCCAGCAGGCTCCTCAGCATTTTTTTCCCTTGGGAAGGAGTTGCTCAAGAACAACTACTAGAGAAGAATTCCTTACAGTGAGGGGAGGAACAGGTTGCCCAGGGAGGCTGTGGATCACAGAAGCACAAAATGTGATCAACCTCCCTGGAGGTGTTCAAGGCCAGGTTGGATGAGCCTTTGAGCAACCTGGGCTGGTGGGAGGTGTCCCTGCCATGGCAGGGGCTTGGAGCTGGATGAGCTTTAAGGTCCCTTCCAACCCAAAGCATTCTCTGAATGAAGCTCTGCAGTTCCACATGCCCTGTTTGCAAAACACACATTTAGAGCTCATCTCCAGGTGCCTGTTGCTGGCTTTGCCTCCCCTGACCCTCAGCTATAAACGCACACTAAAGGTTCTGTTTGCTAAGAGCTGTGCCAGAGGTCTCCTTGTTGTTTCTACCCTTGCAATATGCCTCCCTGATTTAAAAGCCAACAGTGCAAGGGCTATAGATCCACAGAACAACATCGAAGCCAGAAAGCAGTTTCCATAGCAACCTAATCTTGATCTATATGTGAGGTTCATTATCTGCTCGTTGCTGAGCCTGTTCTCACTGCTGCTGCACTGCAAGGCTGTGCTCACTCCTCCTGTTTGCTTTCAGCTCTTTGTTAGAGACCATGCAAGTCAGATTGGGCAGGAGCTACCAAACAACCCTCTGAGCTCAATAGAATAGGAGCAGAATAGAATAGGAATAGAATAGGAACAGAATAGGAATAGAATAAAGCCAAGTTGGAAGAGACCTCCAAGCTCATCCAGTCCAACCTCTCACCCAGCCCTAGCCAATGGCACTAAGTGCCCAATCCAGGCTTTGCTTGAACACCTCCAGGGATGGGGACACCACCACCTCCCCTGGCAGCCCATTCCAATGCCAATCACTCTCTCTGGGAAGAGCTTCCTCCTAATATCAGCCTATAGCTTCCCTGACACAGCTTGAGGCTGTGTGCCCTCATTCTGTCCCTGGTTGCGTGGGAGAAGAGCCCAACCCCACCTGGCTACAACCTCCCTTTAGGTCATTGTAGACAGAAATGAGGTCTGCCCTAAGCCTCCTCTTCTCCAGGCTGCACACCCCCAGATCCCTCAGCCTCTCCTCTTGGGGCTGTGCTCCAGGCCCCTCACCAGCTTCATTGCCCTTCTCTGGACACATTCCAGTACCTCAACATCTTTCTTGAATTGAGGGGCCCAGAACTGGACACAGTACTCAGGATGTGGCCTGATCAGTGCCAAGTACAGGGGCACCACAAACCCAGTGCAATACTCCTCCCAAGCTCACTGTGCACCAATTGCTGTGTGAAAGTGAAGAGCACAAGGGTGGAAATGGAATTAGGAATTTACCAGCAGCAGACACATCAGCAGGGCTGCTGTCTTGAGAGGTGAGTGGAGATTGTTCTCCCATCCTGACTCCAGCTTCCACCTGTGAAAGAAAACAGAAAAAAAACAAAAAGTCATGGAACTCCATTTCCAAAGCAGAGCACAAACCAAACTAGAAATCGGTGTCAGAGAGGGAGAGGAAGAAAGACCAAGGGGAGAAATAGTACTGGACAGATCAAAACAACCCTAGGGGAAGATACAAGGAGGTGGTGGTGAGAAGGAATTCCAGCTGGAAAACCTAGATCCATGCCTTAGGTTTTGAATATCTGCACAGATTGAGAGCAGAACCACCCCAAGCAACCTGTCCCTGTGTTCCTATCTCTAATAGGAAAGAAAAAGGGGGAAGGATTTTAAGTACAAATATAAGAACAGCTTAGAATGATCTGCTCTGCCTGGGTGCTGGACATGGAATGTTTCACCATTCCTTGTTCCACAGCAAGAGTTTGTTTGGCTTTAAAAATGTGATAAACTGGAAATGTCTTTTTAAAAAATTAAATACCAGAGGAGGTTTAGAATCTTCTTCTTTCTCACGGGCAGCATCACCTCTTGGCACCAAGAGTGAGCAGTATGGAATCAAACCAGATGCTCCTTAGCTGAAAAGATGCTTCCAGACCTCTCATTTTGAAGCAAAAAAAATCTCATCAGAGAATCACAGAATGGCCCAGGTTGGAAGTGACCTCAGAGCTCATCTCTTCCAACCTCCCCACCATGTCCAGGGAAACCTCTCAACCAGACTCAGCTGCTCAAGGTCTCATCCAGCCTGGCCTTGAACAACCCCAGGGAGGAGGCAGCCACAGTCTCCCTGGGCAGCCTATTCCAGGGTGCTCATCAGTGTGGCTTAGTCTGATTTTATTTTTCTTTACCTGGAAAAGTCCTGAAATTCCAAAGAATTAATATTGTGCAGGAAAACAGAGCCAATTACTTCCCTACTGGAATGGAAATGGAATTAAAACAACCCTGTGCTGAAATTCCACCAGAATGAGGGAAATGTCTGCAGCTACCTGAAGGAACACTGTGGAGAGGCTGCTGCTGTGCTCTGCTCACAGGCAAGTGAGAGACAGAACAAGGGGGAACGGCCTCAAGCTGAGGCTGGGCAGGTTTAGATTGGATATTAGGAAAAAGTTTTTCACAGAGAGAGTAGTGAGGGACTGGAATGAGCTGCCCAGGGAGGTGGTGGAGTCATCCACCCTGGCTGTGTTTAAGAGTGGTTTGGATGTGGTGCTTGGGGCTGTGGTTTAAGGTGAATCTTGGATAGTAGGGTTCTAGGTTGGACTTGGTGATTTCTGAAGGGCTTTGCCAGCCTGGAGGTTTCTGTGACTGTGAGATTCTGTTTGCTCACTTTACACTAAGAGGTGTGAAGTACTCACAGCATTGGGAGTGAAGGCTGGAACAAGCTTCCCATGAGGAGATGCCAGAGCCCCAAGTGCTGCAGGCTGCTGCTCTCTAAGTGCCACAGGAGAGGTTAGGAGGCTGGAAGGACGTTGCAGATTCTCTGAGTAGCTGGGAGTGACTTTTTGCCTAATAAAAGCTATCTCCCAGAAGCTTTCCAACCTACAATTAGAAGTAAAGAACTTTCAGCACACTGCAGTGCTCAGGACATTCTCTGTCACCCTTGCATAAGTGCCACTTCTCCAGGTAGCACAGGTTGCTCAAGGTCTCATCCAGCCTGGCCTTGGACACTTCTGGGCAGGACATATCCACAGCCTCCCTGGGCAACCTGTGCCAGGCCCCTCCCACCCTCACTGGAAAGAATTTCTACCTCCTCTCCAGTCTCAGCCTCCCCTCTCCCAGCTCAAAGCCATTCCCTCTCATCAAAAGTCCCTCCCCAGCTCTCCTGGAGCCCCTTCAGGCACTGGCAGGCTGCTCTAAGGTCTCCCTGGAGCCTTCTCTTCTCTAGGCTGGACAGACCCAACTCTCCCAGCCTGTCCCCATAACAGAGGTTCTCCATTCCCCTGATCATCTCTGAGGCCAATTAACTTCCCCTAAGTACAGGAGATGACATTTCCCACCCATCTGATCATAACCACCCTACAAGAAACCATCTGGGAGGGTCTGCTGTTTGCAGGAGCAGAGACCTCATCTTGGTTCTGTTGATGATACTTTTTGCCTCTTCATAGGAGACCCCAATCATTGACTCCTTGTTTATGGACACAAGCTGATCTCCAGGCTGCAGTCTTCCATCCTGACACAAGAAAGGAAAAAGCCAAAGCCACACATTTCAGAGAAGTTGCTCACAGCACAGAGAAAGCTGCAGCGTCACAGCACTTCCATCTGTTCCCCTGGACCTCTTCAGAGCAGGACCACCAAGAGCATCTCTGCATTTTGCCTGACAGTCCTCCAGAAACAAACAGCAGAGCATCTGACCAGCAGGCAGCACCAAAGCCTTGTCAGACAGAGCAGGTCCCTGATGCTGTGTAAAGAAGAAATTGGGACCCAGGTACAGAATTCAATGAAAGACTCCAAACAAAGCACAGAGATTAAATGAAATCACAGAGCAGCTCAGGTTGGAAGGCAGCTCAGAGCTCATCTCCAACCTCCCACCATGCCCAGGGACACCTCTCAGCTAGACTCAGCTGCTCATCCAGCCTGGCCTTGAACCCCCCCAGGCAGGAGGCAGCCACAGCCCCCCTGGGCAGCATGTGCCAGACTCTCACCACCCTCACACTGCAGAACTTCTTCCTCAGCTCCAGTCTAACCCTGCTCTGCCTCAGCTTCAAACCATTCCTCGTTGGTTTGTCTCCAGACACCCTCAAGACAAATCCCTCTGCAGTCTTCTTGTAGGCTCAATGGATTGAAGAAAAATAGTGTTTTTTTTTTAATTAAAGAAAAAGGTGTTTACATCAAAGACAGAAGTGCCTGGTAGATAGTTTGTGGGGGGGG